>NDFG01000135.1:3414633-3543367 GCA_002167245.1 Sporophila hypoxantha
TTTTAAGGCTTACAAGCAGGTATTGTATTTGAAATAAGCAAGCATTGTTTAACCAAAGGTACCTGTGCTTATAGTGGTTGGATAGAACTACTGTCAATGTGCTTTTGCTTTGAGTGATTGGTCAAAAAACTTATAAAGTGAGTTGTAACATGAAGTTCTTTGTCTGCTGCCTGGGATGTGAGCTGCTGGCATCTTCCCATTGCCATAACCATGTAATGAGACTGATGCTGGAAAATGAAACAGCTCCAGGCACGTTCCACAGCAGCCCTGTCCCGTTTGTGATTTGTGCACAGACCCCGGCCGGCGTCACCTTCACACCTAAATCTCTGGGAAGTCATGTGGCAGCCTCAAGTATAGAAACAGAAAATGACGTGATTTCACATCCAGCTCCTAATTTTACTATTTCTTGCCAAGGACACAACACTGATTTGGTGTTGCCTAGTCCTCAGATTTAGCAAATCTGTGTGTAGGGATGAGYAAATTACGTTTAACCTTATCTTAGYGCAATTCAGTTCCAGAGCTACACCACAGCTCTCAAGTTAAAGGCTTGTGTAAAACCCAAGAAACCACACTTCACGTAGTGCTGACTCAGAAACTGAGTTTCTTTGTTCAAGTGTTAAAGGCCCACAGTTGCTTCAGCTAGAGATCCTAAAAAAGTGCACTCTCCTGTCATTCCCCAGTGCAGAACAATTTATGTGCGCTCATGAACCAGCACAATGTACACAAACTCACTGTGCTGACAAAAAGGAAGAGGTCAGCTGGGACTCCACAAAGCATCATCTGGGAGTTAAAGAGCTACAAAATAATGTTCTTCATATTTTCTCCTTAATCAATTGTTGTTGATAAGTTAACACAAGTTAGAACAGGAAACCCATAGTCTTACAATATCTGAAGGGGGAAAAAATATTTTTTCAACATACCCAAGGGCTTTTTTTTTTCAGAGAAAGTTGTCTTTCCATGAAGAAGACAAGGACATTTTATACTTACAGAAATCTCTACAAATAACTGTATTACAATAGGAAATAAGGCCAAAGAAATATGCTTGGCATAAGGTTGAAAAKATTTAAACTGTGTGGTATGTAGCATAACAAATAAAATCTTTTTCTACTGAAAAAAAATGAGCTGTTCTGCCTGACCTTGGTCAAATTAGAGTGGTTTTCACGCATAATAATCTACTGATGTTGTCTCTGAGAGGCCACACCTTCCATAAGCAGTGACCTTCATTTCCCTTCCAGCAGCCTGGGAAGACTGGGAGGCCTTTTGAACGTAGGCATGCTTTATTCCTGCTATTCTGAAAATTAATCTGTACCTTATTTAGAGGAGCACCAAAAAAAAAAAAAAAAAACTAAAACTAAACAAAAAAACAAAACTAAAGCAGCATCATTTCACCACCCACGTGATGGTTCCGTAGTTCAGGTTCTGGAAGTGCTCAGGTTATTTTTGTCTGGCTATGTCACTCTTGCTGCATAAGGGCAGCTGTTTATTTCCAGTAACAGGCAATCCCTGGAATCTCTCCAAGCTGTGGTAGATGTCCCTGGCCATGTGCTTGCAGGAGAGGGGACTGCCTTGKTGTGTTTTATGCTTGCCCTTGGTCTTGAACATTTACTACCAGCTCTGAACAACTTACCCTGCTCTTATCTGTAAAGGCAGAAGAGCATGAGGTCTGTTTCTGAAGGAAGACTTAAAAGGAAAATAAATCCAGGATCCTTCTAGCAGCTAGAATGGAATTAACTGGAATAATTAATAAGTGCTAAATATCATATTGAGTCGGAAACAACCGGTTTGAACATGAAGAAGCTTAAAAAATATATATAATAAATTTTCTGTGGTTGGGAGAGAGAGCTTCAAAGTGCTTTTTGGCCTAACAGAAAATTATTTAATACTAAGCTGCGTAGAMTAATAATTGTAACATACAACTATTTCACACTATTTCAAACTACAAACAATTAAAAAGAGAGATGTAGATTTAAGCATGAACCAAAGGAGTAGCAAATCCTCATAAATAAAGCAAAGGTTCCCAATGCAGTGGTTTATAAGAATGAAGAAGACTCATTTCTCCCTATTTCTTAACTTATCTGAGGAAAACCAAAACCACTGAGGAGCTGCAGCTCAAAAACAGGGCTGGTTCTGGAGTTTCTCATTGGAAGTGGAATAGATTTGTAGCACCCCCAAGCTAATTTCAGGATATTRCAGAATCTGCTTGTGAATTCAACACCAAATTAAAGGTGACTGTGCTGAATCTAAGTCACAGGGTTTATTCAAATTAATTGATTTTTTAAAAGAAATAGTCAGAGTGGGTTAACTGGGTTTATTAATTAATAGTGACTCAAGCATCTGCAGTTTTTACACACTGCTAATTTTTGGGTTTTGTAAATGTGTAACTTATGAGCTAAATCCACAAAATTGTCCCCTACCACTCAGCTGATTAATATCCTACTCAGTGTAAGGTTKCATTCTAATAAATGCATGTTTAAGCAGGCAATATAGCTGGATAAAAACAATACTAATTGTTATAATATGAATACATAACATAATAAGAATATAATCTGAATAAAACCAGATTTCCCAACTTGTTCARTTGAGGGTGGCTGACTTGAACACAAAGCTGGAAAAAGACTGTGCAAATAGGTAACTTCAAAAGAGTATTCATAAAAATTTGGATTCAAAMTATCCAGAAGAGCTTGTTTTCATGCCCAGAATATCAGTACATTCAAAGCTACACAAGATGCAGRGGGAGAATTGTAAAGCTGAAGGGAAAAATTGCTGTGATAGGCAAAAAGCAGCTATTTCTCATTTTATATTGAAATTCAAACCATTTGGGGCCTGAGTCCTTAGGCAATTTTCTACATAGGAAYTCATTTAATGATGTTATTATTTTCCCCTCAAATTGATGAAATGGAAGACATTATACWTTTAAATACTCCTTTCATATGTGGKAAAGATCAGAGAACATTGAACTCCTCCAGATCTGATTTTCTGCTGGAGCAGAGCAGTATTTCTGGCCAGCTCATTGCTGTACGAAGCACAACCATCCATTCACAGAGTGTAACAGGAATGTTAACATCCCCTCCTCACTACAGGCAGATAAAATATTTTARTYTCAGAGAATCATRAAATATTCTGAGTGGGAAGGGAMCCATYRGGRTCATTGAGTCCAACTCCTGGCCCTGCACAGGATACCCCAGGAGTCACACCCCGTTCCTGAGACCATTGTTGAAATGTTCCTTGARCTCTGTCAAACTTGGTGCTGTGACCACTTCCCAGAGGAGCCTGTTCCAGTGCCCAACCACCCTCTGGGTGAAGAAATGTTTCCAAGTTTCCACATGCAGCCTAAACCTCCCTTGAATCGTCTTCATGGCATTTCCTTGGCTCCTGGCACCATCACCACAGAGCAGAGGTCAGTGCCTGCCCCTCCTCTTCCCACTGTGAGGGAGTGGTGACTGCACTGAGGTCTCCCTTGGTCTCCTCCAGGCTGAAACTCCATCAATTCAGGCTGGCCACCCAGCACTTTGCTCATGAGATCCACCCTAYTGGCAAGCAGCAGGTGAAGGAGAGCATCTTCCCAAGTAGGACCTGTCATCCAGGATTTTTAGGAATCCTGTGGCCTGGCTGATGCCCCCAGATAATTTCTGGCAAGCTGAAGTCCCCCATCAGGACAAGGGCAGTTGATGTGGAAGTGTCTCTTTGTTCCTGAAAGAATAATTCATCAGTGTTAGCATCCTGGCTGGGAGGTCTGTAGTAAATTCCCACCTCCTCCTTTTTTTTTTGTCCCTTGATTTTTATCCAGGGACTCTGAACTGGGCCATTGCCAGCTGTGAGCTCCATACATTTTATTCCTTCCATTGCATACAATGCCAGCCCTGCCACTTTTGGCCTGCCTGTCCCTCCTAAAGAACCTGTAACCATCCAACAGGGCACTGCAGTCACAGGACCCTTCCCACCAGGTTTTACCTGTGCCAGTGATGTCAAATCTYTGGTATTGGCCCAAAGTTTTGAGCTCATCTTGCTTCTTCCTCATGGTGCTGTTMGTGTAGAAACATTTGAGGTATGGTGCTTTGTAGCCCTGTGTAACAGATTGAGGGGTCCCATTATAGCTCTTTTCCTCAAGTTTTGGCACATCACTGGCAATCCAGTAAAACCATCCCATTACCTAAGGGTCACTGTAATAATAAAAAAAAAAAAAAAAAAAAAAAAAATTAATTGAAAAATATACAATACGCTGATCTGAGTCTTCACTGTTTAAAGACAAAATACTTACATGGACCTAAAAATCAGATTTTCAAAAGCAATCACAGCCAAAACAAGCTAAGTATATCCTTCTAGGCTAGCTTATGCCACACTAATTTCACTTTCCCCAAASCAAGTGCAATGAAAAGCAAAGTACTGTGCATTTCTCAACCAGTTTTGTACTGACATAAACTGAAAAGGAAGCTACTGTGGTGTGGTCWGTGAACCAGTRTGGGTTTGGCTACTCAGTTGTACATGTCCCTGAAAGAGTGTGGGCATGCAGGCACTTTATCCCTTATATACTTTACTATTACCCTCTCTGCCCCATTTTTCATGGTTGAATTTTCCCAAATATTTGACCAAATTCTGTTCCAGCCTCTCATTATCCTGGTCACCTGTCTCTGCATGGTGCCATATTTTCCTGTGCTGTCCCCACACTATCCCATTTTGCTGTGCTGTTCTGAGAGTGGCTCTGCACCTTGAGTTCATCCTGAGGTGTCACAGCAGCTGTGCATGTAATGGCTCACAATGCTCTCTGCTTTATTCTCTTTTGGTTTTTTTTTTCCCCTAAAAATATTTGGAGTTTGTGACCACATAGGAAAATTAAGCTGGGTTTCATAAAAATACTCAAGGATAAGATTCTCAGTGTGAGAGTTACTTCATTACCTGCCATTATGTATGTTAAATTGCAATTATTTGTCTTCCTTCATTTACCCTGCTGCAGATATCAGCATGGATCTCAATCTGCTATTTTACCACCCAGCCCTTGCGAGCACCTTCTGCATCTTTTTGTCATTACCCTTGCCTTCATTATCCTCAGTAACTTAGCAAACTGTGTCACTTCACTGCTCATTCTCTTTTTCAGATTGCTGATGAATACATCCCCCTGGGACTCCATGGTGATTTTCTTCCAGAAAGAAAACTGACCATTAACTCCTACTCTCCATTCTATAAGGTGCTGCTGTGCATGGTAAGTGTGCAGAGTGGGAGGCTACTTTATATACTCACACTTCTTAAAAATAATTGCATCTAGTTCATAATTATGTGTAATATATAAATGATATTTTAATGATATAAATATATTCCTGAGAAGATACTCAGCAATTATGCTTTCAAAATGAACTTCTCTTTTTTCCTTTTATCGGAAGTATTTTGGATTYGCCCTCTGTCAAACCTTGACATTTTTGGTCTGCTTCTATTTTTTATGTATGTGAATCACTTGCTTTTCAATACCAAACTGTCAGAGACTTGTATATTTTGAAAAGAAGCCAAGTTTCAGTATCATTATACTTACACATTCACCCTGAGGCATAATTGTTCTAATATACAGTTTTCATCCTGCAATTTAAAGGGAAGTTAGTGTGTCTTTCTGCCTTCCAGTAACTGTCACAGGATTTTCAGTATGCATTGAATAACCCAAGACCTTTCCTGTTCCCATAGAAATCAATAGTAACACTTCATACCCATTAAACTCTATCAGAGATAAAAAAATGGGATCTAAATAATTAGGACCCATTTTTGTTTGATCCCTTAGCAGAGATTTAAGGCAGCTTCAATCCACTTCTCTGAGACAGTGAAGCCAAATAGCTGACATTTTAGGYGTACTGTCATCATCTTTTGGTTGGCAAAATAAAATATGTTGAAATAAAGATTTTGTTGAAATAAAATTTGAGAACAAATAAAKGTATTTTCCATAAAAATCCCCCAGTTTTAAAAGATTTACAGAAGCTAGAGCATCACATACAGGATTAATCACAGACTGCTGTAACTCCAAGTTAATACTTTTAAAAAGTGAAGAAGAATTTGCCAGATTTACCAAAACGCGAATGATACAGAAAGCTCAGAATCAACCCAGAAGTAATATGGCACACTAAAAGGGCAGAAAGCAACATAAAAATACAATAAGACTCAGTAAATGAAATTTATTTACCTCTCAAAGGAATATATATATACAAATATTGGTCTCATACAGTGTATTCAGGAACTTGAGATGCAACCCTCACAGCAAGTGCCTTAGGATCGCTGCAAGGCTCCTTGACAGGGTTTTTTGACTCCAATGAAGGAGTTTAAAGCTTTGTAGAAACACACAACTACTCTGCCTTCTTGCTGTGAGTCAGAGATGCAGCTCTAAGTAATGAATTGTAGCTGCACCCCATGTAGCTACACCAGCCAACTCCTGCCATTTTCAATATGTCTTTAGTTGTTTTCAAATGAAATACTGTGTCTCCTTTTCTAAAACGATGAATATCCAGTTATTTCTTTAACTACACATTTCTTTATTTTGTRTATTTTTTTAGAACTGAAACATTAYCTAAGACACACGATCTCAAAATAAAATACATGTTATGCACCTGCTATGCACATGAAGTAAAAATCAAATATATATTTTTTTTACTGTATATGTAGTGTAATTCTTTTTCTGATGTCATGAGTATCTAAAAAGAACAGAAGCAAGCAGGAAGGCCCTAACTTGACAGTCCACCTGACCCCAAATACAATTTTAAAACACCAGTCTCAATTCTTTCAGACATCATTTATCCTCAACTGTAACCCCATATTCAGTTTTAGTATTGTGATTACAGTGTCCTTACCWAAAGGTGGACAAAGTAAAATTTCCTTATAAATCTCTGCAGCAGAATRAAATAGTCTGCACTGGTATATAGGTCGGTATATAATTGGTATCAATTTAATTCTTCATAAAGCTCACTGTGACTTGCAGAATTTCAGATTTGTGGYTCTCCTTATGTTCCAGCCATGCTTGGGATCCATAAACCTCTCAAATTTAGAAACCAGCAGTTCTGTAGAAGATGCTATTTGAAACCTTTATTGTGAATGTTGCCAAAACGTGAAYAAAAGCCTCAAAATGTAAAATAATGACCTGGATATCCTGAAAGCATGATTGTATGGACATTGTAGGGCCACTACAAATCCTGCATAGCCCACAAAGCTAATTAAAAATTCTGTTCAATTGAAAAAAAAAGCATGACAGAAATAAGTACCCATGAACAASCATTTTATTTTTACATTCTGTTGATGCTCTATGAACTGGAACACTCTTAGTAATTAAAATATTCCAAGATCACATCYTTACCTGACTAGCTCATTTTTTTCACCTGTCTTGCTCTCCAATTTTTCATCCCTTAGCTTTTTTCACAGGAAACCATTGATCTGCAAGCTGTAACTTTTTCATTATTGAGCCTTTAAAAAAAAATCTGTATTTTACAAGTCTGCTTTTGTACTGAACAGGTCTAAAATAGGAGAACAAGTTATAAAATGAGGCATAATTGTATAAACAAAATGTTCTGCCTGTTCTTTAGAATGTATTACACCTATGAAATGACTAAAGAAAAAGAAAAGAGCACATTCTTAGCCCAACTTTTACCTTGCCTGGTTATCATAATATTTTTACAGTTGTAGGAGACAACTAGAAAGAAGCAAAATARTTTAAATAGCGATTACAACCCCGATACATTTCACAGATCTTCACTATCTTCTCAGTTGTCAAGTACATGGACCTATTTTGGTGCTCTGCATTCAGTATTTGTTTTGATTTCTTTTCAACAAAACTGCTGTGAAAACAGATCTGTTTAAAAAGCTTGCAATACCATATGGAAAGGCATTTAAAAAAAAAACATACTTTTTTAAATTGGGGAGCCAAAATATCAGAAAGTCTGCCTGTATATGACTACAAGGAAAATAAAAATGAATTTTGATAAAGTTACTGARATGGAATACATTTATAGAAATATATCATCCTATGATAGGTCACAGTAGTTCTGGTAGCCAGAGAATAATTTCAATCTTCTGAGCTAATGCCCTAAACAAAGCCTGTTACAAGGATCAAACCATAAGATAATCTCTTGAACTACGAGGTGTTTATAAGGACATGTTGCAGTGGGTTGAGTGCAGCTTTTCCTTGTGGAATAATCCTGGTGGATGTGAATAATGCTGAGCAGAAATACAGCAGAACGAGTTACAAGATGGAAGCACAGTAAGCAAATCCGTGAGCAATATCCATCTATTCCCTCTGCATTTGGGGTTATTCTGCTGAAGCTAGCTTTCAGACAGAAAAGCAAGGAAAATTCTGATCCTGTCACTTTTGCCAGGCTCTTTCCCATAGTACCACTACTGCTGTAAAACAGGAGCAGCAGTAGGTATTAAAGAAAAATAGTGCAAGGTAAAGTTTAGAGGGCTTTTTACATCAATAGTTTCTTCAATAATTTTGGTGTGGCTGAATTCACCACAAATGCCTTTTCAAGACCAAGTTGGAAGGCAATTCAGACATTTCCATAGGATTCCTGCTGAGTTCCAGAAGCAAAATAGGTTCAGGTCTTAGTGAATGTAATGGAAAGTGTGGTTCAAAGCCAGCCTACAGACAATCACATGAGATAATTCTGATTGTCAAGAGCTTTATATTCAATAGATGAGGCAGATATCCTCTATTTGATATTTCATCAGCTTCTTAGCCTGGGTGCAAAGAAGGAAATTCAGTTCCAGAGTGCTTCCCAAGAAAGCTTTGTATTTTCTTTATCTTCTTTTTATTATTTTTATTTTAAACTAAGGTAAAGCTTGTACGCATCTAACTTAGACATGTGAAGTTTTAGTACAGCAAACATAAAAGAAGTGCCTTTCAGTTTTGTTTTTYTTTCTAGGTAAAAGTAGACAAATGTCAAGAAAAGTCTTTAATTTTATATTCTAAAAAAGAATGATTTATGGGGAAGACAAATCAAATTACTTATCTACAGTGGGAGATTTTTGAAGGTAGTTCCTTGATTCTCTAAAGGTAACACCGAAAAATCTCTGATTATTCACCAATTTGTACTACAAAGTTAGGAGGCAGAAACTCCATTTTTATTCCACTCTATTAAGAAGAAGAAGAAGAAAAAAAAAAAAAGACCATGAAGAAAAATAATCATCAGAAACATGGAGATGAAATGAAAAATATTCACCTTTACCTCATCTATCAAAACCCCCTGGAAGTTTCAAGTGAGAAAGACTAGACGGGTAAGCTGCCCCTTCTGGAAGAAACACTGCTAAATTCACAGAAGCAGAGTTTTTAAAAGCTTGGTGTCATTCCTTTGGGTTCTTGGTGCCTTTGGTTCCCGACAGAGCCAGCCACGAGTTTGCATCTTTTAGGATGTAAGTAGAGGTATGAGTCTGACCATTGGCATAACTGAGCTGGCAGGACTGTGGACACTTTCCTGGGGTTCAGTGCTCTGAGCAGCCCAGGACTGCAGGATTTGCTTTCAGCATAAGCAGCAGCTTCAGCTCACTTAATTCAGCAGCCTTCTGCCCACCCCAGTGCAGCAAAATTCACTCACTAACCCTTAGATATTCCTGGACACCTCAGCAAGGCAGAAAGATGCTGTGGGAACACAGAARATGGTGTAGGATGGAAATGTGTGCACGTCAACCCAGGGGTAAGGGTCACAAATCCATAATGCAGAAATTGAAATGCCATTTGGGAGCCCACAGCTGGAAAAGGTTGAAAGCAGAGGGGAAAGAGAAAAGGCATTTAAAGCAAAGTCTCACTATTTCTAATTTATTGAGCACTGAATTATTATTTGAACATAAAAGAAAGAACTTTTATATATCAACTAGAGACAGTGTATACCAAATTTAAAAGAAGGTTATTTTATGTGAGTCTGATGAAGTTTGTACCATAAAGAATTTGGTCAAGTTCCTTAAATCCTGGGCGTGTATTGAAACAGCATTGAGGAAAACAAAGTCTGTATGATTTTTAGTCAAAAATTCTACAGAAAAGCTTTAAGGGATCACTTGTTATATAAAATGGCTCTGTAAAACTCTCTCATATACATGATTTTTCTACAATACCTTTCTATCTTTCATGTGCTCAACACAATGTGTCTGAGTGTCTGCTAGAATAGCCCATTATTTTAATTGATTATCATTGATGGCTAAAAGGAAGGTAAAACGATTGCACATCTCAAGAGAACATGATCTATATTTATTTAGATCTGTAGAATTAGCTTGTCCAAAAAAGAACTGTTAAAAAGCCTAATAAAACCATAARATCAGTTCCTCAAAGTGATAGCTAAATCAATAACATGTGCAACCTGTTATTCTGATTGGCATAAGCCTTCAGTAGTCTGTCAGCACAAGGTTCTGCTATGAAACATAATTAAAGAAACACAAAATTGATTACATATCTCAGTCTTGAAAATGGAAAAGATTTCTGATTATTTTTCAACTGTTGAAGTGTTTCTCTTCTGTTTTCASCAAATCAGTAGAAAAATCTCTTTTGCAGTTTTAACATGTAACTCTTAAATTTGCTTTTATAATAAGAACGTACTTTTGCACCCTAACAAGTGGTTATGAATAGATAACTGATATTCTTTGAAAATACCAGTTTGAAATGTATGGTAATGAAATTCAGATGAATACTTCCTAATACATTCTCTGCTTAAATTTCTGTATCTCTCTAAGAGCACTGCATGTAAATTAAAACTGTAGAATATGAGTAATTTCTGAACTTATTTAAGGTAAGTTTACTCTGAAGTTTTCAGGACAACAAGAACAAGGCATGTATCTTCCTTTCATGYAAATCTCTGGGATGATTTGGATTTTAATGGGTCCTGAATAAGGGAGAATCCCTACAGTGTTACATCTGACAAAGCCTTTATATGGAGCTGTGTAAGATGTCATTGTGCAAAGCCTATTTATTTTTCTTTTTGTAGAAAAGAAAGTAATTTTATTGGTCTTTATGCAGACATCAGGGTAAGATGATCAGAGACCTGGTTTCAGATGTATGTCTGAAGATACTTTAAATAGGTCAGTTAACTGTTGTGCAGATCAATTTGCCTTTTTGTATAATCAGAATAATAGAAGAGATAAAAACCTAATAATGCATTAAGRTAATATTTATATTGTCAGCAGCAGCTTTTTATTTGCAAGCCTTCTTATATCATATGCCTCAGTTACACTGAAGTTGTGTGGCCACTGTCACAGAACTATGATTAATTTATGGCTATAATGAAAATCTACCTGGATCTCATTCTCTTTTTATTATACATTTTTATAATAGTGTAACTTCAAAGCTTTCAGTGCAAAGACATTGTATTCACATACCCTGACAGGAGAATAGAGCTTGTTGTATATCATTCCCACCCAGTGCTTCTTCTCTGACTGATTTTTGTTAGTATAGGTGTTAAAKTGATGAGAAGGTAATCATTATTCAGCATCATAATTAAAAGCCACCTTTGCATAGGACACTTGTCTAATTTAATCTTTTTGAAATCCATTTTAAACTTCTTTTTTTTTTTCCCTACATGAAGAGAATGGCACTTCCATGAGCTGCATTAGTTCTATCATTTCAATTGCATCAGACTGGTTCATAGTACACGTTGTGCAAGATGAGGGGAGGGAAGCAGAGGTAACAAATGATTCCTAAATTCTCAKCTGCCTTCACTGATAGCCAAAGGCAGCAGCTGAAGGAAATAAAGCTTTGTGCACAAATTCTGTCAGGCACACAGGCAGTCAGACCATGACTTTCAGGACTATCAAGACTGCATGTTTCAATCAGTTTTGACATCTCTTGGCATTTCTCTTCAAATTCTGCTTTCTATAAATAATTCCTTTACTTAGGTGTTCTTTCTAGTTCACTTTTGAGCATATAGAAATGCATCTCACTTCTTTCTGTGGTTGTTCTTTGTCTTTACTTTGGCAACCTAGAGAGAAAGGAATTGAGACTTATTTTGCATTAAAACAGTCTAGGACATTTGGATTATGGAACACATATTGCATTTTCAATTAAATTTGGCATTCTTATGACAAAATCTTGGAGAAATTATCTTATAATTTCTTATTATTTGAGATAGTCTGAGTTTCTTCATGATTTAAGGGTCTTGAGCTATAAGCACATCAGTACATAAGCCTGGCATTGCTAGAGGTCTGATAAGTCTTTGGATATGCAAAGTTTCAGRAAATGAAGTGATAATCCTGTGGTACAAAACCATGGAAAACCTCTGAAGACCTCTGGAATATGGACAATGTATGGGAARACCTTCACAACATTGCTGAGAAAAGCACAGAAAGTTGTGAATGCCAGCAACTGGCTTCCTGTGAACCTTGCAAACAATCCACCATGTCTGGTTTAGCTGAGAGTTCATTTGAAGACCTCAACTGAAATATCCCCAGCAGTTGTTACAATAATCAATAAACAAATCCTGTTTTTCACCTGAAACTGGATTCAATTTTCTATCCCTAGAATTGCTTGTGAGTTCACATGCTATTTGAAAATTTAGCAAAATCCTTTAGTGGGTACTAGAAGAGTGTTCTCCATATTTCTTTACTTTCCTGCTGAAAAGCAGATATTTTGAACTTCAAATCATTCCTGCAGTTTCTTCTTGAATTMATTTTAAAAATACAATGAAACCTGACTCAACAATTGATAATGCTTTCATGAGTATTGCATGCAGTAGTATAGTCCATATTTCCTTTATTCCATATTCTTCTGAGGGTTCATTCAGGACTCCYATCTTACAATTTTAAACAAGGAGTCTGGTTTAAACCAAAGTTGCTCCAAGTCTCCTCAGTAAGTGCAGCTTGTGTTCTTRTTTCAAGAGAAATATTGATCCAAATACATGTAACAATACATTGRAAATGCAGAAAATGTGATGACCTAGACAATTCTCTAAAAGCGCCTGTATCATCAGTTTACCTCCATGAAACTCTGTAAAATTCAGGTTTTTTTGGGTTTTTTTTTTTGATGTTGTGGCTCAGGGTAAGCCTGCCAGGCCAGTGCAGCCAAATGCTGTTTTCATTTAGAACAGTAGCACTTTGGCCTGTGACTTCAGTTAATAGATATATTGGTATTGCCTAGGATTGGGCCAAAACCAGATAACTGCAGTAAYTGTTAGAAATTCTCCCAGCAGATGATTTCTTATGTACAATTACTTTTTAAGGTCTATCAATCTATATTAAAGATATYTGTTATTTAGCATAGTCAGAAGGGAAAATGAAATGAAGCTGTGAAACATATGTCCTTGCTGGTCCACAACAACTGGGATTGTTTGCCATTCTGCTCAAGCTAGACAGTGAATCAGAGCTGGTAAAAAACATACTAATACATAGTCTTTAAGATGAAGCTAGAAGCTGGAGTTGCTATGTTTATTTTCAACTATTTCAAACAATTATTTTTATTATGCAACTATTGATCTCTTGCCTATTTATGGAGCAGGGACTATGAGACTGCAGAAATGTTTCTCAAGGTGCCAGATTGCTGTCAACAGAATTAGCAGAAAAAGATCTTTTCCTTATTGTAACAAAAGGATAAAGAAATAAAATGCCAGAAGCTTTTTTTTTGCCTTWCTTTTCAGCCACCCCTAGTGTCTGGAATTCTTTTAGCCACTTCAATTTGGAAACCTTTTCTTCCTCATCTATTTACCTCTGTAGATTCACTGCTGGCAATTAGCAACCAGAAGAAATCCTGCTGAGGAGAGCAAGTTAAAAGGGGACTTAAGAATGGCTCTGCCTGGGAAGCAAGCAGACAATCTGGAGCAGCAGACTTTCAAATTTCAAATACACCCATTGCAGAGATGAACAGCCAGAACAACCCCTCTTCTTAATTCCTTTTATCTGGGTCTCCAATCTGCTCAYAAAAGTGTTTAGTCCAAAACTTTGTCCACTTCAGTGGGCTTGGARAGGAAATTACTGATTCCAGCCTTCATTCTACACCGCCACCCCCCAAAAAAAGAACAATTTAGATAATGGCTGGCTACRTCTGGATAATAACCAAATATCTCTTTTCACTTTCAAACCATTTCAGTCTGGCATCTTCCAGGGAGCCCTGGTGTCTACATGATGAAAACAGTAGGAAGGCTTTTCCTGCTGCCCAGCTTTCATCTGCAACTGGAAGAAACTGAAAAAAAAATAAAAAATCAGTGATTTCAGTAAATCAGAATAGATGGTCTTTTGTACCATGTTTATGAGAAGGAATTAATCTTACCTCTGTGGTAAGCTTGGGATCYTTTCTTAAGGCTATAAAAGCTGCATAAGCACAAGGCATTGGAGAAAAAAACATTCCCCAAGTGCAGCTCTATTACAGCTGCTAATGCAGAAAATGCATTTTTGAACTTTCAAAGATCTTCTTAGTGTCCCTATTCATGAAGCCTGTGTGATATTTTAACAGAGTGAATAAGTGACAAAGACTTTAGGTAAATTATCTTAAAAATATTGCCAGAACACTGTTAAATAAAAGATGGCTTTTCAAACAGAATGTAAAATGTCACATAAAGTATTATCATTAAATAACGGGATTTTGAGGGAAAGCAAAGCCAAAGATGCAAAAGTCTCTTTAGGAATATTCACTTCTCACAAACAAAATCTGAAAATACAGAAAATAGTTCAAAACCCAATTAATTTCACAGCTTCCAGCATCAAAAAACTGAACATACTTCAAGTTGCCTGATTCTTTTTGGTTTAACTCTAAACTACCAGAGCATAACAAGTCCTATGGAGAATTATGCATACAGAAAAGTGAGATAAGAAGGTTTATGGCTTTTTTTTTTTTTTTTTAATAAACTAAGTAAAAATGGTCCAAAGGACACAGTAAATTCCTCTGTAGCTACTCCAGCAGGCTGGCCTCTATCTCTGAAGTTGTGATTTTGCACTCATGATCCTATCTGCTTTCCTTTTTTGRACAGTTTCTTGCTTCTCCAAATGCTGAATTGTCGAACTCAACCAAATTAGGAGACAGAGTGAGACCATTCAGTCATCATGTTTAACTCCCATGCACTTTGGAGTGAATTCTTAACAGGATTTTTAATAACTTGAACATTTCTTAAGGGACACAAAGCCAGTACCTAATTAGAAACATTAAAGTTGGCCTTGAATTACTACATTTGATTTCTGATCCGAATTTTCATCTTGTTTGGAGATAATTCCRTCCAGGCCTTTTAATTTGGAATATTCCTCACAATTTGTTTAGGTAAGAATGCATAACTGAGGAAGAGGACAGGTTTAGATTAGATATTAGGAAGAAATTCTTCTCTGTGAGACACTGACATGGGTTGCCCAGAGAAGCTGTGGATGCTCCATCCCTGGAAGTGTTCARGRCCAGGTTGGATGGAGCACTGAGAAACCTGACCTAGTGGAAATTGTCCTGCCCATGGCATGCCCAGGGAATCTTTAAGGTCCCTTCCAACCCAAACCACTCAGTGACTCTATGGTTTTCTGCCTTTGGAAGAGGCTTTCATGGATGGCTTGGACGGGTCAGACACGAATAAAAAGCTTTTTTCTTAGATGTCCATTTCAGGTGAAAATTACAAATTGCAGGCGGGCACAAAGGTCACCAGCTCCAGGAGATCAGAAAGCCAATTTCCATACAGATAGGCAAATCCAGTTATTATTTAAATTAATGCTTCAGAGGTATGTGTGGTACAGGGGATGCAGATAATTTTCTAAGCTATTGACCTGAGTTTCTACCTCTTGAATATCCAGAAGAAGGTGTCCATGTATAGTATAACCTGGACACCCTCCCCCAGCATTACCTACTCCAGTAATAGMTCAGTGAGTTTTGCAGCCTTTGCCACTTCAGTAATGAGCACAAAATTCTGACTGGAGGTGATATAATTGTGGGACATCAGGTCAGCCAGTCTTCATATTAATCCTTTGCTCCTTATTTCAGTTAAGAGCAATGAAACTGAGAACACATGTAAAAGATTGAGATCATTTGTTCCCAGACCATTTTCTTAACATTTTTTATGTCTTAATACAGCATTTTATCTGGGTTTCCATCACTCCTTTTGGGGATGATGGCAACTCAGCCTTTTAGGAATGATAGATCTGTAGAGATACATGCACTCAGATCACTGTATTTAAGGTTCCAAATAACTAGTACAGTAAAGTTGATTTTATAATTGAAGACGGCCTAAATGTTTAAATTGTAAACCAAACTACACTAGCTTAAGCCTGCAGTAAGGAGACAATGCTGCTTTCAGAGTAATATTGGGCAGTGGTTTTTTTTTGTTTTTTTTTTTTTTTTAAGATCTAATTGTTTGGAAAGTTCAAGTGGTCAGAAGCATCCTTTTTTTTTTTTTTAAAGACAGGAAATATTAACTACTTCAATTAAATCAAGACTTCTAAGCTCGCACAAAATTCTCTGTAATAATTTTCATGACACGTAGATTTTTTGCTTGTATTAGAGAGAACCTAATTTTGCACAGTAAATGTTTCAAAGGACTATTTGCTGCACATGGGGTAAATTACTTGCATTTTTGTTTTGTTAATTCACCTGATGCTGGCAGAAAATAACACTGGAGAGGGAATTGTATGTTCAACATGAAAATACTCCTAGTTTTTTTAGTTTCTCCTGAAAGGTCTGGAGATAATAAGAAATAARGCTTATATTTACTTTTTGCTTTACTCATGCCAAATGCAGAGAGGCTGAAGCAGYCAGGGGATGTGATATTAAAAGTCAAATTACAATAAAAACGACAAGCAATGATTCTGTATAGCAAGCAAAAATTAAAAGCAAATAACAAAAAACACCCTTTGGGGTCTTTGATTTGGTAATGTCCTAAAATATGTACAGAGGTTTATGCGAAATAATAAATCCACTGAAACTGAAGATAAAGTAAAATTAGGCCTATGCTTGATAGCTTTATGCCAAGTTATAGATCAAAACATGAAGATATATTTCTCCAAAAAGATGCATGTCCAGCTTTAATTGAACATAAATATTAATGTGAATGTGTGTGTGCATATATATATATATATATATATATATATATATATACACATATATTAGTGTTTCTGTAAAATTAAATATGTTGATAGACAACAGTGCTGGGCTTTGTGCATACCTTACTAAAGAAATCCAAATTACTTTATGCATTACATTAGAGACAAGTAAAATATCCCATGTTTCCCTCTTGTCAGCACTTTTCAAGGGTTTTTCTTTCTGTCATCTTTTCCTTCCTTACAATGATAAAGTTTCTCTTGCATTAAAAGCAACTCATCACTGGAAATCTAAAATGCAATCTTATGAAGTCCCACAGAAGAAAAAAAACACTTCCTTTAATTAAAGCTGTACCCCATTGCTGTTTTTTTTTAATTGACAAAAATGTAGATTTATTTATTTAATAAGACACTGAGAGACAAATTTTTGTCTTTTCTTCCTCTGGGAAGTGTTTTATTGTTTGCTTCCTTTCTCTTGCCTGCTTGCTGTGTAATTTAAGACTGATGCCTCCCTCTGGGAAACAAAACTTGATCAGAGAACAGCCTGCACTGTCACCAAAACAAATTATGTTTTAGTCACTGCTGATGTTGGCTCTGTCATAATGGAAATGTATAATTAATGCCTTTGCTTTTACTGCTTTGGAAAGACAGCTCCCTGAATCTGGTTCAAGAGGGGGAATTTTAGGACTGCACCCTTTTTTCTTTCTAACCATTAACACAATGAATCCCTACCACTGCCTCTGGAAATGAATTATCTAATCTCTACAGTTATTTATTAAATTTACAGTCCAGGCAATTTATTATTACTAAATAATAAAAAATCTGCTGTGCAGCAAGAATTTGGCAAGGAATAAGAGAGGAGGGAAAACTCAGGAACACAGGTTAAATCCTACATTTCTCCTTTCAGCAGAGCTTGAAAAGATTAAGCTATTTCCATTAGTTTCCTGCAGAGTTGCAAGCAGTGATAATAGACATGTGCTAATTTCACTATTGCACTGTGCTATGAAGCAGCATTTTAGATCCTCTTTCACCTGTGACACGACTCCAAATCCCCCCAATTAGCAKCTCTCTTTTTGTTTCCAGTTTTTGTTGTTGAACTTGAAGCAATGACTAAACATCTGGTATTATGGCTACAAATAGCCTCCATCTCCTCACCTCTGGGATGCAGGGTAGCTTTAGACTATTTATACTTTGGTCTAAAATTCTAAATGACCAAATTATTCTTCTGCAATAGGTCCTAAGTGACRCTAAATGGATGGTCTCAGCTTTTTCTTTCCAAAATGGACATCTCTCTCACCTCTTTTAGCTACTGAACTGCATAAAAAGCTCARCACAACGAAATAACAGAAGCACCATTTTCAGGTGAAATAACCTTTGATTTCTACAAAGATGCATAGAGGCCAAGAAACACCAAAGGCAGTGAACTGTGCTTTAAACACATCCTAGTGACATCAGAGGCAAAGCATTTCTATTTAAATTCATTATCACTGTGTCTGGAGCTGTACAGAAACCAGACCAAGGTACCCATCCTCAAAGAGTTGTGATCTAGATTGGCTAAAAACATGGACAAAGCAGACTTGGCTTCTAAAATKAAACTGCTACTCTATGCCATTTCCTCTTCAGGTATTTCTAGRCATCATCTGCATACAGCATCCTATTTGCACAGAAATATTCCCACATTCTGAAAATCTCTAATTCCATTGTCAGTGCCACTACTCAAATAACATTTGTAATTTTTATCATCATCATAATTTTATTTTATGAAATAGAAACCTGGGGTGGAGGAGTTAAGTAATTTGCTGGACTTGTAACATGAGTTTTTTCTCTTTGAATTAGAAATAGATGAGAAGAATCTGTAAAGCACAAGGTCTTGAACTGATGTAAATTGGGTTACTTATTCTGTAGCCATAAATAGCTAAGATTAATTCAGACAAGTCTTGAATCTGTCCCCAGTCKTCTGACTTCTAGTCTTGTAACTGAACCACTGAAGTATTCTTGGTCTCTTTAGAGTCCTAGGAGGCAGATAGATACATCTGCTGAGGGTGATAGTCTTCATTGATGTACCCAAAACTATGAAACTTGCATCAAAAAAAGAGAGTTTGATACAAGTTCAAGCTAAGAATGGTTCTCCCTATGGAGAACTAAATCTAAAATGCTATCTCCTTTTTAATGCCAAAAAAAAAAATTCATTTCAGCCATTAGTTTAGAGAAAATAAGTGATTTGCAAAAGAATCAAGACTCAGCCAAAGCGTCTCATATTTTGAATCTGAATTAACTTTCTTTTCCCCTGTGAAAACTTTCCTTGAGTTCCCTGGCTTTTTTATTATTCTACTKCTTGTGCATGGACTAGGATCTCTTGAGAGAGCATCTGGGACAGAAGGAGGACAGGGTAGAAAAAGAGATTTCTTCTTACCAGCCTTATTCAGAGAAGCCTAGGTCATCTAAAGCATTCAGGCCAACAGCAAATTAACTTTCTGCTCTTGAGCTAGGCTGGGTTCCAGGCATTCTGGGAGACATAATCTTCTGTTCAGGCATTCAGGTAATGACAGTGGGGACAGGCTTGGCTGCTGGAGCTGGCACAGCCACTGATATCCTTTGGAGGCAAGTGTATAAACAGGAAACCCCCTTGCAAACCCTCTTGACCTGGTCCCTCCAGTTTTCTCCTTTTCAGGTGGTGAKAAGTCGTTTAAGTCCATTTATATATCAGCTGTCAGAGACTGATTTTTGTGGTATAGACAGAACTGCAGGTGGGTCAGGCCTTTAGGAGGGTGATGCAAGCTTTTTGGGGTGCATGTCGTGCCTACAAACACCCCAAAGGTGAGGTGCTCAGCACAGCTCAGCCTAAAAACCCCTCTCCTCTTCTGCAAGAGCAGCAGATTGCTGAAAACAATGTCATTTATGGTCTGATATGTCTGGATAAGACAAGGCTACAAGGCATATTAAAGTACAGAGAAGGCTGTCACAGACATCTTTTATGGAAAATCCTTTCCTTAGGATTTTTCCTCCTGAGAAGCTGAGAGGCCTCAGGAACAAAATGTAACCATTGATTATCTGCTGCTGTGGAATGCAAAAGGTGTATCTGTGATTGGCCCATGTTGGATGTTTCTAATTAAAGGCCAATCAAAGTGAGCTGGCTCAGACTCTCTGTCCGAGCCACAAACCTTTGTTATCATTCTTTCTTTTTCTATTCTTAGCTAGCCTTCTGATGAAATCCTTTCTTCTATTCTTTTAGTATAGTTTTAATGTAATATATATCATAAAATAACATATATATCATAATATAACATATATATCATAAAATAACAAATCAAGCCTTCTGAAACATGGAGTCAGATCCTCATCTCTTCCCTCAACCTGAGACCCCTGTGAACACTGTCACAGAAGGCCACTGGGCTCATGCTGATTTCCTTGTTAAAATCATCTCCCTATTCCAACTCATGCATCACATCAGTTGCCTCCTTTCTCTGAAGTGAAGAGCACCAACAGACAGATATTGGAACACAAGGAAAAGGCTAAAGAGGATGCTTTGCCCAAGCTGAGAGTTTTGGGGTTTTCATGYTGATTTCCCCACAGTAAAATTATTTCCTTCATTGTCATTAGCTACTCGGCACAGCAGAGGGACCTAAATACCAGAGCCTTCAGCATTAATAATATTTGGGACCTAAGTTTTGAGACCCTGGGAAGCTTCCACTGAGCACTGATAAAAAAAAAAGAGAAAAAAAAAAAACTAGAAGGACCTTTGAGGGTGAAACAACAACAGCTCAGAGGCACTCATGACAATCACAAAAACAGGCACACTTCCACACAGCACCTGCAGAAAGTGGCTGGCAGCTGTGGTAAAAGTCATGAAATCTCTGTCATGACATCAAGCACAACCCTAGGTAAGCAGAAGAACACCAGAAACAAGCAAGCCCAAGAGTTATATGCATCCATACATGACTGGAGAAGAAAAAAGGCCAAAGCCTCTCTGAGTGTTTGAATAATTGGGATGAACACAATACCCCTGGGGAAAACCAGATTTTTCCGCAAATCTCTTACTGGAAATCCTGTTTGCTAAACTTAACAGTCTGACATGGGATTCCTCACATAAATCACTGCAGTCAGGCACATGTGGGAATCCCTCTGAGGTCTTCATAATGCTGTCAAGAGATATCCATGTGTTAACCTCCCTCCTGCGCAGCTATTTCTGTTCTTCTCCTTAGTTTGCAGACACAAAGGGTATAATTTATTTTAATTATTTGTTTTCAAGTTGAATGGCTACAGACTCTGAACAAGAAATAACATTAGGCTCCAGCACATCAAATAGCATTGTCAAGATGCTGTTCATTTGGTAGGCACWCTAAGAGAATGGTGACATTTTCATTTGACATTGATAAGCTGAATGTATTTATTTATAAAGGTAGCACACCAGCTTATACTCCAATAAAATATATTCTATTAAAACATATTATTCTATATTCTATATTCTATAGTCTATATTCTATATTCTATTAAAATATATAATATATATTCAAAAATTATAGAATCCAGAGATCTGGATGTTAGCTCCAGAGATCTGGAGCTAACAACATTATCAAAGGAGAAAAAATACACAGACAAAGGAAATATTATAGCACATTTATCGTTTACATACCTTGTGAGGTTAAGACCTTTATCTTTCTCACAGGTGTTTTAATGGAGTGGGGTAAAGATAAATGTGCTATAATCTGCCTTTGTCTTCACAGTATGGATAGTGCCATTCTTCASTCACTATGGGCAAAGTTAGAAACAAAAGTGTGTTTCAGTGAACTGTCTTTTATCCATGGCAGGTTCCATCTTCATCCTGCATTTACTGCACTTGCAGTAAATTGCTTAATATGCATTTAGCTGAATTTGCATCTATGCATTATCCATACAGATAGTTTGGAAAGTCCTATTTCAATGTAAATGGGGAGCAGTATCACTGGAGAGAAGGAAATTAAGCTGAAATAAAAATATTGCAAGATGAGAGTTGGAACTAAAACTTCACAAYGACCTCACAGAATGACTGTGAGGTTCCTTTATTATTTTATAATTACAAGCAAAACTTGGACTTGACAATTAAGACTCAGAGGGTGAAAAAACAGCTCTTAGCCATAACAGCTGTCTCAGAAGACCAATACCATTGAGAGCACCTTGTACTGTGCCCTGTGCTTCCCACTGCTGGAAGAAACCATGGTGCTCTCTTTCCTTCTTTCCTTCCACAGGACCAGCTGGATTTTCCACAGCAGGCACAGGGAAGTTTAAATAACACCCACTCATCCAGAGAGGCAGGCAAGGGATTTAGGGAAGTTTCCAGTCTTCCAAGCTTACACATRGGAGTCCCTAGTACAGGCTAATGTGTTGGTTTTGTGTGATAGATAAACCTTAATTTTCCACCCTATTTACATATGAACCAGGGGGTTTTGTGTCATGGMCTGGAAATTGTGTGCTCAGTACCTATTATTGCCTGCATGGCCTGTGGATTTATTTTTCCTTGTAAAACCACTGTATATTAATGTAACATTTTCCACCTGAATCCCTAATGGTGTTTTCACAATTAAACGAAGAATACATTGCAGCATTCTTCTAAAATATTCACAACCCTGATTTTACAAACATATTCCACAATTTAGTCGAGTTCAGCTTGAGCCCTGCATTCCCTTTYGCCTCCAAACACTGACCAAAAGTTGTACTGGCTATCTCTGGGGAAATGTGCCTTATGACACAGCCTATTTTCACCATTAATTGGTATCTAATACTGCCATAGTCTTGTTTTCATTCAGAGAAGCCAAAGTGCTWAATCTAACAGGAGAAAAAAGCCTCTCCAGTGGCTTTGCCTCTCTCGTCCTGCATTCTGTCTGTGAGTGGCAGAGCTCTGAGGAATACATTWTTACTGCTGCAGGCCACTCCAAATGATTCAGAGACCCTTTATATGGTAGCCAAAAACAGATGAAGAAGAATTGGGTCCTCTGGGACCTAGATATTATCCAGTTCAGCTSAAGCCATTCTCACTTGGTTTGTCTGAGAGTGATTTTGCATTTTAATTTTTAATAATTCTTTAATCCATCTGAAATGGGGGAGAGCAAATAAAGCAGAATCCCTCTGCTGCTTCCTTCCTTTCTGCCTTATTCATTTTCCTGTTTTATATTTTTTTAAATTCAATATTCCTCTGGTTTTTGAAGCTGTTGATTGAACACATTGGTATTTCTTTTATGTACTGGGAAGCACTAAATAGGAGCTTGCTAGGAACTAAATTTTTTTTTTCTATTCTCCTTTGTTTTTTCCTAAAAGAAGTCTTCTGTGAAGACACCCTTTATATTGCATTGAAAGTTAGAAGCAAGTGGAGACAGCCAAATTAGAATTAAGGTTGCCCTATATTCTTTATAGATKCTCTCCCTTTCTATTTCACCTCCTCCTTCTTCTAATCTAACTTTTCTGTGCTATTTCTTCCTACTTTCAATTCTTTCATTTCAGCAGATTTCTTTATCATACTTTGTCTTACCATGGTCTAGTTCCTGGATATTCTTTACAGGGATGTACATATATTATTGAAACTTCCTCAGAACCTTGAAACATTTCCTTTATTTTAAAAGCAGTTTTATCTCAGTTTCATAAGGGAAAAGATTAACTTTAGCTCAAAGCTACTCTGTGAAGAAAAGTCCCATTTCTAAATGCACAAACCAGAGAGAACACACCCCAACCTCAGCAGGTAGCCTTTTTTTTTTTTTTTTTTGCCAGCAATTTAAAACCAAAAGCTACGAAATACAAATACAGAGGGGAAAGCTGAACAGTGAGTGTAGGAGAAATGTCATTTTCTTCAATCTTCACAACTCCAAAGGCTGAAAAATCCATGTGGACTGAGCCTGTATCTTACACGTAATTACATGTAATTTGAAGAGCTGAAGTGGAGAGGATTAGTTTGCTGCTAGTTCCAGCCAATGCTCCCAGCCTGATTGTATTTTCAGGGCACTGGTGGGCAGCAACAGATGGTGGTCATTTCCCTGGCAGGCCATAGCAGGGATAATTACCAGACACAGTTCCAAGGTTTATGATATTATAAACCTCTCTTTCATTTCTCATTCACTGCATGTGGAAAGTATGGCCTTTTAACTCCTTTCTTATTGATTTTATACTAGTGCAACACCTTTGCCTCCAGTGATTTTGAAATGATTCAGTGGTGAAGTAAAACAAGAAATAGACCTTTTAAGTCAATAAAAATAATAAAAAAACCCTGATCTTACTGCTGATTTTTTTTTTATAATTTGAAGAACAGCTTTGTGTTGATTAATGAAATAAAATGCAATAATTGCTAGCAGAATTGGATGCTGTCCTTTAAAAAATGCTGATGCTTAAGATGATTCTGAAATAAATTAGTCAGTGAGTTAACTATGCCTACAAAACCAGTAACACTCRGAATGTGCCAGCCAGAATCCGGAATGCCTGTTTTTAACTGGACTAGCTGAAACCTTTTTGGATTAGTCTGTTCTGGATTAATTTCAGAAGAGCAAACAAGGAAGATAAAACTCAGGCCTTTGGGAGCCAACAGAATAGATGTTAAGGCAAGTTAGGGCACATGGGTCAAGAGCAGGCACAGATTTTAGCAGCACATTCTTTTTCACACATATTTTTTATAAAAGGGAAAGAAATTAACTGCTCTTTGTGTCTGTAATATCAATGAAGAGACTGACTCTTCTGATAAACTTAATTAAATGTGGTCAAATCAGCTAAGTCTGAAATTTAACACATTTCAAAGGCTCAACATCTGAGCAGGGAGTTTTACCCAGTCAGTCCAGAAGGACATTGAAAAGCTTCAGAATCAGGCCAGCTCAAGTTCAACAAACAAAAGTAAGAAGTTTTGCACCTAGGGCAGGATAACCTTGTGTGTCAGTACAGGCTGGAAGCCAGCCTGCAGAGCAAGAGCTGTGCTGGAAACACTCTGGCAGTCACCGTGGATGCCTGGTTGGAAAAGAGCTACAAAGTGTGCTCTCACAGCAACGAGGAGAGCTGCACACATGTGTTGGGAGGAGAGCAGCCAGCAGGTCATTTATTATCCCCTTTAACTCAGTGCTTGTTGAGGTTCACCTGAAACACTGGGCTCTGAACTCTCCAGCTTGAGAGGGATGCTGAGAATTCGGAGAAAAGGCTGTAAGACAGGAACAGCCTCACGATACAGGGCTTGTGAGGAGACACGGGCAGCTGTCTGAAGAAACTTGTTTGGCTCAGAGAGTGAGGTGGCTGTGGAGTCTGCAGCTACACAGCTCCCAACAAAATGCAGCCCAGCTCTTCTYTGTGTGGATGGGAGAGTGTCCTGGGTTGACTTTATGATGCTTTTATCTCCAATCTTCTTGTTCTGTTTATGCTGAATGATAAGTTTTGCACCTTTAAGCCTTGTTCCAGAGAGTGAAGGGGGGAGAGAAGAAGCAGCAGTTTGTTTTCAGACACTGCTCTCGCTCCTCCTCATTCCTGCTCCTGGACTGTGCTGTCTGCGGATGGACAGACAGTGGGACAGAGCTCTCCTTTGTTTTAGTTAGTTTAGCTAGCTGAGGCAAAGAAGTTCCCTGGACTGTGGGGTTTTTTATTTCCTTTTTTTCCCTTTTCTTTGGCCCTGTTTAACCTGCTCTGGACTGAACACCAGGGGAGCACCGGCAGGTCCCACCTGTGGCCACCGGGCCGGGCCTGGCCTGCGACATTTCCAGCACTGAGGGACTGATCAGAGACTGAGTGAGCTGAACTGCAACCCGGGGAGAGAACTTTCTGAGTTTGTCATCTCTTTTGGAGCAGCAAGGGGTTTTATTGTTTAATATTGTTTAGGTTTTATTGTTTAATAAACAGGTTTTTTCCACTTTTCTCCAAGGAGGTATTTTCTCCCGGACCGGTTGTAGGGAGGGCCCGATTGAATCTGCTTTCCTAGAGGAGCCTCTTTGGGGRTTCTCTCCCAAATTTGCTCTGAACCAGGACAGAGAGGAAAGAGATTGTTGCTGTGCTAGGAGAGCAGGGCTGGAAGGGGTTATCCTGACAGGCAGTAGCAAACTCATCCTTGGAAGTTCTCCAAGCTCCAGCAAACAAGGCCCTGGCTGGCCTAATGGAGCRTTGGTGACAGCTGGGGTTTGAGAGCAGTGCTCCTCTGGGTGACCTCCTTTTCAACCACCATCTCTACCATTCTCTTGCAAGTCTTCTTTCATTTTTTTTGTACTTTGTGCTTTGATGATGAACCCGTGTCTCAAGAAAGTGCTCTCCACCCTTTCCTTGAAGTGGAAATGTATTAGGTGACACATTTTGCTGGGGATGTTTTTGGAARCCAACACTGGCAACAGTGTGACAAAACAAAGAATATAAAACCCCCATAATACCAGTAAATTTTTGTGCATCATGAGTTCACTTATTCTCTCAGTTTCCAACCATATATTAGCAGGCTAGGGGCAGCTAGAACAGCACAGGAGTCACTGAAACACAGCCTAAGGGGAAACAGATGTGCTCAGCACTCCCACCTTCTATACCTCTAAGGTATTTGGTGTCTGTCAGGAGAGTTGTCTCATACAGAACCTGAGAACTGCAATTTCACTTATATTTGAAAGCCAGAAAGTAATACAAGTTGGGATGAAAATATATTACGAGAATTTAACAGAGTAGAAAAGAGAGGGTAGAGAAAAAACCACTTTTATTTCAAAAAAGAAAAACATACAAAAGTAACAGTACCAAATTAGCTGATTAGAGAAATTCTGGAGTCTTTTTAGCATCTAATAGACAAATAACCAAAGGGTTAACATACCTCTTTTAGACCAAGTATTTTCCTAAGGTTATGATATATTGCCATGGAGATCTATGCTGTATACCCAGTACTGTTTTGTCTCTAATTTTGTTTCAGGTCTGGAAGAAATTATACCACCTTGCAAAATTATACCTTGTATCTGGGTTATTATTGGGGGTTGGTGGAGAAGAGTTTGTTGTTTTGTAGAAGCTGTCAGAGAAAGTAAAAAATGTTCCTCCATCTCTCATCTGAGGCCCTCTGAGACCTTCTTAGGAAGTCCTGTCACAGTGACCTCTCGTGATGATTCCCTTCAGATCTCACCAGAATTGATCCTTGGCAAGCTCAAAAGCAAGGAGAAAATGAGAACTGACAGAAGATATTCTTCCTAGAAGTAAATATATTGCCTCGCTGAAGCTCTTATCCTTTGCTGTCCCTGAGTAACAAGTCCTGAAGTTGGCTTGTAAAGTGCTGTAAGAAAATGAAACTGTGGTCTGTGAGATACTAATATTTCTTGAAAGAAGGAGGGGATCATTCCTGTCCTCTGATTAATGCCTCATGCACTGCTCTAGTCCATTAGAGACATAAAGATGCCTTTAACAGGCCCCTGAGCAAAGTGCTTTATGCAACCTACTCCCTGTCCTTGACACAGGCACAGAGAGTATCTTAAGCAGCATCTCTGACTGACACCAAGTATTCAGAAACAGWGGAGTGCCTCCAGGGAGCTCTTTCTGCCAAGAGAAATTAGAGCAGATCCTGGTTATTCTGACTTAAAGGAGAAGCCAAGTCCAGCTCTGGGCTGTGGGGTGGTGAAGGTGCTGAGCATGCCTGCTGCTCAATGGAGAGGAGAGGTCGTGGTACAGCTTCCCTGCTCTGTCCTCTTGGGCTGTGAGGGCTGGCCCACCCAGCACTAGCACAACAGGTTTAGCCCCTACCAAAATCATGAAGGTGGCAAAACTTCAGAAAATTATTGCATTTTATTTGTTTAACACATCTAAAACTGTCCTAAACCATCTAAAGGTAGAGGATGGATGTGGGAATCCATAAATCAGAATGTTTTGGGAAAGCTGCAAAAGGCAGGCCTCAGAGACAGCAGAACTGTGATCAGAGCTAAGTAGCAGCTATGAGATTGCTCAGCAGAAAAATTATTTAAACTGTAGAAAAGCAAGGACAAATAGAACAATGATCTGTGTATTAATGCTTGTCTAGAATAACTCTCTAAGCTACAGAAAAGTTGATCTAGCAAGATATTAGGAAGGTTGAAGCTTAATAATGGAGCTCTGTGCGTTGTGTTTTAAGGCTTACAAGCAGGTATTGGATTTGAAATAAACAAGCATTGTTTTAACCAAAGGTACCTGTGCTTATAGTGGTTGGATAGAACTACTGTCAATGTGCTTTTGCTTTGTGTGATTGGTCAAAAAACTTCTAAAGTAAGTTGTAACATTAAGTTCTTGGTCTGCTGCCTGGGATGTGAGCTGGTGGCATCTTCCCATTGTCATAACCATGTAATGAGAGTGATGCTGGAAAATGAAACAGCTCAAGGCATGTTCCACAGCAGTCCTGTCCCGTTCATGATTTGTACACAGACCCCTGGCCAGCAATAGATGGATGTTCCAAATACATTTTTATTTCTAAGTCAGACTGACACAGGTAGCAGCATGCACTGACTTGCGCTAGAGTACTATTCAACGGGARAGCTGCAATGTGTTTACATTTCAAACACAGGTGGTACAAACACCTTTGTGGGCCCTGCCTGGTAACATTTTTAAATGTTTGTGTCTGTGCACCATATGGCCTGATCTTTTTTTATAAGTGTTGGAAATTACTTTTAWTGTGAAAGATCAGCCCACCCACTCAAATAAAACAGAAGCTGTGTGATGAAAGTACAGAAGTTTGGCTACAGAAAACAGTGGGAAGGAAGATCTAAAATAGACAGGATGACTGGTTATGAAAGAAACAGTTTGAGAATTTTAGCAGACAGTCAGAAATTTTGGGGAAAGGGAAAGTAACAAAGGAAGAAGGAAAAGACTATTTCTCTGTATTGCTTTTACTAGACTACTATTACCTTGACAAGAGCATGAGTTCCTCAAGGTCACCAACACCAGAACTAATATAGACTCACAATAAGAGTTCCAGAGCTGGCAGGAGTAGCCAATCTGTTGGCACTCTTCTGGTCTGTCACTTAACATCTTTAGGATAAACATCATGTTAAAGCTGAGTACTTGAGCAAAAAGATTATTTCCCACCAATAACCCATCAAATATTCCACCAATATCACATTTCCCACAAGGACATTCTCCTGCAAAGAAGTATTTTGCACCAAAGCACTCAAAAGAGGATTATAAACAGCAAAATTTTTAACTAGCAGTAGTCTAATCATCTTTGATCTCCACACTTTTCTTGAATTTCGGATCTCTATAATATTCTGTGGTCCCAAAGATGCTCTTTCAGAAACAATTTTACTATCAAAGGTGGAAGCCAGAGTCAGGAACTTCATGGTACTGTTTATGCAGCTGAAATGCCAGCTGAGCAACGTGTCCTCTGCTGTGCTGTTGCACTTGTCTATTCCTATGTGCCAGCTATAGGTGTGTTTTCTGAAATACATATACCCTCATGGCATCTCATCACTGACAGCCAAACACTCCTCTTAGGTATGGCTCCAGCAGTGCATTGGAGCCATAAAGAAAACTTAATGAGCTTCCTGGGGTTTGCCTGTAATAGAAAAATGTGCATGTGGCATAGAGCTGCTCGGTGCTAATTCTGAAAGGGATAAAAATAAAGGTGTCAAATCTAATGCAGGGAAGCCCTTCTCCAGTGGGAGAAAACTAGCAAGTGCTGAATTAATAGAAAACCCTTTTAAAGCRCTAACCTAGAGATTAATGAAAGGATCTGAAACTCCAGAAAATGTCTGCATTTAAAATGCTTCTTYCACAAGTGGTATGGCTAACAAAATTCTTCCTATAGATTTATTACTTACATTCTTTTATCCCATGTCCCTCTCCACTTCTCTCCTATKCATTCCAGTGTCTTTGTCACTTTTGTAATATTAAGACCTTCCTCCAGCTCCTCTAAAATCTTCATATTGCTCTCCCATCCTCACCCCTTCTCTCCCCAAAACCCAGTAAGGAAGAAGAAACAACTGTGAATGTGAGACATGTTTGGTTTTGGGTTTTTTCTTAATATAACCTATCTAGCACAACCAAAAAGATCTACTCAAATTCCCTTTTTTTTTTTTTCCCCAAATTTTCATTACTGACAAAATGTCTTCCCTCAGGACAACTATTGAAAATTGAAAGCGATTCAGACCTCTGGGAGGCTTGAAAAACCTTTATTCTCTCAAAATTAAACTGCTTAATAGGTTGAAAAATTACTTGGGAGAATAATAAATGTTTGCAGAACAAATAAAACCAGGTGACTATAAAAAAAAAAAAACAATAAATAAAACTAGATGCCCAAGAAATCTGATTTTTACCATAACTTTGAAGCACAGATGGAGGCCCTTCCTAAACAAATAGTATACTGTTTTCCCATCATTTCTGAACTTAAAGGTCCTCTATATTTTTTTCTATTATTAATTTTACAAAAAAGAATTTCCTTTCTCTCTTTACAAGTTCCTGTTATTATCTTTCTACCTCAAAATGCGATAAAAGGAGCAAAACCACATAAACATGAGACACATTGTAATTATTTCTTTAAAACCTAACTGCTTTAAGATCAGACAGAGAACTAGATGTATATTTTATGAAGTTTGCAAACATTAGCTACTCTCTGATCAAAATATGTTGTGCTCTRTGCTGAGGAATATCTGGGGTAGAACATTTTCTATTATTTCAGACATACACTTGAACTTTCTACTTAAACTGAAAATTAAGTCTGCCAGTTCTACAGTCCCACAGGCTTCCTTGTTTCAGGGATGAATGGCATTAACCACTTAAAATCAGCTTCTCAACTACACACCCTTAAATAGTTCTCCATCTAAGATCTATTCCAATCAATTGTTGGGAAAAGCTTTGAGATTTGAGGCCACTTGGTCACTGTGCAATGCTTTGCTATGGACAAAAGCAAGGAGAAAGTAGAAATAATCAATAAATAGTAACTTTACATGAGGCAATAATTTGAAGAAAAGCAAGTGCAATCTATACTGCAAATTAAAAATGATGCAAATAGAAACTTCATCTTTTGACAAACTCAGAAAAAGTTGTGAAAGTGCTGTAGGTTGGAGTAGTTGGTAACAATTAGGATAAATTTTTGCTGTTCCAGTAAATCATAAGCTCAGTTCTGTATCAGTGTAGAATTACTGACACCACCAAGAATATCAAGTGTATCAATTTTTGAAAGTTTGAAAACATTTATTTTAATTTTCTTTCCCACCACAATTAAATAGTTATAAATTAAGAAATTTGAAGTAACTCCACAAAATGATATTAAGATTTATTTATCATGGCTCACTTATTAYCTACAGTTACTTTTTAGAAATCTTGTTTAGAAAACTGCTTATAASGTTGTCTGTCAGGAAGTGGAAAATAATCATATAATGCTGTTAAGATACAACTTGGAGGAGATGCTCCCTCTTGTAATAGAGAATTTATCTGACATATTTGATGCTTATTTCATTATCAAATCAAAGTTAATTTCTCTAAAAAGGATATTTAGCCAATGACTTTGTTACTTTTCAAAGCCWTCTCTTTCTTCTCATAAAAATGGTTGTTGTTTTATAATTTTCCTGTGTAAGAAAAAGAAAACAAGGAAGAGCTGGACTGCATATGGTGTTTTCCAAATTTGAATCTAAAAATTGCTAGCAGCAGTAAAGAACAACCTGGCAAGACTACAGAAACACACTAAACAAGAATTCAAAGATAACCAAGGAATTTCACTCACGTTTTCACATGAGCAGTCATACTACAAACAATGGGGAGTCATACCAGAACACTTATGTAACACYTTAAAAAGTTGGAGTCTTCTTAAAAATTATGAGAAACGTTACCATTTTTTGCACAGACACATTTGTGAGGAATGTTATGTAAAATCTGAACCTAATTGTTCTGACTAAAAGCTTCAAAGATGCATCATTCCCTGACTTGCCTCATCCATTTCTTGACCTCCTTTTGGCCTGAAAAGCATTCCAGGTATGAATAATAATCCAGCTGGTTATAGTAGACTTTAGTGATACACTTAGTTCCTTTCACTGCCAAACGTTGCAGATTTACAGTACACTGTAAAGACTAAAGTGCAGGCATAATTACCTCATTTCTTCCTTATGCAGATGATTTCTGAATTCTTACCACCTCCACACTTATGACTCATTCCTCAAGTCAGGCTCCTGAAGGAACAACCCAAGACACGTCAAGCACAAACTGTGCTCAGCCAAAAGAGCAGGCATGTTGCTTCTGGTTCCCCTCCAGGTACTGAGCCTCAGAAGGGCAGAGAATTGCATGATGTTTCCTTTCTGAAATGAAAAAGATCTGTGCTACTGGCTTGGCCAAAAGCAAATCTTTGCAYTCTCTCTACTAGGACCATTTCCCCTGTGGATCACAGTGCTTTTCCATGCCATACCTTGAGGATTCTGCTTTGAACACTGTTTTAGAGTCATATGATAATCTGATATATATACACAGTTGTAATTACATTTTTGACCAGTGAATTTATCAACTGATATCAAATACATGTGAGATTATCTTATATACCTTTCAAAGGTATGGTCTAATTCCTTCATTTTTACACAATAGGCTGCTTGGACAAGAAATTCTCAAATCTGTACTTGTACACCTATAACTACAATTTCACTGGGTCAGCCATATTCTGAACTTCTTTCAGCTTTCAGAACGGAGTTCTTTCAAAATGCTAACGAGGCACAGTTCATAGGGAGTGTCCTCTCTTTGCACACCCTGGCAGAGGTGTCAAAGAGTCACCAGCTGGACTCTGCGTGCTCGTGACAGAGGCAGACTGTCCTCCCTGACTCATCGCTACATCGTGGTGAGGAAGCTGACAAGGAGCTCCTTTTCCCTGTCTCTTTTTTTTTATTACACTCTCTCACTGCTCTTGCATTAATGGCCTTGTTCAGTACAACAAGATTTCTATGCATGTGTTTCGTTGTTGCGAGTATTACACGATGATGAGGAAGCAAATTCCTTTTTTCAGGGGATGTGTTGAACGAATATCGTTCAGGGGATAAAAGCAGGTCAGCTATTTCAGCAGGCGGCATCTCCAGATGCAATTCCTCTATGAATTATATACACAGATATGAACTCACAGACACTTCTTAACTGAACTGGCATTTGTAAAAGAGGCAGCAAACTGAAGAAGCTAATTTTCTGTGGCAATGATCCTACAAYGTGAGTTGTAGCTGTCTTGTACAGACTGACTTCATTTAAGTCCTGAAAATAGGTCTTGTACACAGTGACTTAATTTAACTCCTGAAGAAAGGCTTACTTTGATTTCAGTTGATGTGGTTACTTTGGTTTCTAAATCGTGTCATATATACTGTATTTAAAGGATTCATTTCAGAGACTGGAAGAAAGAAAAATTGGCAAGAAGGTATAATCATGAATGGAGAAATTGTTCTTTATGATGTGAGCTACAAAGTGTCACAATGCTCTGAATTAATGWAAGTCTCCTGTAATACAGGAGACAGTAAAAATAGAATCTCATATACATTAAACATATGCCTTAGGAATCCTTTAACAGATCAAATTAGTTTATTTCAGTTGTGTATASAATRTCTATATAATRTGTRTATATATATATAYACACACATATATATGTATATATATATTCACATATATATGTGAATATCTATATCTATGTGTATAGAATATCTATATAAACAGAAATACAAGCTACAAAATGTACTAATAGTTTAAATAGTAATTGTCAAACAAGTGTAGAGATGGGAGCCATAATTATGTCATGTGCATATCTTTTTCTGTGCCAGATTGCAGTGCCCACTGATGACAATTGCCATTTGGTGAACCCAGCTGTTTATCTTGACTGAAGAGATAACCATCTCTTTCTTCCTCTGAAAGCAATCAGAAAGTTTTCATCAGACTTGAACAGTGATGTATAAGGAGTAATGCTGGAGGATATTATGTCCTGTGGGCACACTTTTCCCTTAAGTCTCTCAAACAGTTTATTTTCAGCCTAAGACTATTTTCTCCTACTTTATGCCAGAAATATTGCATTTTCTAGTCAATGTGCCTATGAAAGCAACAGAAGGGAAGAATTGCAGACTTCTATTGCTCCAGCTATTTCCCACCCCTATATTCAGGTATCAAGARCAATGGAAAAACAGTAAAACAATTTAGAATTTTAGATTTCTAAAGTTAGCAGGTCTTTGGCCGATGTACAGAAAGTTCTGCCACAAAATTGGGACCAGATTTGGAGAGGAGACACTGGAAGTCAAGGCAGATGCAAAGMCTTGTTCTGCTATTATCCACACTTWGAGTGAGTGGYGAACAGAAGTTKAATTCAACTGTGTCCTTCTTGATATGAGGTCGTATTTCTAGACATGTTATTTTTCTCATCCCTAACTTTAAGGGATTGGGATGAAAATGCAGTGGGGGCAGGAGTAGAAAAGAGTTGAAGCTGGAAGTGGAGGAGGAAGGGAATTAAGCAACCAAAGATTTTGTGTAGTATTTACTGGGAAAGTAAACATGTTTTGTGAAGAGTACAACTATGAATAGTAACTAGAGGTCAYACAGACAGATTTAGGAGTGTATTTGTGAGATGGTAACTAGAAAATCCTCATTACATTCTTTCTTTACTTTACTGTGATCAGTAAAGCTTCTTTTATTTGTTTCCATCAGCTTATATTAAGTCATCGCTGAAGAAAAAGAAAACAATCTGCTTTATTTGCTTCATAAATATAATTATAAACTTGCCAGAACCAGCTTAGCCACAAATTAACATGACAGCTACATTCACTTTCACATGGATTATTTATGAAGAAACTTGGATGGGCTAAAGCTACTGATAGGACCAGGTGTTGCTGTGGAAGCCAATAGAGTTGCTATAGTGACAGGCCACAAGAATGGTCTAAAARGTATGATAAATGACAAACATCCTGAAGTTTGCAAGCCAGAAAAGCTTGGCATTTAGGAAATACTTGCTACATCTGCAAATTTATTTTCTCACATGGGAAAAGGCAGGTATATTGTATCAGGGTTCACATGAGGCTGATCTACTCCCTTGGCTGTTTTATGCCTATAAACACCGTGCTGATCTGAGTGTCTGTGGAGGAACTGAGTTACTCCCTTCTGCTGTGCACATAGAGGCAGTGCCTCTGCCTTTCCTCTAAGCATTGGACTGAAAAAATTTCCACAAGATGATCCTCCTCAGCACCTTTGGAGCTACCAGGGTATGCTATCTGTGGTGGCGCCGGATTTTAAATATTTAAAGTTCATTCACCTTTTTAGATCTCTGAACTGCCGTGGAAACTAGTAGCAGCTTTTCCACATAAATAATACAACATAAACCTATTTTATACATCAGTTAACACTTCCAGGCTAAACAAAACAAAACAGGGAAAAAAACAACAACAACATCAACAACAAAAAGCCAACAAAAAAMCAGTTTCAGAACCTCCATAACCTCCATAGAAAAGAAAGCCTAGAAAATTTAGCAAAGTTAGTAAAATCCCAGAGCTGTCTTTACAAATTCAAAACTTCCTGTGTCATAAATATTGCATTTATTGATATTTACACATTATAAGGTTCTTTTTTTTCCTCCCAGCCACTGAACTGCAGGAAGTCAGAGGGAGTTTATGAATATACTGACAAGGCTTAAGACAAGAAGAGGAAATCATAAACCTAAGAAATGCCACTTTTGCAATAGCTTAATGTTGAATAGTGGTGGCAAGTAATTATTAAACTTTGAAGCAACTTATTAAATAATGACAAATCAATTAAAATATAATAAAATATATAAATTTATATAATATAAATTATTGTAATATATTATATATATTATATATATGATAAAATCTAAATTAAATAATATTAAACTTTGAAGCAACTTATTAAATAATTAATTAATTAAATAATATTAGAAAAATATATCATTTCATATATTATGAATTAATATTATATATATTATATATATATATATAATATAATATAATATAAATTATATTAAACTTTGAAGCAGTACTAAACCTCTATGCAGAAAGCTTGAAGCCATGGCAAACTAGTCCAACAGTACTTGACTGCTGGGAAAGTCACATTTCACAATGCTTTTGGCATTGAAGAGTCCATTGCTGTTCTCAGATGTATTTAAGATTCAAACTAATCTTTTAAAATGCCTTCTGTATTTTTGGTCTAAGCCACTTGTGTTACTTCCCCACTTGTTTTTTYTCCTTTACATATCTTTTGGTACAAACACTAAATTTAAGTAGAAATGGCTATGATTGCCCTCCAATGGAAGAAATTTCTGCACTTCTGAGCTTGTAAAACACCAACATAAACAAGYGCCAAAACCTGTGAATTTCAGAAATCATCATTCTTGATGAAAATAAATGAAAGTTTGTTACTTCAGACATAGGAYGTGTCCTGGATATGTGAAAAAAAGTCATCACCAAAATGATTGTGTCTTAAGGACTGGAAAAACAGCCCACCCAACATGAGTTTGCTGCAAGCTGCTAGAAATAAACCTTACAAAATGTTGAGTTGCATCTTTTGTAGCACAGGAGATTGTGCAACAAGCATCCAAAGCAAGGGAAGGTGACAAGGGAAGAAAAGTGTGGAACTTTATTCAACCTCTACTCCAACACAAAGAACTGTTTCATTTAACCAAAGTCAACTTCACATGGCAGAATTGTTGCCATAACTTCCTCCCAAGCGGAGGGAGGAGGCTGAACTCCCACTGAGTGAACTGTGAGCCAGGAGAAAATTGGGGTTGTGCCCCCCATAATGCTGCATGTGACACACTTAGCCTTTAAATGCTCGCTTCAGTGCAGCCTCATTGCTTGCCATGGAGGGAGTATCTGCCAGGTCTGGATTTCTTACTCATAAATTGGCTCAAAAGGACTCAGAAGAAAACAAACACAGAGATATCCACCCTAGGCATTGTCATACAATGAGGGGTGTACTAGGATGTACTATCCTGTGTTACACAGGTGAAGACTCAGAATATTTAAAGGCTTATGAAAAAGATTAAAAATTAACAGCTTTCTATCTCAGTATCTCTTCTTCCAAACACTGGAATATTCATGTTCTCTACTTTCCTCTCTAAATTCTGTTAATTTTATATGAGACACCACATAAAGCACTCAATGATCACATGGACAGAAAACTGCAAATCCTCCATTTTTCAATTCTCCATCTCAATGGCAAAAAAAAAAAAAAAAAAAAAGGAGAGAGACTTAACTAAAAAACAGAAACTGCTAGAATTTAAGAAGGCTGGAACAGTCTTATAAACCCAGAAACTTGTGACCTTGTACTGCACTTTGCAAAGACAAAGCACATCAGAGGTCTGAATTCAAATGAGACAACCAAAAAAAAAAAAATATTAAGAGCCAAGAAATCTTCAAGACTCAGTGAAATCTGTCTTCAAAGACTCAACATGTACAAGTTATATATGCCTGCAGTACTTCAGTGTTTTTTTTTGTTTGTTTTTTTAAAAACAAATACAGACATGAAAATATATTATATCATCAAGAGAAAAGAAATGGATTGTTAATGCTATATGAAAATGTTATTTACAGAGGAAAAACAAAGTGAATTATAGGCAGAAAGCCAATGTTTTTTTGAATTGCTTTGCAAAAGTGAATATTCTCCAATCAAATGTATTTTAAGTATGCTTACTTTGATTTTCTTTTAATTTAAAAAAGCCTCTTTTCAATGAAAACACTATTTTTTTAGTTCCTCAAGAAGATCTTGTGGTTCAGAGGCAGCAGAGACTGGATAATAGCAAAGGAGTAACTAGTAAGTAACTAGTAACAAACATCTTTCTTGTCTACTTCATGGAAGTTTAGCACAGGACACACCTTAGATTTAAATGCTCTACAATTTGAAGAGAGAACAACATTAAAAAAAAAAATAAAACATCATTCGCCTCTAAGTGGATTTAGAATCAGCTTTTTTTTTTTGAAGATGCCTTTACTTAAGTACTCCTTTACTTAAGAAATACTCAGAGGCTTTATTTCAATATTTACCAATAAAAGAGGTAGAACAAAACATTTTGTTCTGCCTGGTACTGAATAATTTAGCTTTTTTATTGATCTTTACAGACCTATTTTCAATATTTGAAATACTGAAATCACTTCTGGAGCTGCAAAAGGCAAAAAGGAAATATGTACAGACAGGTCTTAAAGGAATACAAATGTAAAATACAGTTTTGGATAAACTTTTGGTAAAAGTTCTTTGCCAGACTCCACCAAGTATTCTTACTATTTTTCTTGTAACATGAAATAAAATTTTAATGTAATGGTTTGCAAAAAAGCCCAAACAGACTACATATCACTTCCATTCTTTTCAGATTAAAAGGAAAAAATATAAATTAATYGTAAAATCATAGTCCATTTTCAATCCCTCCATATCATAATTCAGCTTTTATTTTTATCATTTCCTTTTTTGCCCTGTGTGGCAGAATTATAACACTCTATACTGAATAGAACAGCTTGAAGACTTGCAAAGGTATTTCTTATTATGTCAAATTACTCCCCCTCAGAACCATCCTAAAACCAGTCTATTTTACAGTGCTCGTACAAAGCACATATATTAGAATTTTAAAAGGAAGAAAGAAAAAAAAGCCCACAAACAAATCCTTATTTCTAGACTTTCTCATTTGTCTTAGAGTAATTTTATCATTTAGTCTTTCTGTTGTAAAGAACTGTGTTTGAGTATACAATGTAAGGTAATGAAAATTTATTTTTGTGCTGCTTGYGGAACAAGAAAGTAGATATAGTAGATAAATTAATCACTGTAAAACATTCACTGAATTCTGCAATTAGAGCTTTTTTATTGAATGACTGCTTTCCTACAAATRCTTTTTTAAATCTTTATTTTTAGATGGAACAGCATTACCCACCTTGCATAATGCATTCTTTATGCACCAGGAGCAAAAGAGTAGCCAAAATTAAGTACACAGTCCACAAAGTRATAATTTTGGGTTATTACAGGTGATCATTCACAGGGATGGAGTCTAAATGGGTACAATAAATGCATGTATGCCACGCTTTCTCCTGCTCTGTGAGTCAGATGCTTGCAAAAAGGCCTTTCTCTGAATATGCATGACAAATTCTTAATGAGAATTGTCCTGTTTCTGTGAAAATATATCACACTTTAACTGGGCCAATAAAGAAACTGGCTACAGACTCCTTTATGGCTATTTCTTCTAAACATGGCCAGTTCCAAGGAAGGGGAGAGCTTACAGACACAGGCTGAATTTAAAGCAGAATTACTTTTGATTTTATRTGAACATCAGACTGATTCCTTGAAACTATTTCTTTCAAGCATGTTGTCCTCAATCTTGGCTAAATTTTAGAAGCACATAGCATCCTAATTCCAAGACAGCCAAGCCTCAAGAAATCCMGTAACTGATACATGATCATCTTTCCTCAGGGAAACAAAACAAAAAATTCACCACAGATATACTCTGGATAAGCATATTTTTAAGTGCAGCAATATTTCAATGAAGAWATATGATAATTATTCAAATTGTCTCTTTTCAATGAGACAATTTTTTTTTTTTTTTTAGTGTTGCCAATCAGAATATGAAGATCAAGGAGAAAACACACATGTAAGAGCAAAAAATATTTGACAAACAGCAGGAGAATACAGAGYATTTCCATATATATTTGAAATACTTTTTGTATTGTCAAGAATCACCTTACAACAAAGAGGTTCAAAATGAATCATGCAGAATATCTGGTTGGAAAGTGTTGAAGTAAGTTTGGACTRTTCATAGGAAATTCTGAAATAAAAGCAAGCCAAATAAGAGGCTAAAAAGGGAGCAGAAGCCTGAAGAAAAATACAATTAAAATCTCCTAAAATTAGAGCTTCACTTTAATGAAAAAATAAAATTTAACTAAGCAATTTCAAATGATTCCTCACAAAGATGCTTTCACCATGCCAGRTCACGATTCAAAATCAAATGATTAGAATATACTTTTTCAGATTACTCCTATTCATCACTATTTGATCTCACTCCAGAGCTGCAAGTCTGTCTTGAGATATTAGGTCAATTTACTAATTAATTTTCAAAGATRAAGACTTCAGATGCACTTCATAAGAATGCATTTGTTCTACTAAAATAAAAGGACGTGAGAATCTTTAAGTTTTAATTCATATTTCTGCTAACCTGGCTATGAAGTTATGCCAATTTGACAAACTTTGCATGCAGAAGAACTACAAGTCTTTGATGCTCTAGCAGAATGAGGAAAATCCATTTCTTGACAGCTTCRCTTGCAGGAATCATAGAATTCCTTGTATGTTGTTCCATGTACAGCATGTGTTAAATTATTGGGAGTTTGTTGGTTCCTAGTTATGAGTGACCACCATAGTGGTGCACAGAAACTATACAGAAGGGGTCAGAATAACTTTCCACATAGCTTTGTGGTCAGAATTTAGGTATTATGAGCGTGAAGGACTTCAGTCTCTGAGCAGCCAGTCAATTTTCCATGAGTGGGAGCTTGAAGGCAGAAGGAGCCCGAGGCAGCACTCAGGGGAACACCCTGCTCATGCCACCAGTCAGAATTTAGCAGTGCATGTGAACAGACGGGCAAATAATAGAGTGAGCCTTCACCAAATGCAACTCTGAGTCTCTAGGAGGCCCCCAGAAACGTGGCTGGATCAGGAGGTTGGAATGGAATGTCATCAAGGCAGCCATAACTGACGTGTGTGTGCTTAGGAGCATTTAGAAATGAGTTTATGGAGAGGTCAGAAGAATCTGAGCAACTAAAAAAATTGTTTTATACTCATTAGAGGTAACTTCATAGCCATCGCTGCACAAGTTCATAATTTAGTTCCACTGTATTCTTTATCCTGACCTAATAAACAAAACACTCATGTGCACAATTTCAGGCTGTAATCAACCACAAAGAAAGGCCTGACTTTGAAAGACTTAGACTTTGTCCAAAGTCACCTGGATAGTTTTGAGCCCTTATTATACCACAATAGATCCAACATGCTAATTTATTTTATGGTGAATACAACACAGTTCATGATCTATGAGATTTTTGCCTATGCTTATGCTTTATTCATTCCATAGCATGGAATTTTGTTGCATTAGGTATAAAGTGGCCTCAGTTTCCTGACTTTTGTGGTACCTGGCTGTGGATATTCTCAGTCCAGCCAAAGAAAGAACAGAGATAATTTCTTCCAGGCCGAGCCTGGGAAACTTAGAGGAAAGAATTCAAAAACTTATTATCTCTCTTTCTGTAACCATTGTTTATAGATATGGTTCTCCAGAGTGTGCTATTCATAGTTCACCAATAGTGTGAGAGAAGATTCCTAAAGGCCAATCAGGTTTYAGGTCCACCATTGTTTCTATAAGAACTGTAGATTTSTAATAATAAATTCTTTTCATGCCTTCTGATGATGGACTCTCTGTATCACCTTTGTCTGTCCCCGATACCCCTTCAATGATATCTTGCTAATAGTTATCATCCTAAAATTCAGCAAAAAAGGATAACTGCAGATCTCAGGCTATCTCGAGACATGAATTAATCAGCTGGTTAATTAAGATGTTAAAAAAACCTGCCTGAGTAATTATACATAGCATAACCATCAATTTACTCATATTCTATAGAATACCATCATGTGATTCMTGTGTAAAACCTTCCTGGGCGCAATCTATAGCGTGTACTTTGGGAAATACAAACTCAGAAATTCATCAGAAGCCTGATAAGCTGGTGGAGTATTTTAATTTATGGGAATGATGGTTAAAGGTGATCTGAACAAACAATTGAGAATTGAAGCAGTAATTAGTGGAACCAGGRAAGTGTGGAACGATTAGGGATAAATAAAATAAAGTCATTTTCTAGCGGAGGATGTCAGAAAGGTTCTTAGGGAGAATTTTAAATGATTTGAAATTGTTTTATGAAAATTCAGTATTATTATATGGATTAATGATCCATTAATGTCTATCATTTATAATCATAATAAAGTTTACTACTCAAAACTACGTAAAATAATGACATATTTGATATATCACCATGAAAATGGAGCACCAAACTATTGCAGTTTACTTTTTATATATGCTGGGCAATAAGCTTCGTCATTACATTGTAAAGTAACAGTCCTCAGGACTCACAGCTCTTCCTCTTCAGTTCCCTCATATTCAGTATAATACCTGCATTATACACACTGCCCCTAGGACTTAAACCTCTTCATATGCTTTCTTCATTTTGCAAATAGTATCAGAGGAGGATGTGACTTCATTTCCTCACTTCCAGAGTTTCACCAGCATAGTAGCCCCAGCAATTGTCTGTGTGAAAGTGTCATTTGTGTGGGTCATTCAGATGTGAGTTTCCACATCCACTGCATTTGCTAAGTGACAGGATTGCAGTGCCAGAAAAGACATTTAAAAACATGCTGGATTAAAATCTCCCTTTCCTTCATGAAGGGACTACTAAGATGTTGGTAAGGAAGATGTAAATCAGTGCCACAGTGCAAATGCACCATGTTCTCCAATAACCATTGCCAAAGCTTTATGCAGCCTTGGCTGCAGCTGGGGAAGCAGTGCATGGATCCTAAAGCCCAGCCCTAAATGATCYTGAATTTTTCCAGCTCAGCCAGTTGTGCTAGACTAAGATTACAGAGATACTGAAATAGTAGCTCAACTTGTCGGGTGCAGAAGAAAACTGAAGTATCCAGTAATGCACTTCACAAGATCTTCATTTGAGTGCTTCTCTCAAAAGGGAAGAAATCCCATCATTAGCAGTTTTTTTGAGGTGATGTTGACTCCAGCTGCAACTTTCAGAACAAAACATGCATTCCCATCCAACAGGGAACGCAGCAGCAATCCATGAGGGACAAATGAAAGATTTTGTAGCATAATTGTTGCCAGATTTCACTCTTTTATTTTTTTAATAGAGAAGAGGAAAATACAAGTTAATCAACAGCCTTCACCCCTCCAAAAAAGAACATGGGATTTGAGAATATATTATGAGAAGTATAATTTTCTATGGGACAAGTGGCAACCTCGTGTCAGATACAGCTGTGACCCCCTTGAGTGGAGAGAGTCACGTTTCTATTGTCCATGGTACTATAGTCTAGAGTGTGTTCAGGTRTCTGCTTTACAGGAGTAATTAATACTGTGGTTATTTTACATGAACCCTTTCTGTAGCCTCCAAAGAAACTAAAGCCAATGAAATGGTTTAATTCAGTGAACTGAATTTAACCTGACCCTGTCATAGTGACATTGATTGCAGATGTGTTGTAACTATTCTGGGGTAAATTAGACCTGATTTGCATATGAAAAGAAAATCCGAGATGCTTCCAAAGTTCAGAAATTGAATTTGATTCATAGAATATTTGAGGCAAGCAAAGACTATCTAAGCTGACCTGTTGTGTAACAGCACAAGGCATGATATGCATGCAGATCCTGGTTCTGATTCAGCCAGTTTACGTGCAGACATGCTTTCAGAAATGAAAATGATAACTATTTTGAATTACTAAGTCCAACAAATGAGCCTAAAATTTCCAAAGTCAATATTGTTTCTAGGAGATACTGGCATTAATATTTCTCATCTTGGATAGAAATCCTGCAAGATCAACTTCTGGTAATTTTGTTTTCTGTCACCCACTGTATCTGTTGGGTAGAACAAAAAAAAAACAAACTGTAAATTCTTTCATATTTTTTCATAGTTCTTTCATACTGCATCTGACAGGGAACTAAAGTGTACTTCTACTACTTGAGTTCACAATGTAGCTATGGATCTCATTCAGGCCCCTCAGTCTTACAGTGCCACATCTTGATGTCCAATGTTAAACAATAATAACTCTGCATTATTTAGCTCTCTACCACTGCACAGTGCATCCAYTGGCAAATTGCTTCCTTGAACAAATGGTCTTTCAAATCTGCTTTGTTTCACTGACCTCATAGTTTAGACATTAGCCTCATCCATTCTTCAGGAATGGGATGTCTAACCACTACAAGAAGAAGATATGAGTAAAGATATAGGATAGAGGTTTGCAGGTTTTGGGTTTTTTTTTTTTTGTTTGTTTGGTTGGGTTTTTTTGGGTTTTTTTTTGGTTTTTTGGGTTTTTTTGTGGGTTTTTTTGGGGTTTTTTTTGTGTATTTTTTTGTTGTTTTGTTTTGTTTTAACAACTGCATCTGGTTTTATTGTATTTGCAGGGAGCCCTGACGAAGGAGGGAAGGAATGATGAATCTATCTCCATATTCTCAGAAGGCTAATTTATTATTTTATGATGCTATATTATATTAAAGAATATTAAACTAAACTATACTAAAGAATACAGAAAGGATACTTACAGAAAGCTAAAAAAAAGATAATAATGAAAACTCGTGACTCTTTTCAGAGTCCCCACCCAGCTAGACCCTGATTGGTCAATGAGTCAAAGCAACTCACAGCAGAATCCAATGAAATAGTCACCTGTGGGTAAACAATCTCCAAACACATTCCCCGTGAGCAAAACACAGGAGAAGCAAATGAGATAAGAATTGTTTTCCTTTTCTCTGAGGATTCCCAGCTTCCCAGGAGAAAAATCCTGAGTGAAGGGATTTTTTCCAGAAAATGTGAACGCCACATGGTTTTGTCTTGTTATTGCCACAAGTTTCACAACATTTCTTGTAAGACCTGTACCTTTTATTTTCTTTTGCTAAACTGGCAGCTTTTCTTTTCTTTTGCTAAACTAGCCCATGGTTTTGTTTCCCTCAGGAGAACAGTAGCAAAAAGGCAAAACCAAAAGCCTGTACAATATCCCTGCTCTTGTTYCTGCTGTAATAAGCTCCAGCCCACCTGGTTACAAGGCAACAGGTATCTCTTCTAACATCTCATCTTTCACATGYTTTTAAAGGAATATATTTCAGATCTTAGAAACTTTCTGGACACAACTGGTAGCACTGCTATTCAATAATCCACTAAATATCAGAGAAACAGCACCATTTTATCTGCTTTGAAGCCAGYGAATGGATAAGTCCAATACCACAGTATTCCTAGGGACAGGATTTTCACTAATGAGCAGGAATATTGGTGTGGTGCCATGTCCCTTTTACTGGGCTGCACTGCAGAGAAGATAATCAGGAAAAAAAGGACAGATCTGTGATGTCCCTRAGTTCCAGAAGCTCCTATTTGCCAATAAGCACCACCAGGGCAAGAGGCTTTAATTTACTCTAATTCATGAAGCAAATCAGCTTGGCCAGTGGCCAATTTTAGAGCAGTAGCTCAAAGCTAGCTGAATCCATCACAGTACATTAAACTATGCTAAAGTTGCGCTAAATCAGAAGGCTTTCTCTGAAATTATGAAAGTGAATTCCCYTAAAGTTTCCTACTAAGAAATAGTAAATAGGGGAAAAAAATCCAACATATAAACAAAAGAGAAATCCCCTTAGATAAAGGACTGTGTGCAGCTGATAGATTTTAAAAGTTTAAATTATATGTACAGTGCTGACTCTTAAGCCATATTTGTCTATGGTTTTAAAAGGTTAAGCATTAAAAGATGTTCAGCTAAATTCTAATTAACTGTGGGAAGTCTTGCTGCAAGATGAGTGGTGTGAAAAACAATTGATTTATTACAGAGCTTGAAAGAGAGCAATGAAGAAGGAATGAAGGCCCTTGAAGTTATTATTAGGTTGCAAAAATTTGTGAACTCAACAGTATCTGTGAGCAATCCAATTTAAACCCAATTCATATCAATTTTAAGTGATTTCTTTCCCATATAAAACTAAATCAATGAAATATTGAACTAAATTAATAAAAGTGTCCATATGGGAAGTGGCASAATTTTAAACAAAAGATCTCTAAAAATGACATCATCAAAAGCAATGCAGCTCATGCAGAATGAAGTGATAAGATCATCTGCTGATGAATAGGAATAAGAGATGCAATAGGGACAGAGAATTATTTGATCAGTTTGCACACAATCTGTTCTATTTTTGAGTATGTGGTAGAAGCCCTAAGTGTTATCCCTGTTCTTTGSAAGTCCTTTTGCAAAACTCACTGACATTGGTAAGGACAGCAGCAGGCCCCTGCTATTGATTGCTTCCTCCTTTACAAGGCCACAGGCAGGCTCCCAGTAACATAATGCAAACCCAGATCCTAAGAATATCTGGCTAAATAATGGATGAACTGTGACACACACACACACACTGTGTATAACCACAGTGAAATCTCTGAAATTTCATTGGTAACTCAATCAGGCAGTTACAGTTTAATTGCATTAGAGTGAGTGTTACTTGCTGGGCTTAATTCTTAGAAAGGCTGTCAGCCAGTCCTCCCTCTCCTGTGTTACAGTTCTGGACTCTCTCACACATCAAGACTTAAAACTTCCAGGAAATCATCACAGATGATGGAATGGCATAGTAGTGTCCTCTCATTACCAAATTTCTTTGCCAGATGGCTTGGCAGTAACACTCCTCCAGGTCCTGCTGTCAGACAGGAGCCCCGTCTGCATTACCTCCATTCCAGGCTCCTGGACTCCTTCCTGCACTCCTTTCCTACACCAGGCATTTGTTCTCCCTGTCCTTCACCCCACTGAAGCACAATGGGCTGCCTGCAGCCCTGAGGAGGCAGGGGGAGCAGATGTGGGAGAAGGAGCCACTTGCTGGATGAGTGGTGGCCTGGCTCCGGCGCGGAGACGCGGCGCCCGCAGCGGCCCCGACGCGTGGGACACAGCGCTTCCCCCGCCTGCCCCGAGGCCTCTGTGGGTAAAATCTACATCCAAGTGCATCCAGCCAATTGTTCYCCTTGCTGAGCATGAATTTCTTGGCGCTTTAATTAATTCACCCGCAGCGTGAGCGCCGCTGAGTTCGGTGCGCGCTCCAAGAGCCCGGGCGTGTAATTAGTCCGATGGAACAAAGAGTAATGGACTGATGGAAACAGTGGACTGGAAGCATGCAGGAAAAGAGAAAAGYAGAATTTCAGTGAGACAGACAAATCTAACTGGAGCTCATTCTGGCAGAGGCTGTCACCACAAAATACACACAAAATTTCTTTTAAAAATCTTCACTCATTTCCCTGAGTGTCCCAAAGGATTTGTGGTTTTAAAAATGACTCCTTTTTGTTTTAAGTTGTACATGGAGTCGTATTTAAAAATTATGTCTAGTCATATTTTTATTTGGTTTAAGAACACTTGGGGCAGTTGGAAAAAGAAAAATCATAGTTTTCATTTGCTTTTGTTCTTGAAAAGCTGCTTTWTGTACCCTATGCAGCAAGATGAAAACTGTAAAAAAGGGGAAATTAAATCACAGCAATAAAATATGAAGGCATGTCTTTGACTTASCCAATAAATGTGCCAGTCCAGATAAATGAGAAATGTGTATATTCTGTTAGTGTTCTTCTTAAATATKATTTTTTTCCCCCATTCTCTCTCAATTTTTCTATACCAGGGCATGACCTTCCAGGTAGTTAATTTTAATTCCTGAAATCAGACAGCAGGAATGCAAATTTTCATGTGGTACCAGTTTTCTGACTTTATAGATCAGGCCAAACTTCTAATTTATGCAACCAATATGTTCTGGCATACACTTTTCTAAAACAAATGAAAGGCAAATATAGCCCAAATTTTCCATCAAACAAGTCCATTCCTAAATTTACCAGGAAAGTCAATGGTTTGAGCCAAACACATTAATGTAAAAATTTTGGTGGTCTTTAATGCAGAAGAAAGCTACTACAAAAAATTGAAGTCAAATTAAGCCTGAATTAGATAAAAAATTCCAGAGAACATCATCAAGACGTTCAATGACATGCTAATGGTTTAAATTATAGCATTTTTTCAATCAATTATCTATCTTTAGGCTCAACAATATAAAGTGTAAAAAGAAAAAAAGGGAAAATTGATGTCTTTGGTCTCAGATTCAGATCAAAGACTTTCATGCTGCACATCTTAAGTAAGTGGCTAATAACTACAGGATATTCAAAGATGCCATCTACTTATCCCATGACTACCTGAAGTTTTCCCCTTTGCACAGAAAAATATTTACGCATCTATGAAAAGCTGATTTCAGGCAGCTACTGGGACCTCATCTGGAATGTGCTAATTGGAAAGAAATGTGCATACAAGTGTCCCAAAAACCCAGATGATTGCCTTGGTCAGCAGTCTAGGTAATTAGGACTCTRTTTCTGGGGTTTCATAATTTGGGATGTAGTGTTGTAGTGTTGTCACCAATAAAGAAAAATTAAAAAAAAAAAAAAGAGGAACACTCAATCTTGTATGACATGTGGAATTCATTGTATCCAGATAAATCTGTCTGCATTTGCTATTGTAAAATCTTTATGTTTCTTAAGAAATACCCTAACTTCACTTTCAGGAAACAGGGCAACRTTTTCACACTCAGCAGTTCCCTGCAGAAATCCAGGCTTTTGTAGGAGAATTAAAGAAGCAGAGAACAGGCACAAATGAACAAAAGGGGTCAAAGCGTGAGGATTTTTAGATACATCTCAGAGAACAAAATCCGTCCAAATGGGAATAAACAAACCTTTCAGTGTGGCAGGTCTTTCCCAAGGTTTCCCACCTCTGATTCCTGCTGACAAACTCGCATGAGTCTCTTTTCCGTGTTCAGTGCTGCACTAAAATCCCAAATAATATCCAATTTAAGAAAGATCTAGTGTCAGCTGCCAATCAACRCCAGTTCTGCTTTACTATGTATCCAATTTATTCTCTAAGAAGAGCCCCAGGTGTAGTTTGCTGCACACTTTATCTTGTATTTTTCCTTACGCTGCTACAGCTTGGTTTTATTTGTCTTTAGCACTCTGGAGGAAGCTGTTGCAGGGTGTTCACATGCAGCACAGGGGCTCCTGTTGGTGCTCCAGAGCTGCTCCTTGTTGGTTGTCAGCATCTCAGCCCACAGTGACCTTACTACAGGCTGCCACCCGCTCTTTTTCATGTGCACAGATTTTATGTATGCTGAAAGGACAAGTACTATTGTTACTTAATAAAATGACTATAATAATACTACCTTACATTTCTATAAATCCCCTTTTATCCGAGAGCCTTAAAATATTTTATGGTTTGTTTTGGTTTTTTTTTTTTCCTAGATATAATGCTACAAATTTTTCTATCTGCTACTAAAGGAAAAAAAAAATAAAAACAGCTCCTTTTAATATACAACATTTCTACTCACCAGCACAAAGCAGTGCCACACCATTTCTGTTCAGGAAGCTGTGGATGCCCCATCCATGGAAGTGTTCAAGGTTGTATGGGGCTTGTAGCAACCTGATCTGGTGGAAGGTGTCCCTGCCCTGGAACAAGGTGATTTGAAGGTTCCTTTCAACAGTAACAATTCTATGAATTTGRACGTGTCTGTATGAGTACAGCAGTTACAGAAAACTGTATCACAAGCACCCCAGTGCAGGAGCACAGCAGGAAAACATTAGAAAGTACCAGTATGGACCAACTTGCTGCTCCTACGGTCGCTGCTACCAGGAAAATGGGGTCACGGGTCTGGTGACCCACCAAAGTAGATTTAAGGGGAAGTCTGAGGCACTGCTTGCAAAAAAATAGATGAAAGGAACTCAAGAGTAAATGAGTAAAAGAGACAGCAGTACCTCAGATGCTTTTAATCCTGARTATATCTAAAAAACCTAAACAGTAAAGCAAGAAACGTACCAAGTTTCAATTAAAACATGGGAGAAGCAGGTGAGCTGTTTATCATAGATGCAAACCAAATCAGCTTTTTCCTCTCTAGCTCCCAACTAAAAGAAGGTCCTGGCATGGGGAGAACTTGTTCTCTATTCACTCCCATGACAAACTATCCTAATGACTTATAAGTTTCTTACTTTCACACAACCTGTTTGAGCRCTTTGATTTAGAGATTGAAACTCCATGCCAGCACCAAGTAGTACTATTTCTCATAAGTGCTGTAGCAAAGTCTGGAAAAGAAAGAAAGAAGAGATGTGATCCTGTTATTTCCACAAAAGTTGTTGCAGTACTGTAGGGAAAAGCTCACTTTTTCTATGCACTTCATCACCTAGAGTTATAATATCAGCTATTTGCATTGTGCCACAGAAAAAGCTGCTCACTTATGAAACAAACACAGAGTATCATAAGCTTAATTGTAAAATTAYTAAATTTTGGATACTTTTCCATCCAAACTCCTTCTGTATCTAACAACTAGAAAAAAAATTCTTTTTTAAAAAATATGCATCCAACATGAACCCTTGAAGCTCTGTATGTGCACATCAAGGACAGCACGTGACTCTAAGTTTGCTTGAATAAGATTTTTTTTTTTTTTTGGAAGAAGGCTGTTATAGTATTGGCCCAGTTCTTATCTCTTGCAGRCAGTAGCCCAAATCTTCCCTGTTACACAAGTCCAATCTCACATTGATTTCAATGGGTTTCAGCAGAATAACTGAAAAGAGAATTTGGCCCSTAATCTCTGACTATATCGTATAACTAGTAAGTGTTTGGCTAAGATTAGATTTAAAGATAGTCCAGGAGGATGATTCAAGGACTTCAGAACCTTTMTTTACACCAAAGTCTCCTTCCTTTAGGAAAAACACAAAACAAATGTCTTTAAAGGCCTTTTATTCCTGAAAATCAGGAAAMCCCTTAACTAATTTGCTGTTTATTTTCTTCCAACATTAACACAAATAAGGCAAAATATTTATGTTCTAGAACAGAAGTTGGTTTTTCCTTTTCTGAAGTCTTCTTTCAAAAATGTATATGTAGATGCACATGATGGTCTCAGGAAAGGAAATAACTTTCTGCTTCTCTTTAATCCTATGTACGATGCAATTGGAAGCAGAAAGTGCCTCCAAATACATTAATCTACAAAGATTTTCTTTTACTTCCTTTGAGATGGCTGCCTAAAACACATGGGCCTAGTTTCTCCTGTGGGCTGTTCTGTGCTGCAGGTAAGCAGTTCATAGCTCAGGGGTGAGACTTTTTTTAAGCTTGGGCTGTGTACAGGAGCTAAATTCCTACAGCCTCAAGGCTATCAGTACTTGCAAGGACAGTAAGTTTAAATGCTCGTTCATCATTGAGGAGATGGCTTATTAGCCTTTGTTCCACTTTATTCTTTCTCCCTTGAAGTGGACTGAGACTTGCAAATGAGCAAGCATTAATCCCCAAAAAGCTGATGTCACCAAGGAAAAAGGACTTGTTAGGATTTCACAGCCGTGTGGCTGCTTACTGATGGCTTTTTAAAGACAAGCACCACACTCCTCATGCTTAAACAAACAAACAAACAACCCAAAAAACCAAAAAAAAAAAACCCCAAAAAAATGAACCAGAATATAAATTCAAGCACTTCTTCCCTGTCTGAATTCTTTAGTCATACAGCACCATTTGATTTCTATTCTGTAATATTATGAGTCGAGAAAAAAACAACTGTGATTTCTATCCAGCATGGATGAGACGGCCAATAAAGATCACAGCCACATTTCCAGATTTTAGGAAGTTATTCATCTSAACAGATGCAGAAGATAATCTTTTTTATGAAGTAAACAAACAACAAAATGCCCAAACTTTGAACTCTTGATGCAAAACAAACCAAGAAATAAAAAGCAAATGGAAATTTTTCTAATAAAATTATACTGAAAGGCAAAAAGAGTAGGCAAATACTAARAGCACAGGATCAGTGAATTAAAACAAGTCCCAGGAGTGATGGGTAACTCAGAGCCACTTTTGCAAGGTTCCTTGTATTTAGATTTTTAATCTATTATACCTCGGGAAAGAAAACCTACCCCGGGTTKAGGTGCCTGCAGAAATGTAACTTTTGGAGAATACTTGCAGGAGCTCTGCTCTCTCCCAGCTCTCCAGAGAAGGCTCTGATCAGGGCCACAGGAGCAGCTGCCAGCTGAAGGTCTCCTGCTCCCTTTCCAATTTACCTCAGGCCGTGCTGACAGGCCTGACACACATTTAATCAGCAAATGGCTGGGGCTGGTAGGGATGCCACAGCCTGGCTCCTCTGCTGCTGAGGTTCTCATCTTAGGAGAATSTTTCAGAGCTGCTTTACAGGAGCGCTTCAGTTTGAATCCATCATCGCTGGCCATGTGAGGTGAGTCTGCACTTTGCCTGCAGGGTAATCATGGCCTGACCCTGCTGAAAATCACACCCTGGGCAGGGACAGGCAGCAGCTGCTGGCAGCTCAGCTCGCCATGGATGCAGCCTTGGCAAGAGTCAGCAATCTGCAGCTCTGGGAGACTCTGTTAGCATCCTTCCATTGCACCGCCATGAGCTGCACAGAAGGGGATGTGATACTGATATTTTTAATAAATAAGTCTGCAGCTCTTCCTGCTYTCTCAACTTGTCCTTCATTTCTTAYCCAGGYTCAGCTCTGTATGGGTAAAATCAGTAATGGCTGGTAATGTCATACAGAGAGGGAACATCCCAGTGTTGTCCTCSTCAGCTGGTGGAGCAGCATAATGAGTCTACTTTTTAACATTGGTGTGGTATGGACTCTGAAAGCTAAAAACAATTCCCACAAAAACAATTTCCTAAATATTCCTAAAAAACAATTTCCTAAACATTCCTAAAAACAATTTCCACAAAAAATAAAGCAATTCCAGCTTATCCCTGTATGCAGGATCAGACTCACTGCACAATTACGGGGAATTGCWCTCTGCCAACACTGTTAAATTGAGGACCTCTCGTTTCCTGGCTCTGCTACTGTTGGACAGCTTTTGTTCCTACTGCATTGCTTCCATCTGTGCTAACAACAGAATCCTTTTTGATTAAAATGTTGCTGAGTTATGTTGTGAAAGTTCGTTTGAACTGTGCGCTTTCCTCCCTAAAAAATTCTCCTCCTCCATTTGGATACATGATATAAGCATTTATGAGTTRCACCTCCAGCCTGAATTATTTCAGAAAGGAGAGGGGGGGAATAGATATTTTAATTAATGYACAGTTTTTCAAGCAAGGGGAAACTTAAGCTCTGGAGGAATAGGATTTTTCTATTATGTGTGTATATATATTGRTTAGGGTTTGAGTGGTTTTGGATTTTTTTTGTAATACAGACAATTAACAAAAATTTCTGAAAAAATGCCTGGAGGAAAGTGCAAGTGGAGAAAATCCATCCATGGGGATTTGCAGGCTCTGATTTCAGTGCTTTCTGAAATTTAAAAAATGAAAAAAATGAATCTCACTAAAGATCTTTTTAAGTGAGACACAGAGAAGGAACCATACCTAAGTAAATAGAAACTGAGGTCCTAAACATTGGATTGACTATATTTGTGAAGAAATCTGAGGACACTCTGGTGTTCACAATAAACCCACCTTCTTTTTTTTTTTTTTTGTTTTTTAAATCCTGAGGAACAAATACCTTTCCCTGTGTTCTGAGCAAGACTGATGGTTGCATGGTCGTTCCAGTTTCTAATGAAACCATGCTAACCAGAAATCCATATTTAGGTATCTTGTGCAGCAAGTAGGGACATACCTTTTGTCATAGCAAAGACTGYAAAGTCTATTTCCCAATTAAAGGAGAAAGGATAAAAATGTATCATATTAAAACAGAGACTAATAAGGAAATTACCAGAGGAAATTAAGATAAATTAGTAATTAATTAGACTGTAATTAGGAGATAATTAAGAAAATTAAGGAATTTAGGATGTACATTATAYGTTCGAGCTAAAACAATAGTTCTAGTTCAAAATCTAATGTCATTAAGCACTTTTGTAATTCTCTGGGACACATTTCAGATACTGAAGTAGCAAAGTTGGCATTTTCAGGCTGGCCTTCAGCCAAAGCAATATCTCTGTGTTCAAGAATAGTGGATATATTCTTCTTCAAGCAGCGTTGGATCTGTTTCTTGGGAACTGTTCAAAATTTGGGGAATGATGCAACTCCTGCACTGCAAAAAGGATCGGACCTGAAGTGCCTTTAAGTAAGTGAAGCCAGGATTTGGTATTTTGTACAAATCTTGCTGACAGCAGAGAATATTAATGTAAGAGATGGTGACAAACAGAAAGCATTCCCGGCTTTTCCAAGTCTCGGGATGTGCTCATGCTGGAATTTTACACCCAGCCTGCTCCTGGAGTGGATAATTCCAGGCAGGGTTGCTTAGGTTGACATTAAGGCAGGTTTCACAGCTTCTGTGATAACAGAAGCACTGCTCTCTCTCACTCTGATGGCCAAACATCTACTAATAGCTGAAGTAAGATCCTGTTTGTTTTCACTGCTCTSCAGAGTTCTGGTGCCACTCAGATCTAACATTTACTTGCAATATGCATTATTCAGCACGTTGCACTTCAGCCCAGGTACAGAGCAGGCATTATGTGCAATTCAGAGCTTGTAGGTCCAACCTAACCATGCTTCTGTATCAAGCTCTTACCCTTTTGCAAAATACAAAACTCCATCCACAGAGTGGGAAAAGGTCTGTTTGTAGCCACTCTATGACTTTGGACTTCAGCTATTCCAACACAATCCATTTTCTGACATGCTTAACCAGGAGTAATTTAGCTTTCAAATTATTAGTCTCAAATTAGCCTCTCTGCCTGTTATTCCCATCTGATATGAATTCTTCTTAGACCACAAAGCTACAGAGCTAAAGCCTGATTAAAAATAAAAAAAAATGAGCATACACTATTTTCTCCATGATGAAATAGCTCTCTCTCTTCAATGAGTTTAAACATGCAATTRTGTTTGAAGGCTGATGTCAGATAAACGCTGAACTTCTGAGCTATGTCTTTATATTCACTAGGTACTGCTTTGAGCCACTGGCCAGCTTCAGGAAAACTGTCCTTGCTGCTGATAAAGAGGATTGAGTCGTTTGTGGGATGTTTCTGGGAGGAATCCTGAGGAAGGAGAACCCAAAAATTGGCACGAAAAAAACGGGGACAAAGGTTTTGGTTTTGTTCTGTAATTCACTTCCCGCTCTCTCTTTCATCAGAAGTACATCAAAATATATATAATATATTATACATACATATATAATATATTATACATATATAATATATAAAGAATCTGTTATTTACATGGCATTAATTACCTGGATGGAAAACACACTTGCCAAAGGATTCTGTATAGGAACCATGGGAATGAGCCACCAAAACACAATCATCCTTTAAATAAATATAACTACACCACAATAAATATAACTACACTGCAATAAATAGCAGCAGCATGCACTACAGTCAGAGAGGAGGAGTAGAATAATATGTTCAATTGTAAATCACTGTGCATGGAAATTCAGGCAGGCATAATACAATTACCCGATTGGAGGTCAAATGCAATTTCACAGGGTGAATAGCAGACTATGACCATGTATCTGTTTAATTTTTTTTAATTTCAGAATGATCCAGCTATAATTTAACATTCTGAAGTATATTTAATTTTTCATATGCTATTCCGATGAACAAAGTTAATTAATATAGCAGACAATTGTAATTTGCATAATTTTCACAAGCAACACTTTAGTTAATGTTTGGAGTTTTTTATTCCAGCCCCATGCTTAAACTAAAAAGGGAAGGGTACAAAGTGGACAGAGACTATTAATCAGAGTACTCACCTGAAATCACATAAAAAATACTTATCATTATAATGGGAATAGATAAGTTTTCTGGAGAGGAACAATACTATAAGATATAAGTAACAGAGAAAGGGCATTAAAATTATTTTTTTAACAAATATATACACACATATATATATATATACATATATATATATATATATATATATATAAGGAAAATTCAGAGATATCTTACTGACCTATAAATCCTCCATGAGATATAAGAAACAAAACAAAAAATCAAATTAGAGAGCCCAGGTTTAACTTTCAAGTCCACCCCAATTATCTCTCCAAGAGATAATTGTTTGTGGTCAGTCTCAAGCTGGGTCTTGCAAAAATGAGGATCTTGCTCTTTAAGTCCTCCCTCATGCCAGTGTCTACTACCTACATTCTTTATTGTTATTTACTCATACTCAAGAGTTCTGTTTTATTCCCTTTCCTTGAAGGCCTTGATTCTGTAATGCACACAAGAAACAAAATTACAAACAACATGCCAGTGTTTTTGAAAATGTGCATTTTTTCATCATGTTGATTCAGCGTCAGAAGAACAACTGTAAACAGAGGTGCTTGGGTCACTTTTACCTCTGAGACACTGCTCTAAACAAATCMACATTCATTAAAATATTTCTATCCTTTCACTGGCCAGTTTCTGTGTTAGCTTTCAAAACCAACTAAGAATAAAAAAGTCATTATTTTTGAAGATGAGGTTTTAACTGGTCTTTTAGAGGCTCAYATACATACCTGATTTGTGGTATTCAGATTGAAATAAATATTTATAATTTGCAAAATATAGTGCTTATCCCAGAAAATTACATGTACTGCTCMTCACCTTAAAAACCTTTAGTACTACCCCCATAAATACAGTGCTTCATCAGTAAGACACTGAGTTGGATCAGTGCTGGCTCTTCCTGGCAGTTCTGCACTGCATGCCTGTCTCATTTGGTTAGTTTAATAAACTGGTTCCCAGCTCAATCCCACAAGTACAGTTTWAAAAATAAAAAAAATTWWAAAAAAATACAAAACCAAAAAAATTAACAATATGATTCAGCTGATACATATTTTAGAGCCATTCATCCATGCAGTACTTAGTGTCTTCTTTTGGCCAGGAATCAGCAATGAGCAGCAGTGTGAGGCAACATTTTCTGCTGCATTGCTTTTCCATTGCGAAGACTGGAAACAAATTAAAAATACAGCTCAGTTTCATTAATTAAAAAAGTTCTTTGAAAAAAAAACAATTTGCTGTGCTCATCAGCCATTCCCTGGGTGGGGACATATATTCTGCACACCCGAAACACAACCAGGCCAGGCCAGGGGCACACTGGTGCCTCTGGTTGTTTTCTGAGGCTGTCCCAGAATTAAAGATTTCCCTTCTGAGTGCAGACTGRTAACATCATTGGAGTCACAAGCCTACAAACACGAGGTGAGCCTCAAAACTGAAACCACAGGGTGAAATTCATGTTTACTGCAGGTAGCCTAGTTGTTCAAAGGGCTGAGCATGTTGGCACCAGCCCAGCAAAGCACTTAGAGGACAGCTGGGACTCCTGACGTGCCAAGAGCTCACCCCAGCAAAGTCAGGGCTTTGCTGAGCTGGGGCCTGAGAACACAGCACCCCGTAGGGCAGAACCACCCCAGACACCTGCAGCTCCTACTGGCACGTGCTGACAGCAGGAATGGTGGTGACCTGCTCAAGAGGGACCTGTGGTATATCAGGAAAAGAGGAATTCTTACCATGGAACTCCACATAAGTTAATGAAGGTCTTTACTGTGGCTTTCAATACAGATGTCATTTCTATTTTGGCTCCTCTGCCCACTATTATTATTATTATTATTATTTATTATTATTATTATTATTATGCTCAGAGGGACCTGTGGTAATATCAGGAAAACGAGGAATTCTTACCATGGTGTGACGGTGTTCACAGGGGTCTTATGTTGAAGGAAGAGATGAGGATCTGACTCCATGTTTCAGAAGCTTGATTTATTATTTTATGATATATATTACATTAAAACTATACTAAAAGAATATACAAGAAAAGGTTTCATCAGAAAGGCTAGCTAAGAATAGAATAGAAAGGAATGAATAGCAAAGGCAGCTGTCCCAGACTCTCTGTCAAGCCAGCTGGCCTGTGACTGGCCATTAATTAGAAACATCCAACATGGGCCAATCACAGATGCACCTGTTGCATTCCACAGCAGAGCAGACAATCAATGTTTACATTTTATTCCTGAGGCCTCACAGCTTCTCAGAGGAAAAAAATCCTAAGGAAAGGATTTTTCATGAAAAAATGTCTGCGACACCATGGAACTCCACCTAAGTTAATGAAGGTTTTACTGTGGCTTTCAATACAGATGTCATTTCATTTGGTTCTTCTGCCCAACTATAATAATAATAATAATAATAATAATAATAATAATAAATAATAAATAATAATAATAATAATTATTATTATTATTATTATTATTATTATTTTATTATAATTAATATTATTGTTGTTGTTGTTATTATCATCATCATCGTCGTCGTCATCATCTCATCATCCTCTTTTATTTCAAGCATTTTCCCAATCACACTGATCAATAGTTGCACAGCAGGGCCTTGGCCACTGAAAGAGGAAAGTTGGCTTGGAATAAATCAGCCAACTGCCCTTGAAWCCTCATTAGCACCTTGCCTGATTGGTTTTGTTGGTAATGAGCTTGCACTRTGTCGGTGAGAAAAAGAAAAAATAAAAACAACAAAGTTTAAATACTGAACAGCTCAAGCTATTAACTTTTCTAAGAGGTTTGTTTATGTGATCCTGGGAGAGTTTTTTCCTCCATGTGGAAGCTGCAGGGGCCAGCACCTGGATGCATTGTTTGCATGCTTCTTTATGGCTTTGATTAGTAACAGCCTATCCCCAGGTTTGAATATGATGGAAGATTTCAGGGTTTTAATCCCTTAAATACAATATCCAGCTTTGCATCTAAGAGCATGCATACCATTCAGCATAAAACTATCTAGAAGGGTGCTTACTAATGGAGAAACTGATAACATATTTATCTACTAATTTAGCAAAGTGTTCTTGGGCTGATGTGACTTAGGARAATGACWYGAAWACCTCAGAACAGAGAACCCACATTATTCATCCCAAAATTTCTAAAACCCTGGGGGAAACTCTCAATACACTGAGAAGAAGATTCCACTGAGGAATTCCTTCCCATTCCCATTTCAGTTTACTATTATTTTTTTTTTTAATTTAGACCATCAAAATCTTTGAAATTTAGAACAAGGCTTTTCTACAAAACAAACAAGTTAAGATCTTAAGCTAAAAACCTTGTGTAAAAGCAGCACAGCTTCTCATCTTGATCCTAATAACTTACGAGCAAACCAAAGGAGAAATTCAAAAGGATGATAATCTGAAAATAAAGAATGATGGGAMACAGATGATTTCCCAACAGCAGGGWAAAAGCAAACATGATCAGTTTCCTAATTTCAGATAATGTTTCCCCAGGAACCCATAAAAAACAATAATTCTTTTAGTATATTTTTAAAGATAAAATTCTATCTAAAATCACTCTGGGTACAGTCAATGTCTTCAGACTTCTGCTTTAGGATGTTCCTCAGTTCTTTGGAGATTTTTTTCTGCCTTATTCAAGCACATAAATCAAAGTTTTAATCTGAAAGCTTGTTATTTTTGCAGTGGTTTTCTCTCTTAACTTCCCTTCTACATATTAGCCTGCCTCTTCATCATACAGTAGTTTTTAATTTTCCTTCCACTTACTCCTCTAMTTCCACTATTTTGGAATAAAGGAGATCCCTGCCCCCAGTCTTTCTGCTAATTATTTAAAAACTAACTTGTCAGTCCAACAGTGCTCTAATCATTCATATATCAGCCTGGCCCATAAAGATCTTTATGTAGATATTATATAAGCATTAGCCATCCAAAAACACAACCAAAAAACCTAGCAAAAGAAAGGATAAATCAAGTGTTGGGTATCAAATCTGCAGCTGTCATTCTTTGACTCTGCTTGTGCAAGTTTGCTTCAATATTATTAAGAGGATCTGCCCCCTGCTCTCTGTTTCAATAATTTCTCTTCATTATTATCTCTAAAGGCATAAGTAACCAAGAAGTTTAAAGGGTTCTGCCTCTTTTTTTCTTGTGTTCATCAAGTGTAATTTTCAGATGAAACCAATATCTGGAGCCAACACATATTTTTGAGAGAAGACAGAATTACTTCCATTTTTCCCCCCATCCCTGCATCCTCCTCCTGTCATGCTCATACCTTACTCTCCACTCCTACACATATATTAACAAGAGTTATGGGACAGACAGCCTCAAAAAATGATTTCTAGAAGAAACTCCTCCCTATGAAATTAAAATTCTGAGAAAAAAATCACTTCTATTCTTTAAAGGTAATGATGCTAGGAGGGGATTCTTTTTTTATCCTTTTTTGCATATGATTTGCAGAGTTCTCCTTGCCTTCCAAACACAGACCCAGGATATAAATTCATATCTTTCTGCCACCGTGAGATGGCTTAATGCCAGATGCTTCACAAAGTCCACAGTCTTATCTCTAAGCAACCTGYATATGAAAATGAAGTTTTAATTCACCTGGTGACACTTCCTGCTGCAACACCGTGATTTGTTTTCCTTAACTTTGGGCTAATACTAAACAGCAAATAGGAATTATTTTTGAAAATACAGTTGTTCAGTGGTTGTATAAAACAAATATTGTGGTGGTAGAACAGGTCACAGTCAGGTTAGTACTGTGAAGGGACAGAGCTGCCTCCCCTGGCTCAGAACCTGAGCTCCATGTTGGCTTAACTCAGTCATTTCATTATAAAAAAAAAAAATACAAAAAGAAGCCTTGGTGTATGGCACACTGTAACTTTAATTTCCTCCAATAAAAAATGTAAAAGCTTATTAAAAAATTCTCATTCTGCTCCAGAGCCCCGAAACTAAATCATTGATTTCATAATCTTTAAATTTTAATTAAAACTAAACTCTCTCAAAACAAATTAGAAATACATAAATATCATGTGTTAAGAATACCAAAGGATTGTTCTGACAAGGTACTGTGTCAGTCCCCCTGTCTCTGTGGATGCAGCATGGTACATAAATGTGGTTTGAGGATTCCTCAGTCCCAGCTTTAGTTCATGATCAAAGCAGCTTGTCAAGYAAATGTCACAAAACTGTCACTGCATTAAAAATGAACATAACTTTTTCTTATTTATTTTTTTTTAATTGGCTGGGGTTATTGCTATTAGAAACTGTTAAATGTTCCAGAATGCACCAGAGAACGCACTTAAATAAGAAAGCCCTGTTACCCTGTGTGCTGTGTTCAACCCTGTGGTTGGTTTTTGTGGGGAGGATAATGCCCCAAGGGGTGTTCCACCATGACAAATGCCAGGACAGTCTGCCTGGGAATAATGGAAGTGAAAACACCATTTTTTCCCTCGCAGGCCACTCATCAAGTTTTAATTCTTATCTATATGACACATAGGAAAAAAAAAAAAATCCTAACACAAAACCCAATCCTGAACATTATTTTTGAAATGTAAAATGTTTCCACTGCCACGTCTGTTTCATATTTTGCACGCAGAGTGGTAACAGTTTTTGAATTGTTTTACAAGAATGACGAGGAAAACCATTAGAAAATTTGTAAACCTTAACGTCAAAATACCAGAAAACTCAGAGAAGAGTGAAGGTTCAGTGAAAATATCCGCTACAAAGTGTTATATACCTGGAACATGCAGCTTTATGGAGACAAGAAGCCTGAATTATTTTAATGGACTTCTTTTCTTCAGCAAAAGCTTGGCATGATAAGAACCTTTGCAAGTTTGAACCTCTGGAAATGATGCTTTGCATTAATTGTCTTGGTTTCCTATGTTGCCAAAGTGTGCAGACAAACAAAACATATTTTTGGTGTAAAGATACCGAATAAAATAATTGTGAACAAAATAAGTATGAGTTCAACAGAAAATATCCCAAGGAAATCCTCACCAGCCCTCTTTATTATTAGAAAATTATTAGAAAATCAAATAATTCTAAATTCTTCTACTAGCTGCTCAAACATTTTCTAATTTCTATAGGGAGGGCTCATTCCACTGAGTCCCCAGTCTTTACTTGGGAGAGTTGCTGATTATTTTTTAAATATTTTGGAATGCTTTAGGAAAAAGCTCTGAAACTRTTTCCAAGACTAAAGTAGGGTGAAAGACTGTTTCAGATACACAAACAATTTCGTAGCCAGTGCCTTGAAAAGCTTTATCTGAGAAGCTCAGACCTGAAAGTTCAGATTGTCTCTGGCTATGAGGACTCACCTTTTGCTGGATAGGGGGAAAAAAGCAAATGCTAAGGCCACGCTAAGGCTTTGCTCACACTTTACATGTGCTCAGCATTTTGGCAGATGATCTCTCTGAAGAGCACATCCTTAGGCAGGGCTGCTTGGGCTGTGTGGGATTCCATCCGTGGCTGCTGCAGCTAGATGCCACTGTGGCACAAAGCACTGGAGCTGCAAGTGAGGATCCTTTTTATTCCTTCCCTCCTCTCTGTCTGCCAGGCACACAGGAGGAAGCTGAAAGCAGCCAAGCTTACACAYAGGCAGGACCAGGAACTGGACAGGTTCAGGAGCCTTAGTGCAGGGAAAGGTCAGGATTCAAGAGGGGTCTGTGCTGTGAAGGAATGAGAGAAGGAACTAGGCTCAGTAAAAAGAAAAAAAATAAGCTAGGATTGTGATTCTGTGAATTTGAATATAAAGTGAGAAGGAGCCAGGGACTGGCTCAAGATACTGTGATTTCATACTGCAAAGTGAACAGGCAGGAAAGGAAAGAGAAACCAGGTCTGAGTCCAACATCTTGTTTCYATACAGGGCAGAATAGAAACTGAGAAATCTGGTGCCAAATTATTTGTCTCCTGAGAGTCTGCTACCTTAATGACAGAGAGATACATCCTGTGGATCTTGATTAGACACAATTGTTCTGCYTACTATTCAAATATTCAAAACCTGAATGAAGAATGGGAGTGTGAAAAGAAAAAGCAAGCCAAATCTCAGGCTCCTGTGTGTTCCACGCCTGGTAAAAAATAATTCCTTCAGTTGCATTTTCTTCTTTTTGTTCCAAAGAAACATCTGTATCATTAATCTGTGTAATGTCTCACATGGTTATTTAAATGAACAATGAAAGTCTTGTGCCTGATGTGATAAAGTTTTGAGTATTCTATATGTGAGGGACAACAAAGAAAGAAATTGTACAACRTGTCTTACCTCTGTGAAACACTGAGTTGCACCATAAAGACAAAAAAGAGTCTGAAAAGCTGCCTTTTCTCTATGCAAAAAAAAAATGGTAACCTCTGATAAATGTGCCCCTGAAGAGAAATTAAACATCTTGCCTTAGAGCTGCTGTCATAGCCTGAACTTCTGGTAAATACTATTTGTTTGAGGGAGAGAGCTTGAGTTGCTTTATAAAGCTAAGCCACTCAGCAGTAGTACTCCTCCAGTTGTCCTTGACAGCTATATTTTTTCATTACACTTATTTGCTTGGATTTAGAAGTTTCAATGTTTTGATCCTTTTTACTGCAGATCTGTAAAAATTACAAAAATACCACAATACAAATTACCAGAAATTGAAGAGATGGAGACTGATGATTTCTGCTGAATTTAAATTTTCAACACTGCTCTGAAAAGATAGGAGAAACATTTTGTGAGTCCTCCCTTCTACACAAATGACTGTAGAGATGAGGCAATGGAAGCTGTGCTGGAAAGTTATGTTGATCACTGGTGGGGATTTTATTTGAAGGTAGAAACCTATGTAAATTTTCACCTGCTACTTCACTGTAGTAGGTGAAAATATGTCGCAGACATCRTTTATGGAAAATCCTTTCCTTAGGATTTTTCCTCCTGAGAAGCTGAGAGGCCTCAGGAACAAAATGAAACATATGAAATTATCTGCTGCTGTGGAATGCAACAGGTGCATCTGTGATTGGTCTCATAGAGTTGTTTCTAATTAATGGCAATCACAGCCCAGCTGGCTCGGACAGAGTCTGAGCCACAAACCTTTTTGTTATCATTCTTTGCTATTCTATTCTTAGCTAGCCTTCTGAGAAATACCTTTCTTCTATTCTTTTCAGTATATATTTAATGTAATATTATCATAAAATAAATAAATCAAGCCTTCTGAAACATGGAGTCAGATCCTCGTTCTCTTCCCTCATCCAAGAACCCTTTGAACACGGTCACAAAAATATACATATTTAAAACAGGAAGGCCACAGCCAACTTCCTTTGCCTCCCTCTCCCTTTGGTTTAATATACCCTCTCCTCTTTTTGCAGTTTCAGCAGCATTTAAACTTTGTTTAAATGTAAATCTTGTTTTTGGATTTTTTCTTCATGTTTTTAAGAACCAAAGAAGCACACAGAGCTGGACCAGGCTGTTCACTGACACATGGTTTGTTACCCATCACCAGGGACACACAGGCTCCTGCTCTGCCATCAGGATTGTTGCCTCTGCCTCTTCAGCAGCAGCTCCAGCCTGCCCATTCCTTCTGCAGGCAGGGTGCTGCCAGTGAGAAAGGGCTGGCTGACCCCTTTATTGTGACCGTGTTCACAGGGGTTCTTGGATGAGGAAGAGATGAGGATCTGACTCCATGTTTCAGAAGGCTTGATTTATTATTTATTGATATATATTACATTAAAACTACTACTAAAAGAATATAGAAGAAAGGATTTCATCAGAAGGCTAGCTAAGAATAGAAAGGAAGGAATGATAACAAATTTGTGGCTCGGCTCTCTGTCCGAGCCAGCTGACTGTGATTGGCCATTAATTAAGAACAAACCACATGAGACCAATCACAGATGCACCTGTTGCATTCCACAGCAGCAGATAATCATTGTTTCCATTTTGTTCCTGAGGCCTCTCAGCTTCTCAGGAGGAAAATCCTAAGGAAACGGGTTTTTCATGAAAAGATGTCTGCGACACTTGGCGCTCCTGCTCCCACAGGAGAGCAGGGGATCTGCACTTGCAGAGCACTGCAGTCAGAACAGCTCACCCTCCAGATGCAGAATGTGACTCAGTTCCTTGCTGCAGCTACAGCCATGCAGAGAGCATGACCTTCTCCCATCCTGGACAAACCCAGGGAAGCTGGCTGAGCTGCACTCTGCTCCCTGACCTGCTACGCTCCCTCAGAAACAAAGTTTGGCTAGCGGGAGATTTCTGCCGGAAAAGCACTGTCAAGCCTTCAGGGGAAAGGAACTGAATCTCTTTTTAGGTTTGTTTCAAGAATTTCTCCCTGAAGAACATGTTCTGCTGTCCACATTAGACAGCTTCAAAGTTTTAATGCATTGCAGAGACCTTGAAATCTCAATCAGATATATGGCTGCTTCTTCCTACGTCATTATCAACCTGACCTTAATTAACCCTCTTAGTGAAATGGAGCTTGTTGATTCTCAAGGACAGTCTCACTGAAAAACAATGTTGCAACATCACTCAAAAGCTAAAGTAAGGCTGCTTTATAAAGGGATTTATACTAATAATCCTTGAATATTAACAGCTTCTTATGCTATGTGCTTTATATAAAGTTATCTGTATAAGCTAGGATTGAGCTCTGTCTTTCTCAGCCTTAAAAACTCTACATTTTCTCTAGAAAAATGTAGTTCTCTAGTTATCTTTGGCAAACASTACATTGATTTTGCAAAAAAGAAAAAAAATTTAGATTTAAAATCAAATATAGCAGTTTAATTTGACCAGCTGTAAATAAAAACATAAAAAAATATCCCTGTCAAACCAGGACATCCAGTAAACACAGCAATTTCTACTGTGACTTGCTAATAACAATGTTTGTCCCTTAACACTTTCAGTACTTTTATAGAGAGCAAATATATGGAGAAGATGCTTAGGGTGGATATTTTAAATTTAAAAGCCTCAGTGGAAGAGTTGGGTGTGCCAGTAATGGCTGCCCTGCTTCATTTGAAGCTCTTGGAACATGCTCAAGGCTGATGGTGAGAAAGGTCTGTGTTAGCATCTGATCTGTATGCTACAAATAGGGCATAAGATAACAGCTACCAGTCTCTCACAATTCACTTTAAAGGCAGCGTGTTCTTTCTTATGGAAATAACTGAGACCACTCAAAACTAAATTGCTTGCTTTGTCCAGAGTTTAAAAGTATAGGCTTCAGAGCTGATGCTCACACATCTCTGTCCTTACACTTCTCTGTGCCTGTCCTCAATTTTAACAGCTACAAGCTGTAATTATTTCTCAGACTATTTAGAGACTAAACAGAGATTATGAGTAATTTAACAATGAAAATATTCATGCAGAGCATGTAAGTACCTAAARTTACAAAAAAAATCCAACTGATATTTTCTGAAAGGTAAAAAGCATTAATATTTTTGTCCCCATAAATTACAAACTGTTTTATGGACATACAGTACACTTATTCCCTTGCCATTAAGAAGATTTTTCCCTTTGGATTCTGAATGGCAGTATGTATACATAATGCACAGACAGCACAGTATGCATATATGATAAACAAGGAACTTTAAGACATTTGCATAGTGGGGAACCACAAATAAAAACTGTCATTTACCAGTGGGTTACTGTGCAAGCATTCTTGGTTGTTGATATTGTACCTGAAATGTGCAGAACCTTACATTTTCATCCAGGTCTAGAGTATTTCTCATTCCACTTATTTTTGTACTGCTGTGATGAAGTATCTAAGTAAAAACCTGAATGTTTAAATATTGTGTCCACTACGAAGCCTGTGTTACCATGGATCTCAGTGGGAGATGAGGGAAGCACTGCGCAGCATCTGAGCAGGTAGTTCAGAGGCTGATGCTCTGTGTTAGAAGTTTCTAGTCTTCCACCAAAGCCCTGTGCTGGGCAGGATGGCTGAAACTCCACATTAAGGGGGAGTTCAGAGCACACAGCCAGTCCTCTGCTGCTGGTTCTTGGCTTCTTTTCTGCCTCTGTCAAGGTGGGGGTTGAAAGCGCTCAAGATGATATTTTGCGTTCRGGCTCAAATGTTTATTATTTCTTATCTATATCACAGTCTTACAAGTCATGAGCTCTACAGCATTCTACTAACAAGCCAAAAATGGCTGTCTTTCTCTACAAGGTCTTTTAAGGCTAAACTATCCAATGAAGAAATGACACCTAAATTGTTTTTACTTTTAACCCAATAACTAATCGCTCAAAGTCCACAATGCGGAATTTTCTGTCCAATTACAAAACACCACCYAAACCCATGAAGAAGAAGGAAGAAGAATGTGTAGAAGAACAACTAGCCACTGCCCTAAAACCTCCACCTTGTCTTACATATATTACTATATTCTAAAACTTTAAGCTCTAAGTTTTCCACCCTGTGATATTACACACTTCTAATCAAACTACACACCCATATYGCAGTGCTGTTAATCAATTTTGGAAGCCTTCTCCATGGCCTCAGGTCAAATGCAGTKCTCTCTTCTGGGTCTGTGCCTTTYAGCACAGAAAGTTTAAMATGCTCAGCAYCCAGGGTTCCAACACTCTGCCAGTGTTTTTGCACAAATAGYTGCATGGACTGGCAGCTTTGGTTCATCCAAAAGTCTCACCTGCCCTTTTGCAGAGAATCCTTTCCCTTATGGACACAGCACAGARAAAGAAAACTCGAGCCATTCTTTTGGGTAAGATTCAGCAGGGTAGGGAGAGCTTTTTGCTCTGCTGTGTGACCTGGGACCACCACCAACAGTCAGAGCCTGTTCCCTTCACTTGTATTTTCTTCATTAGAGTGTTCACTTGTTGATGATGATGATATTGGAGTTTTCTCTTACATGCCTACTAACATTAGCTATTTTACTTGAAAATTAGAAAAAGACATCAGACCTTAACTTGCTGATGTTAATGAAGACAGAACTATGCGTTGTTCAAAGGGGAACAAATCTAAAACATAAAGTTAAATGCTGCAATTAGCTTACAGTCAAATGCTAGGCCTGTTTACAAGCATCACTGTGTCTAGCTGTCACTGTAAAATTAGCAATCCTTTGCCCAAGTCATGCAGCCATGTTAGCACAGAATCTGAGTTATTTCTTGTGACCGTGTTCACAGGGGTCTCAGGTTGAGGGAAGAGACGAGGATCTGACTCCATGTTTCAGAAGGCTTGATTTATTATTTTATGATATATGTTACATTAAAACTATACTAAAAGAATAGAAGAAAAAGTTTAATCAGAAGGCTAGCTAAGAATAGAATAGCAAAGAATGATAACAAAGGCTTGTGGCTTGAACAGAGAGTCTGAGCCAGCTGACTGTGATTGGCCATTAATTACAAACATCCAACATGGGCCAATCACAGATGCACCTGTTGCATTCCACAGCAGCAGATAATCAATGTTTACATTTTATTCCTGAGGCCTCTCAGCTTCTCAGGAGGAAAATCCTAAGGAAAGGATTTTCCATAAAAGATGTCTGCGACAATTTCTCTCACACCAAAGGTGCACACTATGACCATGACACACAGTACTCAAGCAGAAAAACCTCACTGTTCCTTTTTGTCTCTCACAGAGCTCTTCCAGATTTTTTGTGTTCACAGTAGCCYGGCAAAATTATTTAGGGTAAAATAATAAATTTACCTACAGCATAAAAAATGCTCAGCTGCCCAAATACATCTTTATTACAAAGACTTAGTGAATAAAAATGTTTTAATCATAATAACAAATTTCCTTGACTGCTCTTCTTACCAACTGTTCTTAGAATCAAATACTATACAGGCCTGTCACATATTTCATTTTTTAAAATACTGTGTTGCAGACATCTTTTATGAAAAATCCTTTCCTTAGGATTTTTCCTCCTGAGAAGCTGAGAGGCCTCAGGAACAAAATGGAAACATTGATTATCTGCTGCTGTGGAATGCAACAGGTGCATCTGTGATTGGCCCATGTTGGATGTTTGTAATTAATGGCCAATCACAGCCCAGCTGGCTTAGACAGAGAGCCAAGACACAAACCTTTGTTATCATTCTTTGCTATTCTATTCTTAGCTAGCCTTCTGATGGAATCCTTTCTTGTATTCTTTTAGTATAGTTTTAATGTAATATATATCATAAAATAATAAATCAAGCCTTCTGGAACATGGAGTCAGATCCTCATCTCTTCCCTCATCCTCAAACCCCTGTGAACACCATCACAATACTGTAGGAAAGGAGAGGGTCAAGACATACTTTAGCTTAATTACCACGCCTTTGAAAACAAAGAGAAACCAAAAAACCCWGAACCAAACAAAAAATCTCCCAGTGCCAAATCAATTAATTGGAACTGAAAGGATTTAGCATGGTGAGCATTCAAAATCTATTTTATACCACTGGTTCCCTTCTCCACCCTTCTCTTCACCCGGCTTCGCCCTGGGCAATGATCTCCTGAGCATCACTTCCCTGTTGTGTGCACTCATATGTCAGTAAAGGCCAGACTGAACCACAACTGAGTGTGATGAAGCTGGGGACTGTGAATCTGAGTACTTTGTTTCCAGCTCCAGATTTATCATCTGTATTTGCCATTCTGGCATAGACWGAGCAGATCTCCTCTTTCTCCTACGACATATAACCTTTAGGACCTAGGACTCAATTTTTCAAATACGTCAAAATGTTTAGCAATGCTTAAGAAGGTAACATTTTTCTATGTGGAATGTGAAACTTTTTGATTGATGGCATTTTTTCTGGAATCTTTAACCAAACAAGGAGGCCTAACACAGCTGGAAATGGTTAGCTTTTGTTTTTTGTTCCTTGTAATATCATGTAAATTGTACAAGCTAATTCTATTTACTTTCTCAAATAGCCTAATGTAAATACCTTCAAGAAAATATTTACTTTTTCTATTTCTTTGTATAAATTTTAGAAAAGGACAGCTGCTTTAAAATCAAAATGATGAAATAGACAATAAATGTGGGCAAACAGCTGAGTGTATCTTTCCTACTTTTGCTATTCTAAGATGGAAGAACTTGACAATTTTCCTTAGSTAACAAAGTTTTGACATGATTTATTTTAACCCCAGTCTATTTATTTTTACATGTTTGTAGCTAAGAAAACATGTTGTTTTTTTTTTAATTCTAATAGCTGTAAGAATTCCATCTGATCCATCCAGCACTAAATATACAGTTAATCGCATCCAAAATGGATACATTTCCTTTTTGGAATGGTCTAAACATGCAGAGGCTGGCAGACTGAAAATAACATTTACAAATGAGAATCCCATGCTGTGCTTTCATTTTTTTTTAGCAGGAAAAAGAATTACTCCCTGAAAATTAAAAAAATAAATGCAAGATCATCAAACTTGCTAAAGGCATGAGAATTTCAGCTGATCATTTCCTGAATGATACCTGACTATTAATTTTTTAGCTGAAAGATCATTGACTAAATGTTTTACAGAGGGAGAGTACATTTATCATCCTGCACACGGTGAAGGGTTTCTCTTCAATAAATATGACCAGTGATACAAATGAGGCAGATATTAACTCCTGTAACAGCACTAAAAGGACAGGCAGCACAGGTAAAAACTTCTGGGGGAATGAGCCTATCCTTATGAAAGCACCTCACAAGGAAAAATGAAATAAAAAGGAGGGATTTCTATTAATATAACTCAATATCCCCTCACTTGACTTCTGTGTCCTACAGAAGTGGGTTCATATACAAACACACAACCTGGAATGTTGCATTCCAAACAAATCTAAATTTCTGTCTTTATTCAAGGAAGCCTTCCCTGTGATCCCAATAGTTACTTTRTTTTTGAGTAAGTGCTGTAGATACAGGCAATTAGATGGCTAAGAATAAGTTTCATGTTTTCAGATTCAAATAACTAAAATCAYGTCAGACAATGCAGAAATTCCAGACAATGCCTATTAATCCATTATTAGAATAAGAACTGCATTATTAATAAGGATTTTCTTCTTGTTAAATAATACACTTCCATCTGTGGTACATGGCCACCTAGTGACTAATTTAAATTGATTGAAACATTTATGTGATACATACTGTTAATTACATTTCACCTTCACCACATTAACATATCCAGAAACAACTGTCATGAATGCAGCACTCATTTGTGACTGGTGGCAGTGAAATGATAAAGGCTTGGTGAAACACTGGGCTTGTGATTATATTAAAACATTATTATAAAAAAGTCAATGACAGCTCCATTATTTTTAAAAAGGTGGACATGCATTCTCGTTTGGAAAAAAAAATCAATTAACAAACACATGCTTGCATGGGTTTTTTTTTAAATTTAAATCTAAGTTCAAGAAGGAACTGCTTTTTATTTTTAATGTTCCAATTTTCTAAAAAATATAAAGCTCTTTGAGCAAGTTCAGCTGAAACCAAGGAGTTTTCAGAGTTTGAGAAGTTAGTTCCTTTTGGGTTTGGCTTCTGTGAGGTTAGGTAAAACTGATTATTTTTTACATTTCAGCAATTCCAAGTTTTATCCTAAACAACAAATATTCACATGGTCCTAGCACACATCCCTATTACTGATGCTGCCATTTCACATGTTGTTTTTTTCTGATGCCTTGCACCACATTTACAAAAAAGAAAAAATCTMCATCCCCCCACCCCCAAATCACCACCAAAGTAGTATTTGAAGTTGCAAATAGGAATTTGAATTCTGCACATTAAGCTGTCAAGTTATTACATCCATACTGAATGCTCACAGATCTCTTTTCAAGCACAGAGAGATTAAAATCCAGGCTGCTKTTTTGAGTCCTATCATCTTAATTATAGATGCACATTGCTGGCAAAATTTGTTTGAACATACCTTTTCTCCAGAGTGAATTGTGAAATGCACACAACTGCTACTAACCACCATGAGTGAAATAAGCAATAGAAGTGGGAAACTTATTTATTACCTTGCCCTACCTGATTTTATTGCTGTAATTCCCCTGCTCTCATTAGATTCAAGAACCACACATTTGTACTTGCTAGCGAGCTGAACACGGACCAGAGAGGTAATTTGAAAAGTGATGATGGCATTTGGATTGGTGGTCTCTTGGACTCCTGCTTMCAATAAAATAACCATGCAGCAGTGAAATATGAARAAGGAAAAAATATCCAGGTGGAGAYGTTGGAGAAGGAAGATTAAACAAGCATACAATCCCAACAGTTCTTTTTTCATTCCTGACAGTCCATGGCATTTGAAGGCTTCTGTATCATCAGTCATGACACAGAGCACTTCCCCTTTCTCTCCAGCCTTCCATACATTTTCAAGCTCCTTTCTCTTGTAAAGCTTAAATGTACAATCGTTTTAGCATTGCTTTTTTGGGGCTTTAAATTAAGCTTCAGTTTTCTTTTCTCTCATTGCAATGTTGGTTTATTTCCGGGCTAGTTGTGAATGAAACTTTGACAGAGTATAAGAAACTAAATTTGCTACTGCAGAGKAAAATATTGTTTCCACTATGTATCAAATTTTCATTGTGGTACATTCTGTCACATTACCTGTTCTCTGTTCATAATTACAAGTTTAAAAAAAAACTCTGGTGAGGATGAAAACAAACAGCAACTTCCCCCAGCTAATTATATTTGACCTTTACTTGCTGTGCAGTTTGCAGCATAAAAGTGCTGAAAGTAGCAGGAGTAATCTCAGATAATGGGTGTTGTTCAACAAAGAAAATGCTTCAGAAGTTGCAAGTGGTAACAAAAGAAAATGGTGTTTTCTATCACACTGCTTGTGCCAGTGATTGTTTGAATCTCTCCCAAGCTGGGGCCAGTTCCTGGTGTGTTTCTGTTTTATCACTGCATTCCTTCTCTGACACCTGTAACCAGCCAAGACACATCAGCAATTATCACAATTCATTTCTTCTCCTCTTGGAAAACAAAATGTCCTGAAAACTTCTCCTCTTATCCATCTRTGTTGAATAATAAGATCACAGAATGGCTTGGGTTGGAAGGGACCTTAAAKTTCCTCTATTTCCCATGCCCTGCCATGGGCAGGGATGTCTTTCAACTAGGCCAGGTTGACGTGAGAAATTTTATTTCCTCCTCAAAATATGTAACTAAAGTACTATACAAGAAAAGAACATTACCTACGTGATTCTTATTTTCAGAGTGGATGTTTCATAACTCATATTATTAGACCAATTATCAATTCAAGCAGCTTTGGGACAAAAGGAGGAAACAGGCTTCATTCTCAGCTGGTCGTGTTTGGAGAAGTGATGGTCCTGCCCTCTCTGTGAAGGAGAAATTATGGGGCTAACAGACTCCTTGACATGAAGCTCCAAAATCATCATCAATCCAGCAGCTGAAATAATTTAGATCATACAGATTTACAATTTACAGCGCACCTTCTTCAGATCTGATTTGCATTAACAGTGYATTTTTAAACACATCCAGATGATACAGAAAATACTACTGGGAATACAGAGACTATTGGAGGAGACTGGTCATTATATTTTCACTTTTGATAAAAGGATTCCAGGATTTAGCCAATCAGATTGTCGGGAACTTGAGAGTCATTTTCTGGTCAGAAGAGTTCTTGACAGTCATTTGGACAAATCTGTAGAAGAAAAAGGAYTTTTGGTTAACCTCTATTGTTCTTTTGGATTAGTTTTAGAGCAGAATACTCCGTTTTATAAAATATAATGTCAAGCTTACTAATCACTTGCCATGTTTACATATTATCCTTCAGAACACTCATCTAATATCTCTGCATAAACCTGCTTCTGAGAAAATTTGTATTTGTTCTTTGCTAATGGAATTAATTGCAATATGCATTCCCTATTGTAAACAACTTATACGTTCCTTAAGCATTACAAAACACATTGTCTTTTCCATCTTTGAATTACTAAATGMCAAATAAGGAAAGTATTCACAATCACACAGGTCTGAGCCAAGATCACCATGAAATGTTTCTTCTTCCAATTAAAAAGCCAAGTAACAGTTRTGGATAGAAGTGGGAACACAATATGAAGTACAAAAATGGAAATAGGAGGGTATAAGCATCTAGTCAAATGTCATAATATTTTAAAATTTCTATCACTCCTACAGTTCATGCCACCAGATGTGGACTTGCTTGTGTAACAGTAGAAGAATATTAATAGTTTCAAATTAAATTTTTAAAATTCCTGAGCACAAGAAAACCTCGCTCTCTGTACACTGCTTACACAAACCCCTTCCACTGAATGCATATTTATTCAGTGTCTGACATGTAAATTATTCTAAAGGGAGAATGCTGTTTCAAGGCAGTGTGTTGAACATTCCAGCTCTCTGAAAGTGAAATGCCATTGCTGTTCCTAATTAAGCTATTTTCCTTTTAAGTTTTCCAGAGGATGATGTGAAGGATGGCAATATTGATGAAGATTAATTGGACTGAAACTAGCAGCGATGAAGCTGTAGATAAGGTTATTCTGCTGGGTAGCAAATGAAAATTACAGCCATTTAAGAGCTGAATACTTAAAGTCCTCACATACTTAGCATTAAAATGGTGTACAATGGGGAAAAAAAGTCAGGAAATACACCTATTTCAGATATTGGGTATGTTGGCACTCCTTCACTCAATGAAAGAACAAAGTGAAAATGCAATGCCAATTCCTAAAAAAAAAAAAAAAAAAAAAAACGTATTATTACATATTAATACATTAATACAAATGTGAATGGATTATTTTGCTTTGTCTGGGAACTTGATAGACCTATTTAGCCAACATCATTTAAAAAAATATGGTGAACATGGTTTTGTCCGAGCACTCTCACTAGAGTGCTATAAGGATACCAAACAATTCCAATTGCTTCAAAAAATTTTCACAACAGGTGAACTGACACTTTATTGGGTTCTTCTCTTATACACATCTAGAAATTGCTTCAAAAAATTTTCACAACAGGTGAACTGACACTTTATTGGGTTCTTGAGGTCAGTGGACTTCTCCACCTACACAAAACTTTAGGCTTGTCAAAATTCAACTGAYAGCAGGATTGATAAATGGCAATGAAAAACAACCAACAAATATTTCAGCCCATATGATGTTACATTTTGGAGTWAATAATTCAAAATCCATCAAACATATTGATTTTCCAGATACTGATTAGTGTTTTATTAGGAGAAAAAGAAAAGTCTCTTCACAATTTTCTTGCTACACATTTGTTTATACAACTCTTGGTCAACAGCAACTATAACACAATATTGCCACTTCCTAAAACCTGTCTAGCAAGTTCTTCAAGGATGATCTTCTCAACACCAGACAAAGCAACCACAATTGCATTYTTATCAAGAGATTTAGAAACAAACATAAAGCTGTGTAAGCAGTAAAGATATAATTTTCTGAGAAGTCAGAGTCAGTCTATTCTGCTGTCCTGTGAAGTTATGATGATACATACATCTGGGGGCACAAATAGATATAAAGAAAAGAAGCAGTTGAAAACYCAAAGTATTTCTGTTTCACAGTTACTTAACTGAACAACTCATTTTCCTGAGTGTAACCTCCTGGTGTAATAAGAGGGAAAACCAGCAGCCAACTAAAACCAGGGCAGTTACCTGGAGAGAAATGAAACCATTGCAAAGATTTTGCACAAGCATTTTACAGTGACAATGCAGAAACGAAAGTACCAGGCACATCTGCTGGTGGTACCTTTACCTTTAGGTGTGAATTATRGCACACATTTCCTCCATTAACTGAGTCAGATGGTATTGAACTGTGTATAAGTTACTATTGCAACTTCATTAACCTCCCGTTGCTCCCACAGTCTCACAGTCTGACCAGCTGAAGAAATTTTGTTCCACATTTGCATCAGTTCTGTAGAGCTATGGCTTTAGTGTTTGTTTCCTCCACAGGCACAGGTGTAGAGCCTAATCAATCAAGTGGCATTCATAGAGCTATACATATTTATATAGAAATTTTGTTCATACTCATTTCATACTCAGTTCAAGTATTTTGAAAATCAATAAAACCATTTGTTGTGTATACTTCCTTGTGAGTAGTGAGAATACTGTGACTACAATTCCTCATAGAATGTGTATGGATGCAGTTCATAATGCAGAGATATTATTTACTACCCAGAAATAAAAATATCTTTACAGTCACATTTTTATTATTCACACTTACAATACAGATGTGTATAAGAGACAGCATTTTTATTATTCACACTTACAATACAGCCTGTAAAGCCTCAGCACCTGCTTATCCCCATAATAAAAAAAATTCTTACTGCATAAATAAGACGAGAAGATGTATGTACATCTCCCACTTTTCAGATTCCTCACTCATATGCAAAATTTCTCTAATTACTATAGCTGCCATCACCAKCAGCCATCCATTGAGAAAGAAGCTGTCTCAGTCACCCAGAGATCTGGATGCCTTCATAATGCACTGCCCATGGCAGCATCCAGGTTTAGCACAGAGCCATCTCAGAGCTATCAGGGCTTGYTAGAAGGACCTGTGTGACAGGGATGTGTCTCTATTACATAAGACAGAGCAGAACCCAAAAAGCTCAGCATTACACAGCACTCAGCACCAGGCTCCAGCCAGGAAAACATCTGGATATGAAAAGGCAAAATAGCTTAACACAAAGTGGGTGCCACTCATGTCCAGTAAATCTTAGCATGCAAAACCTGTTGTTGTCTCCTTATATTGATTTTTTTTTGTTTAATGTACACAAGTAAGGGAGATCCTTACTTAACTTGTTAAATAAGCTAAACCCCATAAGAGAATGTTCAATGAATTTCCTAGGAAAGAAGAATATTTCCTGAATATCATTAAGCAGAGCACAGTAATACAGAAGCAGCCATTTAGCATAATAAAGCTCCAACTCTGTTAAGCCTCTTGAGACTTACAATTTTCAAACAAAAAGATTTCTCCACTCTCATAAAATCCCAAGCCAGAATACAAACAAAACAAACAGCAGACATCCATCCATTCAGATCTCTCTCAGATACTTGTCATTTACAATTTACATGCTATTGAAATTCATGCAAGAAAATGAAATAGTGATTTAGTATGTTTGCAAGTGAAAGGAGAAAAGCATTTTTTTTTTTTTCCTATCTTCCCACTTTACTTTTCTCAAGTGTTCCAGAATCCTACTGGAAACCATGTGTATTCCTTAAGCCTTTGTGAGGACTTGGCTTTCATGAGCTGTTATGGTTTGGAAAGATACAGCACCTTTAGTTTTGAGGAGCTGGAATCTTCCATATTCCACATCACATTAGCAACCAGTTRCAATCAATATTATCCATGAAAAATAATTGTAGAAGACAGAAATTTAATTACATTTCAAATTAAATAACTTCACATATTTTATAGTTTGTGGCTGAATAACAAACTGCTTTAATTTCTAAAGTCATCCATGTCACTATGCTCTTTGACTTTTAAACACAAATGAATCATGCAATCTTTGACACCAAAGACACCAAGATATAATCTTTGACACCAAGAAATGTCATGGTGCAGTGTTCACTTTGGTAAATTTTTTTTTTTAACAGAATAGGTAGGTAGTAATCAGATGAAAAGTAAGTTGTGAGTTGTGGTTCAGCTGTCTACATTTTCCCCAAGGCCACAGTTCGTGTTAARATTCATATTTAAATTGCTACTTATCCATGTTCTCCACATGTTTCAAAGTCTTTGGCTCCAGTGCAACTCTCATGAGATGCTGCATGTCACTATGAATGTTTGCTTATTAAATGAAAGACCAATTTTAAATCAAGACARTTTTTTAATAAAAAAATGGGGCTATCAAAGCCCTGACTTCACATGACTAACCAATCTCAACACCACACTTTCCATCAGGTCTGCAGGACAGAGAAATCCCTGCATCTTTATTTTCAGGGGAAATTCAGCTCCCCCTTCTCAATTTAGCAATACTAAATTGTTTCTGTTACGATTAGAGGACAAGACACACACGGAAGCCTCTTTCTCTTTCTTCTCCTACTTTAAATTGCAGAGCTCCCTTTGATGGAGATGCTGGCCAGCAATGTTCCACAAGACAAGCATCGAGAGTGCCAAGGAGCAGTACAGAGAGATCTCATTTGTATTGATGGAATCACATGCTGAAAATGCCTCCAGCTCAACTTTGGTAATTTACCTCTACTGATGCAATTTAGTTGACTATCAGTACAAACTTGAATTTTTTTTTTCCTTCCATGTAAACAATGTAATTACTCTACAAAATGGAAAATATGTAAATGCTATGATTTAACTTTACACAGCAATTCTGTACTAAGCTATACTGTGTCCCAGAAGGTTTTGCCACTAGATCATTATTTACTGATGGGCTGTGGGGGAGCCATAGAATATAACCTCCAAAGGCACAAARATGAATATTTAATCCATGGTTTCTGCCCATTAATATTTTATTAAAGCCYGGCTATTTTCCACTGTCCTGAAAATATTCTATTCCATTAATGATAATTGTGAATCTCAATGGATTTGGGTTTTAGCAGCTTCTGGATATTACAAGGAAATAACTCCTATGCTGGTCATTAACAGCAAAGATGGTACTATTTGCAGCTTCAAACCCCAATACCCTTTTGTGAATAATTTTTTTTTAACCCTATCATTACAGGGTAGGACTTGGGTTCAGAGGTCACAATGATAATATCTTAATTTTTTTTTTTCCCCAAATACCAAAAGCAGCCCTTAAGCTTCAGTTGCCTTGTGGTGTGAGAAATAAGCTACAGGCCCTTCCTCTGTTGAGCACTGAGCCAACTTTTACAAATGATAGCTCCTCATTCACCCAGGTAACACCAACTGGATATCAAGCCMTGTTTTTTTCCTGTGCAAAGCAATGTACACAATGATAACACTAGCGACAAAGGAACAGGCACTAAATTGAATTTTCTAGATCAAGCTCAGTAGAAAAACCTTTCCCTGTGCTTTTCTATGACTGGAAGACTGATCACAAATGRCTTTATTGAATGTCTTTCACAGATATTTGATTATCCAAAACAATAAAACAAAAGAAAGCAGATTACTGCCTTGGGAACAACACATTTCCTCGTTACAGAGGTACAACAAACAGAAATACACTTTTTTCCAGTCCTGCCTGTAGGACTGGGATGGAAAGAAAATTGTTAAGCAAATGTTCAGGACCAGTACACACAGAAAAAACCTTCCTTWTGCCATTAAGCTGCAGAAGAAATTGCACTAAAAAATTTTCTGCTATTCTTTTTAATCGGACTTCTATGCAGTGGAGAGAGCTGTTTAGTGATTGCAATGGATTAACCAAGATCTGCCTACTGAGAGATACAAACCCAGCTTCATGTGCTGCCTAAGAACTTGAAACCTTTTCAAAGAGACAGATCCATCATCTAAAACCCAAAGGASCTGCCATGGTGTCCTTTAGTTCAGTTTCATTTCTCTGCTGGTGTAAACCACAGAGACATCCAAGCTACATTTGATGAGCAAATGTTTATCATCTCTGGTAGCTTTTGATCTAAAAATATATGTTAAAAAAAATGTTCAATTTCATTTACATTCATGCTTACCTGTCACTTGGAAGGTTATTAATGCACACAAAATCAAACACATTTTGTTTTGAAGGCTGAATCTTCAAAACTGTAATGAGTGCAGAAGTTACATAATTGATACACATGTTCATTAACAAGCTTATTTTATCAGCAGATTTTACCATATAATGCTTTCTATCCAAGTAAGAGAAACAGATTTTATTACTTTCTTTTCCTGTGAGAATATTATTATTCAAAACATRTTTTTAATGAAATACATTACATTGATACACCAACATATATTTATATATCAACATATTTTGGCTATTATGTCTGTCTACATGCATGTGTGTAATTTCTATATGCAAAAGGACTCCCATGTACTTCTCACTTTGCACCATATGGTCCATTTGTGTGCAAGATGAATCCCAYTCTAAAGGTATATAATAACACATTTGTCATTGCTCTAATGTTTCGTGGATGTTTGCAATGCTTTGGTTCTATTTCATTGCTAAATATGCTCATTTTTTTGGATTCTAATTTTAAGTTCTGTTACCTGACAATACAGGTGTTGAAACCTTGAGTTCATGCTCGTGATATTTACTTCATTAAATAGAAGATTTCATCTACCTAAATAAAGTAGGTAAGTCCATCTTCATCCCCCTTCAGATTGCAAACTATCCTTCCCTCACCACAATTTTGTGCTCCTCTTTCTTTCAGCATGGTGTGAGTAGATGTTTTATTTCAGGAATCTTTAACTTTTGTGAAAATATTTTCACTTTGCAATTAAAGCATTCATATATTTCCTTGAGAAATTGTTCCACATCAAACCAATTTTCTAAGTATTTTTCTTCATTATCCTTGCACTCTTTCTACACTTAATTCCAATGTCAAAAAAAAGGAAAAATTTGTTACAGAACAAATAAAATATTCCTTTTCCCTTCTCAGTCAGAGACACAAAAATAAACTGACAAGTTGTTTTCAAAAACAAACAAGTAACAGAGTCATTTACTTTTTTTTTTACCAAAGTACATTGCCAAGGGAAGAGAMGATAGAGAATGAACTGGTATGTATTCTGTCTCATTTCAGGTTTCAAAATGTTTTGAGAGCAGTGACTATGACCAGAAGAGTGTCAGCAAGTCAGGTTGAAAGGGGTAGGTAGAAAATTGAAAAAGTACAAAAATAAATCAAACATACAGGGACTTTTGTGTACTTTCATCACAAATCTTGCTATATTCAGCACAAAATGGTCCTAAACAGCAATTCTGATGTAACAGCTGATCAGTTTAATAGATGGTAAGCATTTTTCCCTGTTTTGATGAGTGACATACAGGGGCCTTTTATTCCAGATGAGAGATGCCTTAACACAAAACCTTGTGTTAAGGCAGACTCTTAAATGTGATGGTCTATTAGTTATTTAGACAAGGTAGGAAGTTATTAAGGCTTGCATTAAATGCTGCCACCATGCAAGTGTGAGCAAAAAGACACACAGAGCATTTGACTGATGATAGGTGGCAAAGACCTCACATAAACTCACAGAGAACAGACTTGATAAYGGCAAAAAATGATCATTAATTAAAGCACAGAACTGAGAGATGCATATCTAGAATGTCATTAACTACAAAGCCTGCATGGGGTGAAGTTGAGGGATACACAGATATCTAGAGCTCATGGTCTATGGCTGGCTTCTAAAGATCTTCTCCCTGATAAGGATTTTGCTTCTGAAAGATTAAGATTGGCAAGAGATAACTCGATGGGGCACTTCCCAATTTGTGTTCTGACYTGGACTACAGCAGGAAGTAAATGGGGAAAACACATAACAAATCTGGGGATACATTTAAATGCTTTCCTATTAAGAGATTTCTTTAAACACTCAGAGTATTAAGTGCCATTATTTCCATGAGTGAACATGCCCTACTACACTGGCTATTCCACTCAGTTATTTCTCTCAGTTTGTGTGTTCTGGCTTGAAATGTTACAGATTTGTGGGAAGATGTTTCCTCCACTGAAAAAAAAAGTACAAATTTATCACTTATTTTATTAAGATGAGAACACCAAGTTTTATAGATATATGAAAATAGTGAGAATGTGCCTATATAGGTATAGCTGAGTTGTGGTTTAAGTATAGCCCAACATTAATAAAAGTAATGTTTTACACTGTAAAACATGTAAAAGCAAACTCACCTCAAAGACAGACTCATTACTCACAAAATTCTTGTCATATAGTCATATTACCTTTATACTTTTTATGTGTTTTCATCTACTTTTTCAGAATAATTACCTAGAACTTTAATAAGTACTTGACCAAATATCACTGGACAGAATAGTGCATAATTAAGAGAAGAAAATCGTATTTAAAGAACTAATTATTAAAGAAAAAACAAACAAAAAAACAACCCAAAACCCCACCCCTTTTTGTGCTTGTGTCCATTCAAAGATGCCAAAGATCTTGTGAAAAATGTAAATGACATTGAGTTGACTTTTAAGCAAACTGCAAGGGTGATGTGGTTATTCAATTACATCTGTATCATTCATCTATGCATCAAAATCCTTTTAGGTGCACAGAAATTGTAACTTTTTTTTTAATGCAAAAACAAGATATTATGTCATGCTTTCCCAAGAGTCCTAAAATCCATTTTTTTTTATAATTATGTATCTTAAAGAAAGAGAAATGTGCAAGATATTGATGAAACAAGCAGTGTTTTGTATGACTGCTAAAATCTACACTTATAATGACATGGTGAAATCTATGAAAATACGTTAATTTCCAACTCACAGATCTAGATCTAGTAGGAAAATAAGCAAATCTCACCAGATTTGTTCTACTAAGCCACAATATCCCTCTTATTCCTCTGCAAGCTCTCAACAGTTACCCTAACACTCCTCAAGATTGTTACAATGGTTGAGGCAGAGTTTGTATGACCACATGCAATTATATACTTTTAATTTCTTTAGGTTAGAGTCTAACCAATTCATAAAATTAGCAAAAAAAAAAAAAAAACCAAAAAAACCCCAACAAAAACAAAACCAAAAAACCCCAAAAACCAAACCAAACAAACAACCCAAAATCCCCACCAAAAAAACAAAAAAGTGGCCCTTGTGTTTGGAAGATGTTAATCATGCTTTAAGAGAAATGTAAAAAAATAGAGAAATATTTATATAACTAATTTTTAGTGTTTTTTAAATTTCATATTTATTTCATTTTAGATACTTATAGTGGAACCTTAACCTTTCAAATAAAGAATTTTATATATATATATGTATAAAAGTAGACATAAAAAAGAACAGGTGTTTCAAATGTTAAAGCCAACAATATTCCCAATCCTCCCTCCAAAAAACTGTATCCATTGAGAGAATTCTGCTTATTTAAAATAAACAAAATCAAAGTGGACTATGTGACTGATGTTGACAGAAGTATCCTTATCTGAACTTGGAAAAATACGAATCCTAGCAGTCACCACTGAAACAGATGCCAAAATTGAGGCATGGTTAAAGGTTTGAGTGAATGCACAAGGAAGTATTTTCCACCTTCGTTCCTCCCTAGGAATGCAATGGGGAAGAAAAAACCTCAAAACCTACAAACAAACCCAATCCCAAATGAAAAACGTAAGAAGTGTGCTAAAATCTCTGACCTGCTGTAAGAATGCAAGCACYGAACTTTTYTAACAGTTCCAACATTATGCAGAAGCAGAGAACAAATATAAAGCACTGAAGCAAATTTTTTTCTTTTAATATAACTAAAAAGCAGGTACACTGTAGAAGGACTAAACTGACGCCATAAAATAAAATTAGAAACAGGTTATCATGTCCCTCTCCAGAATGCACCCTTCTTTAAACTGCAGATAAGAATCAGTGATGGKTTTTTTTCCCTCACAAACCTTGGGAGCAGAGAGGGACAGAGCTCTTGTTGCACCATTCATCATTGATATGAAGTTGTTGGAACAGAATATTACTTCTTATCTGCCCTAGGTATGCATATGTGTGATTCTGCTGCTCCCTCCTATCTCTGCTTAGTACAGGAATRAGAAATACTGACTTCTGCATCATCAGTGGAGCTTTCAGCAGCAGCCTGCTGAATGGCTGTGGAGCACAAGATAAAATCTAATTAATTTTTTAGGGAAATTATCGATAGGAATTCTACCGGCTATAGACAACACATTTCAACACTCCCAGGAAAGATTGTTTAATACACCAGGGAATGCAGACTCACATGCATGCCTCCCAGACAGAGCAAGGAAAATGCATCCATTCCTTGCTGACAGAGACAGAGCAAGGAAAATGCATCCATTCCTTGCTGACAGCTGCTAGAGACCACCAAAAATGGAGGAGAGATTTATTAGGGTAGCTCCTGCCAGACAAATGCCCTGAAATGAACAGCTAGCCCATGTCAGAACCCGATAATTAGCATCAAAATAAATACCTGAAGCATTATTCTTTCTCTTTTTTAAATCAAAACTCTAGCACAGTAAAAAAATTCCCAGGTAGGCAGAGGTTTCAATGCACCACCAGGGATGGTTTATATTTCCTTCCTCAGGAAAGCTGAAATATSAAGTCTTAACCAAACCAGTCCAACTTAGTTCTATAACAGAAGTTTGGGTACAGAGATATCTTCCCTTCAAGGAAAACTGAATATTTGAACTTCTAACTGTGATGCTGTAGACAAAATAATTCAAGAACAAACATATAAAGATTTTATCAACCTCATATTTGATTCTGTAGGAACAGCCAGTGATGTTCATGGTGACATTAGTCAGGTGGTATTTTGCAGGTKCTGTTTTTCTCCAGATGCAAGGCACAGTGCAATGTGATCTGCTATCGTATTTGCAGGCAATGCCCCTACAAAGGCAGGAATGATGCATCTGACTCCATGTTCTCAGAAGGCTAATTTATTAATTTMTAGTACTATCATATATTAAAGAATACTATACTATACTAAAGAATACAGRAARGATWYTTACTGAATGCTAAAAAGGATAACAATGAAAACTCRTGACTCTTTCCAGAGTCCTGAMACAGTTTRGCCCTGMTTGGCCAAAGAGTGAAAACAACTCACACCAGAATCCAATGAAACAATCACCTGTGGGTAAACAATCTCCWWACACATTCCAAAGGAGCACAACACAGGAGAAGCAAATGAGATRATGATTGTTTTCCTTTTTCTCTGRGGCCTCTCAGCTTCCCAGGAGAAACCTGGGCGAAGGGATTTTTYCAGAGAACGTGAACRCCACAATCTGCTGCTTACACTGCARTTCCCTCAGGATGAGGGCCTTTTCTGGAGTTTCACAAATTTGAGCCCAGCTTGACCCCTGGTGCTAGTGTGGACTCCCAGGCACCCCCAGAAGTTCAGGGAGCAGGTTGTGACATTCCCTGACCCCGGCAGCACGGTGACCACAGGAGCTGCTCTGCCCCGTGGCACAACACTGCTGCTTCTCACCTGCTCTCACCTTTAGCTGCCAGTGAGGCACAAAGTACAAATTTTTAATGCAGGGAGACAGAGAGCAGGATCCAAGCAGCAAAACACAACAGTTAGAGGAATTTCTTTATCTTACCTATTACAGTGGAGTCAAGAGATCAGCYACCCATTCCACTCGGCGCAGAATTTCTGTAGCTGTTAAGAAAAAGAAGCAGCTGCACAGCTGTTGCTTCACAGTCCTGACTGCAGATGTACAAGCCAAGCCATAATATAGCTAAAGGGATGCTTAAAATTTGCCAGCTTGGCTACAGAATACATTATTTACCCCCTCTGGTGCTTCCTGAAGCTGAAATACAGTTATGCAYCCACAGATGTATACAAATAGATGGTTCAGTGAACAATTTATTTGRAAATGTTCTGTTTTAAGCAAACAGAGAAGTAAAAACTGTGCAATCAATTCCTTTCCTACTTATTCAAGCACTATGGAAATACAGTACATTACCAGCCTGCTCTGAGCATAAAAAATTTCTTGGATTCATGCTGGCAGTAAGTGGCCCTTTGAGAATTTGGGTGTTCCCCCTCCAGATACTCTCCTTATTCTTCTGGTTGATCTAAATCTTATCAATTTCTACCTCCTCAAGTAAAAAGCAGTCCAACTCTCAGACAGCCTGTGGTTTGCAAGATTGAGATGGAGGGAGTATGACAGTCTGTCTCAAAATCTATTCCTGAATTCATTTATGAGCCYTCATAAAAGATGTAAGAGAATTATGAAGGCAGAGAAATAATGAAATAGAAGTCTTTTCCAAACTGGCCTCACTATCCCACCACGTYCAGATATCTGAATTTCCATTGTGACACACTTTCTTCCACGTTGATGAATTTTAATTTCTGTTGCTCAAGGGTAACACTTYGGGAGCAGTGCGAGTGGTCATTATTTCACATCCATATTAGAGTCTACCTCTCTTTAAACYAGATGCCTGAATTAATAAGGTCCTTTTCCTGTACTGTGCTGCCACACCGGCAAATACTTTCTGACTGAGTAAAACAAAAGTGAAAAAAGTGCTTTCCCAGCTGTCTTGTGAAGTCAGGATCAGAGAACAGCATGCAGCCTTTTGATATTTCGTGTGGGCATGTGCATTCTCCACAGCTTCCCATATTGCCAATGGAGACCTCGCTTCTCAACAGCCTTCAGCTTGACAAGGGGGCAGAAAAAACCCCTGCCTCTCCCCCAGCACACCCCACCCCAAACAAATCACAAGGCACCACCATAACMGGGTATTTAAAAATAATTTATTGCTGTGGAGTGCAGATTTAGCCTAGTGAGGGCCAATTGGCCCTGCTTGATATACWCGTACAAACATTTGGGATGATGCTTCAGCGTTCATAACTGCACTCACTAATGCTTTGACCCCTACAATTTTATCTGCCCTCTGCCTTGAAGGTAAGGTATAATCAACTCTAAATATGGGGCCTGATTTATTAATACTGGTTTTGAAAGGTGGATTGAAGTATAATGATGTTTACTTTTGGCAGAAGATGGAAAACTGGACATCTACCAAAACAATGCATGAGTTACTGACAACAGTTTAGTTTTGTTCTGTGTTGGGGTGCGTTTGTTTTCTGTGTTTTCAGAAGGTTTTACTGTTCTAATACTTAGTTTTATAAGTTATATATTTTATTCYCATTCACTTGTATTAGCAAGTATGGCGACTATGAAAAAGGGGATTTCCAGGGTCTCTCGCCTCACAATGGGAGGCTCTAGGTGTTCAAAAGAGCATTTAAGAAAGTTGATGGTCATAGAGTGCTCGCGATAACTGGATGTGGGCGATTCCATCTTCACAGCCGGGTGAGAATGACTAAGTCCCTTTTAAGGCTCTGATGGGACCTGCTCCACCACGGCTTGTTCCGTAGGGAATAAGGGATGCCGGTCTTATGGCTTATTTCCCACCTCTGCAGGAACTCGCGGAGTTCCCTGGAAATATATGCTGGGCCGTTGGTCAGTAGTTTAATTCTTGGGGATAGCCAGCATGGAGAACGCCTGGAGAGGTGTTTCTGGACCATCCAGGCTCTCTCCCCTGTGGTGGGCAGAAGCCATAGATTGCGCCCGAGAACGTGTCCACGGACACGTGGACATACTTGAAGGCGGCCGAATGATGGATTTTGGTCACATCGGTCTGCCACACTCGCAGCTCGCTAAGCCCCCTCGAGTTCGCACAGCAGGCAGAGATGGAGGTTGACTCTGCTGGCACTGGGGGCATGTCCGCCACATATGGCCTTGGCCTGGTCGCGTGTCAGATGGAACTGGCGAACCAGGGCCAGGCGCATTTTGGTGAAAGCCGGTGGCTTGAGCTTAGCTTGCTCGACATCACTGGGGAGCCGGAGCCCAGGCAGCAACCAGCCGCCAGTACTCCTCAGGGTGCAGCAGTGCAGTCGGATCCCGCCAAGGCATCAGCCCGGGCGGTTTCCTTCCGCAATGATCCCAGGAGGTCTGTGTGGATCGTTATTATGCATCACATAGTAATGGCTGCTTTCTTCGGGAGATGGCTACTCTACGTATTGAAAGCAGGGATTCAAGGCCGAATTTTGAACTTCTTGGAGCAACGGCATTCTCCGCTCGGCGCAACTACCCCTGCAACGTAGGCCGAATCAGTGACCAAATTAAATGGCCGGTCCTGGAACTTTTCAAATGCCCTGACCACTGCGGCCAACTCAGCGATTGAGGGGAACCTTCCACCCTCTCTACATCTTCTCCCAACGCTGAGTTTGGGGATCTTTGATTGGCAGACTTCGCGAGTCTGTCTTCCTTGTGAGATCCCCGGACGCGTCCTAAAAACTGTCAGGGCCTCCAGGGGCTTCCGGCTAAGTAACTTTTTGTTTGAGAATTTAAACTGAGACCGACGTTGAACAGCGGATGGGAAGGCCGTGCAACGTCGATCTGCCCCGGGGTAATCAGCGAGTGCGAATTGGAGAACTTCGCTCTCATGAGAAGTTCATTCAACATTTTAGCTTGGAATTTGCTCAGATTTTAACTCAATTGGATGAATGCATGCAAAACTCTCGCCTGCCAACTCCCTGATCCGGAAGCGAGCTTCCGGATCAGTTCTGCCACCCAGCGTCGTTGGCTGGGTGATCCTCTTGGACCGATGGCAACTGAGGAACACCACCTCTATGATTAAGAGGGGGTCGCCAGTGCCCTGGTCTTTGCCCCGACCCTCTCGGTGGAATGCGGGACTGGTCCACATGATAAATGAGACCATGGAGGTGCGGCAGTCGGCCTAATACAATGAATTTGAACGGCAGGTCCACATCATAACGATGGGCCTGCCGAACTTCAAGCAGTCCAGAAATTTTTTCGAGCGCCCTCTGTGCCTCTGGGGTGAGGTCCCTAGGCGAACAGAGCGCCTCTCCCCCTTCAAGTAATTTGAAGAGGGGGGCTAGGTCCTCGGTGGTAATGCCTAGCCAAGACCTCACCCAATTCAACGGCCCCACACAGCTGGTGAGCATCTGCAAGGTTTCACTTTTAAGTGGATAGCCAATTTTTGCGGAACAATGGTCGCTTTGTTATCTCAAGGCCAGATATTTCCAGGCGCGCATCTTTTGAATTTTGTCTTCGGCGAGCTCAAACCCTGCAGAGATTAGCTTGTCGCTGACGCGGGAGAGGACGTGTGCCAGCTGGTCGTCGTCGCGGGCACAGACCAGCACATCATCCATATAATGATGGATGATGACTCGTCGTGTGGCTTCGCGGATGGGAGCGAGAAGGGCGGCAAGGTACCACGGGCAGATAACAGGGAGTTCTTCATCCCTTGCGGGAGACACGCCAGTGATAACGTTTACCGGGAGCTTGCCGGTTTGATAGCCGCGAGAGAGTAAACGCAAAACGCGGCGCATCTTCAGGGTGGAGGGGAATTTGGAAAAAGCAGTCTTTAATGTCAATAATTGCCAAATTCCAATTCGGGGAGCATCGCTGGGGATGGCATCCCTGGCTGGAGGACACCATATCCTCAATGACTGCATTAATTTTCCGCAGGTTGTGAAGAGCCTCCATTTTCCTGATGACTTCTTGATGACAAACACTGGTGAGTTCCACGGAGACGTGGTCTAACCAGGTTGCTTTCTGGGACTGCTCTTGCCCGAGCTGGTTGAGCGCTTGTAATTTTTGTGCTTGTTTAGCGGCCACTGCTTCACCTGGACTGGAACATCGGACCGCCAATTCAATTTCCAGGTGACGCGCTCTTCAGCAGCGCCGCTACCCGAAAAACCGGGCGAGGAGTCGGGAGTCAGGTATTTAGGTTCTTGGCTCCCCACTGTTCAAGGTGTCTCTCCCCAGAGAGGCTCGCTGTAATTCAAAACGAATGGGCGTATACGAGCCAATTGCCCATCCGGTCCCGTAATTTTCACGAAGCTCCTAGATTGTTTAGCCAATTGGGAACCCCAACACCTTGGATGCAACCGTCAACGCTTTGCAGCTCCCAGTGTGACGGCCATCTCCAGCGAGCGGGAATGATCGTCACGTCCGCCCCTGTGTCTAACATCCCTCTGATGTTGATGGTGTCTCCCCCTGAGCCAAGCTGCACTCAAGCCTAGGCTTGGCAGCCCCCAGTTTTTGTGCCCAGGCCACGGTGTGTTGGTGTTCTTCAGCTCCTCCTCCCTCCGCTTACGCCAGCGAGGGAGGTCAGAGCGTTGGCACGGGCAGTCTGGGCCCAGTCCTGGTCATGATGTCATCAATCTGCGGGACTGGGATGGCTTGGGCAATGATGTGGGGGAGGAACAGTGGTGGATGCAGACACCCTACAGCGACCTCGAACCGGTGCTGGTCTGAGGACACCAGGGCTGGAAACCTGTAACTAGCGGTGTAAATTTGGTGTCCCCCACGACGACGTATTGATGGTCCAGCTGGCTCCAGGTACCGGAGGCGTCGGGGCACACAGACAGGAAGCGCAAACGGTCATCCCAAAAACGAAGGTCCCCGTCGTCGCTAACCTGTAAGGTAAACTGCGAGACATTGTTGTTAGCTGGTGGGTTCTGGTGGGGGAGACGGAGCCGCCACAGCCAAGGCAGGCTGTCTCCCCAAAGGTCAAGATCGGTGTTGGTCAAATCTGGTGAAGTCAAGTCCGGTTATTGCGGTCTTAATGACCGCCCCAATGGTGTGGGGGGCGCTGGCGGCGGGCTTCCTCCCTGCTCCTCCCCTCCCCTGCGCTTGCTAGATGTTAACTGCCCGCCCTTATTTGTTTCTTCGCGCAGGGGCAGGCTGCGCTGCCCCTCTAGTTTTTTTAGAACTAGAGGGGGCCCCCCTGGTGGAATTGGGAGTGCCTGACTCCTGCTTCCCTACGGAATTGATAAAATGCTTTCCGTAGGGGGCAGTCGGGCATCAGTGCCCTCTTTTAAACAAAGGTGACAATGTCCTCTCTGGGCGCGGGGCGTCCGGGCCCCTGCGCGGCAGCGGCATCAACGGGGTCCTCAGGGTGATACATAAGTACCTCGGCCCCCTCTGCACTGACACGCGCCTCGCAGGAACTGATGTTCTTGTTGCGGGTTGCTGCGGAGTGGGTAACTTTTTTCGCACAAACCAGCAGCATCTGCTTAAGTTGTTGGTGGGGCTGCAAGGGCAAACTCATTATTGCAGCCTTAACAAGCTGCGTTGGCATTTGTGGCAGCAATGGCTGCTACCATCTCAAGTGCTTTCTGATACATTTTGAATCTTGCAGCAGCTTCGAGCCTCATGACGAAATCGTCAAAAGGCTCTTCGGGGCCCTGGCTGGGTTAAAAACACCGGGACTTTGGGCACGCCTACTATTACTTTAAGAACTCTTGCACTGCCGCTTGGGTGGACTTTTCTAGAGCTTCAGATGGTATTTGCTCTGCTGCCTGTTGCCCTTTCCCCCAATCCCCCAAACCGCATAGATGGTCTACGGTAATGGGGTTCCGTTCAGGTCCCTAGAGGTGTTAGGCTGAGCCACACCTCTGGGAGCAGGTCTGTCACCGCTTGGATCCATCCTTCTTCCACCGAGCAAAACTGGGCAGTGTTCAGCAGACATGAAAATATCTGCCTTACATCGCATGGTACCATTCGTTTTCTCGGAGGGTGGCGTTCAGGATCCTCTCTGAATATTTCACTATCAGGCCCAAACTCTTTTTGGGCCTTGCATAGCTCTCGAATGACGGACGCTGAAATCGGGTTCCAGGTGATGTCCCACCTCCCCCTTGCCCGCTTCGAAAAGTCACCGGGGCAGCCATGATGGGTTCGGCCACCCCGGGTTCCGGTTTCCGCACGCTCCCCCCTGCTCCCACGTCCGACAAGATGGGCGGACCGTGGGAAATGGAAGTGGGGGCGTGGGAACCGGAAGGCGGTGGGGGGAGCTGGGAGGGCACACTGGATGGGGGGGCGCCGGATTGGTAGGGCGGACAAGCACAGGCGGGGCGGCAGGCGGAGCGAGAGGAGGTGCAGAGGGAGGGGCGACCGGGGGTTCGGGCCAAGAAAGGGTGGAGTAACTGGCAGGTTTGTCAGGGAGGAAGGGGTTGGGCAATGGGAGAAAAGGGTTGGGCGATGGAGAAAAGGGTTGGCGATGGGAGAAAAGGGTTGGGCGATGGGCGGCCCTTAGGATCTGGGAAGGGGGTCCTGCCACGATGCCTCGTGGCCCCCACCATCTTGTGCTCCATGGGAGCCATCTCGTGCGGGGACCACGAAGCTGACTTTAGCTGACAACTTTGGGGATTTTAAAACTTGGGACTTCGGGTTTGGGAAAGGCGGAAAAGGGAGGAAGTGCCGACGATCCGGACGTGCTGTTGATCGCCGACACGCGGGGGATGGGAAACCTGAGACGACCCTCGGGTGGTATCAGAGGCCGTCTGTGGAGCGGGCTGCTCGCCTCAAGGATCCACAGATTTCTTTGGGGTAGCGGAGAGGGCTGGAAGTAGGGACACTTGCAGGGGCTGAACTGGGGGAAACAGCAGAGCTTTTAAGAACATCATTACAGAACAATCAGAACTCTTAACACTGGCGCGCCTTTTAGCTGAAGGCTGCCGGGCAGCTGAAGCACCGGCAGCTGCCGGGCGTCTCTCCGCTCTTTCACTTGCTTGTTCTTAAGCGCAGCGATAAGCTGCGTCACCCAATGTAGGTGCCTTGCCGATTTTAGCCTCTTAGTAATGTCAATCTCCTCGGGGCGGGCCAGATCTGATAGTTTACGAAGGACCTCTTCCCAAATCGCAGGTCCTTTGTGTGCTCCGGGGGAAAGTCTTTGAAGTGGGAGGAGACCAGCGTATAAGGCTTTTGTCTCCCTTTCTTTAAAAGGAGAGACCAGCGCCGTACAAAAATGCAAAACACAAATGAACAGACTCACGTAGAGAGCTGAAAGCTTTCCGCCCATGGCTAGATTTTACTTTGCTCCCCAGCTTCCAAAACACGCTCACCACAAATAAAACCGGAGAGGGGGTAGAAAACGCCGAAACAAAAGCAGGGGCGGGAGCCGCGCGCCAGCCCGGCCGCCCCCACTCGGACGAGCCGCGGCAACTTAAAGGATCAAAGAGGGAGCCGCGCCTGCCAGCCGACGAGGTGTCAGGTTCCGCCTCCCCGATAGGGATTAGGGACTTCCCGCCACTGACAAAGGACGAGCTCAACGAAAACGCGGACTAGGCAAGAAAAAAACCAACTAGGGATCCACACGCGCCGGCCCCTCCGACGCCTATGAAGTCGAGGTTTTGCGCGAAACTCTCGCCCCCTGACTACGTCCTCAAGCCCTCCCCGACTGGCGGATCGCAGCTTGGGGGATCAGGGGCACCCACTCAGGGAAGGGAGCCCCGCTCGCGTCCGGGGGAGTACTAAGACGGAAGGGGGATTATACGTTACCGCTCCGCAGCGGTGGGGGGGCAGGAAACTGGTGAGCGCGCTCTCTCGGAGCCGTCCTCGGGGCGACGAGGAGTTCTGACGACGTCGGATCCCAGCGGAGCGGGGGGCTGAGGTCCCACCGCGCGCTCGACGCGGGACGCGCGCGCCCGCGGCCGCTCGGCGGATTCGTGTCTGCCCACAAATACGGCTCACGATTGTAAAATCCAAGAAGCGAAAGCGCCGCGGGTCCGGGAAAACCGATCTGACCGATCCCGGAGAGCTGGTCCGCTGTACGCCCAACGTTGCGCGCGCGACAACAGCTGCGACTGTTCAGAACGGTGCCGGCTGTCCCACAGAGCTTGAGCTTGTAGTTTCGAGCAGCCACAGCCTTTCTTAGCTTAGCCGAGGAGGCTGCGTGAGGCAGACCCGGCCCACTCAGACCCCGGAGCGGTAAAGCCGCAGCGGCGGTCTGGAGAGAGGCAAAGCAGTCCGTGCGGCGGTAGCGAATGCCGAGAGAGCGAGGAAGCACGCAAGTCAGCCAATCTTCGCAGCAGGTACGGATTTATTAGAAGGGGCTAGGAGCGACAGCGACGGGAGGGTGGCTGTGAAGATTGACCAAAGAACCTCCCCCCGGTCTGGGTTTTTATTCCCGAACCCAGGAGAGGCAGAAACGGAATACAACCAATAGGTGAATTAGATAGAACATTACATAATGGACAAGAACAAATCAGACACAAGACGCGGGAAAAGCTTTCCCCGAGTCCAATCACACCCAAACCCCGGGAACTTTCTGGAGCTGAGGAGTGGATTTGGTGATGGACAAGGGGGTTGCCAAGGGAACCAAGGAGGGGTAACAATAAGTGACAAGCAGATTAACATAAAATTGAGACAAAACAGCATAATTGACAGCTAACGGAACATGGGGGGTGAAGAGAGACCCTGGAAATCCCTTTTCATAGTCGCCATACTTGCTAATACAAGTGAATGAGAATAAAATATATAACTTATAAAACTAAGTATTAGAACAGTAAAACCTTCTGAAAATACAGAAAACAAACGCACCCAAAATGTAAGAAACCTGGACATATCACGGCTTCTAATTTAACATAATCAAGAAAAAAAAAACCAAAAAAGAAAAACAAAAACAAATTGCGCAAGGGGAAAGGAAGATCTAGCTTCTAATTTTTTCCCAAATTTGGAGAAAAAATCTACCCCATCCCGTGGCTGGTTAGCCAGATTGGTCTGTGCTTGAAGCTGCTGCTCTGTTCCAGCCATCTCACTCACATGCATGCAARCACACACACAAGTAGGCATGACTGCATGGGAAACACCTCCCCAGACCTGTGCCAAGCTCAGTGTGTTTATTCAGGTCCATTTCTTTGATTAAAAGAGCTCCATCATTGCTGCAGACAAGGTATGACTCAGTTTTGGGAGACAAGAGATAAGGAGAAGAGGGGAAAGAAAGTAAAAACTGTATAGGGAGGAGATTTAAAAAAAAAACAAACCACCTTTAGAAATTGTTGCTGAAAAACAGTTCTTTCAAGGCAAATTAAAGCACTGTAGCAGTTAGTACTATTGAACCCACAAGGCAAAATTTGCTCTGCACTGTCAGTTCCCTTGTATAAATAACTTCTGGAACATCTACCAAGGTTCTTGGGAAGCAGATAATATTGTTTTAAGACACAGTATCCTGATTTTTTTTTTCCAGGTAGGGTTGGAGAGACAATACTAATATATTCTTGGTAAAATGCTCTTACTTTACAATTAAAAACACTCTTACTTTACAATTCCCAGATTTCTTACAGTTGCTAGAAATTCACATACCAGATATTTTTAGAAGTGTCTAAACAACACTTTTTTAAACTTATTTTTATTATTATCTTAAAAATATCTAATTGTACCTGTTTTATTCTACATGTTTCAAATTTTATTCCTTTCTAGGTGACAGCAAGCAGCAACCAAAAGAGGAGCAAATTATGTTTGGATAATATATTTACGCTGCTGTTATTTGCATTTTCCATCTCTCTCAGAACTGGAACTGTTGGCAGCTTTCTGGAAAACGAGTTGTGTAGTATGCAGCAGACACTAAAAAGACAGAAATGCAGTAGGATTTGAGGCTGACAGACAGCTRGCTGGATTTATAGGGAAAGTAAGTGTGGTGGTGGTGGTAGCATCTCTGTGAACTTAATAGCAGAGAAGTGAGAGTCGTGGGACATCTGGGATCAGATCAGGTTCTGTCAACCAGAAGATGATATTACACCTTTAAAGCCATCAGGGCTCTCAGTCTGGTAAGGAGACAGAGGACTTAAAAATGCATCTGTCTAGCGTTAAGGGAGCCCAAAAGAGTCTGAGCAGGCAGAAGGATTTATAAAATTGCATCAATTTGGGATAAAGTTCAGCTAGTTAAGAAATAAGGGAATGCAGTGAGAATGTGCAAGTTCTTTTTCTCTTTATAAATTTTCCAATTATTACATTGGTTTTCAGTYTGCATATACTTAGTATGGGTTGGCATGCCTAAGGCTTTTTAATGCCATTCCTRCTCTTTGTAGCTGTAGTTTTGCTTTTCCTTCCTGAACACCAAAAGAAATCGAATAAAGATCACTCCAAAGTCAGCCAATGAAAAAAGGACACAAGTGCAAAACATCCTCTTGCAGTGGCTGGTATGAAAGTGTCCTAAAAGTGTGGTTTGTGTACTGAGGAACAGAGCTTTTCATACTAATGATGTCACCTCATTTGCTTTATCATGGAGTGATTGCTACCCTGGGTTAGTTTCATTGCACCAATAATTTTATTGCAGCTGCCAAGGTGTGAAAAAAGTAYTCCTCTTCTTAGGGATTTACATTACATTTCAGGGAACGGGTAAATTATATAAAACACAGAAAAAGGAAAACTGGTAGAATTAATAAAACAGATTACCCCTGGAATATAGTCTCCAAATAATTAATTCTACAACTTCAATATTAGAATTCATTATCTTGCATGACCCTCAAAAATTATCTTCATTTTTTGACCCTCACAGAGACTGAAAAGCTCTTCCTTTCTGTCATATATTTGAGAGAGGGTCCTTTAGGATATTGGGATTTGCATAAATTCTACATAATAATTTTTTTACTTGCCAACTAGTTGTTTAAATTTTAAGTCTATTACTGATGACTTTAAACATTATTTTTTAACGTTTCCCTTGCGGAGAGTTTTCATCCATGACAAGATTTTCTCAGATATTTTGCTATTACTTTAATGAATTCTTGCTATATGTAAATTTCAGAACAGACTTATTTTCCTTAGAGAAATYTAGTTTAGTGTCAGTAAACAGCATCTAGCAAGTGCAGAGATGACTGCAGGTCTCTATTTCAGGTGGTCCACTGCTGTTCCTTGCTCTGTCCTACTTCAGTTCCTCTGCAGGAAGCATAATTTGGCAAAAGTAAAAGAGAAATTATGAAAGAGTTCTACTTACTCCACTGTGAAGCAGGGTAGGAATTGCTTGAGAAGTGTCAGAACTTTCCCTACAAAGGTACTGAAGTTTTTGAGAAGCCTAATAAGTAAACTTAAAAATGACCCAAACATAAGGCATTCACTAAGAATGACAGAACAAAGATAAGGCCAGGTATGATCCCAAAACCAACTAATTGCTTTTCTGTGATTAACACAGAGGCAAGGACATTGCTGATGAGAAAAGGTAAGACAGCCAGGTGAAATAACTGATAGTGAAGCTATATCCTGACACAAGGAAAAAATCCCCAAATTAAAGTTGATCAAAGAAGGAACAGGGAGTTCTTAAAGGAAATTAAATTGAGAACTATATAATGGAACAGCAGGAAAATTATCACATAAAACAACAGGAAAACTGTAGATCTTGTACTTTGCTTTAAGAATGAAAAGAAAAAGGCAACGCTAAACAAGCAAATTTAAGAACATTAGTTTTATCCCAGTTGAGCAAAATATTATAGCTCAAAACATGTCTGTAAAARGCAGACATAAAAGTTAATGGAAATTTGGTAAATTTGTGTTGAATTTCATTGAAAATAGAGTTCCAGAGTAATGTAATAATGGTTTTAATAAACAAGATCAATTTACTAAACTTAAATAATTTTAATCTAAGCTCAAATAAACTACTGTATGTCCAATATTGTCCTACAGCACAAAGGATGAGTTCAGGTGTAAAAGACAGGTTGTAGTACAAGAATTGCAAACTGTGTAAAGCATTGACTAAAAAAAAATAACAGTAATTTGCAATGGACTGAAAGTTGTTCAAGTATTCCCACAAGGATGAGCCTCAGAAGTAGCAATTGTTAAAAGTAAAAATTTTGTGGGAGAAAAATTGAATGGACATGTAAACTCTGTTGGTCAGGAGAAAATAACCAAATAAAATTGGGTGTAATCCTGAGCAACTCATGGGAGTGATGGGAGCAGTAATATTGGGATTATACTCAGAGAAAGAGCAGGATCTCTTATTCACTAATAAAAAAAAATTATAATTTTAGATATGAATTATTTGGATGTGACAAAGGAAGACAGACTTGGGTTTCCTTTTCAGACTGATTGACTGAGCTATTAATTCAGTGTGACTGTGGGAGAAACAAATACAGTCTTGCGAGGTGGCAGGTGATGTATTTCCATTTTACAGAGTATCATTAATGTCATGGTAAAAAAAGTCCTTGTGAATCAAAACAGCTTTAAACAGTGACATCCACCCTGCCCATAGCACTGAGATAATGAAAAYGTGCCTCTTAGAAAGCAGAGAACTCAACTACTGCACTGCCACTTCTCAATGAGTAACAAACTCCTTAGAACTAAAGATGGTAAAGCAATATATTCCCATGCCTGGAGAAATTCCTCACACCAACTGGAGATCATAAATGACTCAATTGTTATGAAGAAGCACAAGCTTCAACCAGCTGAAGGCAACTGGACAAAGTTAACCCTTCAGGCTGCTGTTTGTGCCTTGTGTTTGGGATTTGAAGGCAGAATTTCTAACGAAGCACCTCTACCTGAATTGCAATCCATCACCAGCTAACATATCCAATGGCCTAGAGCAAGCTTCTGCAGCTCACCTTACAGATCTCAAATGATCCTCTCATGTCACTTCTTTATTGCTGTCATTGTATAAAGCTCATGTTGCACTTTTGGAACTTTCATAAAGGACTACAAGACTATAAATGTAAGGTACCTAATTAGGTATTTCTTTGTTCCAACGTTCCATGTGTAAATGGATCTCTCTGTATTTCCATTGCRTGCTCCCTGGTCTGCAGGGCTGTATGATTTGTTACCTCAAAACTCCAAAGGATTAAGAACAGAAGCCAGTTAGAATGCTACAGAATAGCAAAACCAAACAGGGCTATAATAAGCACCACAATTAAMCTCTGACATTTCAGGTACAGCTTCTTAAAATCTCATATTGCAGCAAAGATTAATCCATTTTGTTTTTCTAGTAAAGAACCCCTTTGGAAAGGATGCAACTCAMCATGGCCTGGAAACTGGCATATTCTTTTGATTTAGCAAGAGGAAAAAAGCACAACGTTTCTGATTTCACACAAATGTTTTGAAGTCTTTCTTTCTGCAGTACCATGACAGCAGCTTCTTGTTGTTCAACATCTACTACCTCATGATGGGAAACAAACGCCCTAACACAGTTTTATCCTTTGGATTTTCATTGCTTTCTATCCTCCCATATGTGCATTTCTCAACAAGCTCTCAGCGCTCAATCATTTTGCCAAAAGCTACCAGACTGAACAAAGCTTTGTCTCAGTCACCAGAACAGAACAGGGGATTGTCCCAGTCCAGGGACACATCCTAGGCCAGACACTGGGCTGGAGAAGAGTTTCAACATACCCAGAGTGAGATTGAGACACAAGTGTGGTCAAATGTTGGCAAGCAAAAGGATAATTCACGTTTATTTACTGTCAAGGAAGTGAGCACTGTCTCTTATACACATCTAGATGTGTATAAGAGACAGCAAGTGTGGTCAAATGTTGGCAAGCAAAAGGATAATTCACGTTTATTTACTGTCAAGGAAGTGAGCAAGGAGGAAAGATAGGAAAGGAGGATAAAGTGAAGAATTACAAAAGTAAGTAATCACCACCAGGAATCTGCATGAAGAGACTTTTGTATTTCAGTGGGGAGAGCTCTGCCAGGACCCAACCAATGGCAAGACAAGTTGTTTCCTAGCACTTTTCCACAGGGGTCAAAGTAGAAAAAGTGGCCAAAGTTGCAGCTGCAGGCTTGACTTTCTATAGGTTCTGCTTATTTTTCTGAATTCTCTGTCAGAATCCAGCTGGGRCAGACGGACATGAAGCCACCTGCAGTACTGGGGTACAATTTTTCAGAAGTCCATTAAAAACCCCTTCTGTAACAGGGGCAAGAAGCACAAGCTCAGCTTGCAAAGTCCTAACACTGATCTTGCATGATCTCTTCATCTGATTGTGTGTAATTAGAACACACTCTTTCCAAATATGTCTCCTTAGCTAATTATAGCACTGAAAAGGAAATCTCACAGCAGTCCAGAATCAGGCAGAGGAAAAGGAACTGAGGCTTTAATCACCAACCTAAAGGCAAAAGCAGTGCATTATGCAGCAAGATTTTGAAAGTAGTTCTACTGATTCCCTATCAGGGGCTAGATACCTGCAGTCACATTTATCTATGGCATAAATCAGTGTATTTCAATGGAGATACCCTTGGGAAGAATTTGGCCTGTTTTAAGACRTTATTTAAAATTGAAAATTCATCCTGGAGTGGTTCAGAGAATTTCAGTTTCTATCATTTTTTTATTGTCTTTTCAGCATTTTCTGTACGATGGGAAGGTAATGGCCAAACTCAAAAGATGTACAAGAATATCACCATTCTAGATGCAACCTWAAAACAAGGGCTCTATGTTTCTGTATGGCTTTTTTTCTCTGACAATGCCTTTTAGAGCTTTGGAAAATACATCCTTATTCACCAGGTAAATCAGTATATTGATTGCAGAAGTACTTCTTGYACAATTTTATCTGCACTTTTAAAGCAATCACACTATTATTTTTCCTTTCAATATATCTGACACCATTGGGTGTGATATGTGATTTCTGGAAAATTTTGACTGAAAGGGGATGGAAAAAAGATTTTTTTTTTCACATGGTATTTTAAAATCAACTTTCATATTAAAAAAAAAAAAGAATAACCAGGAATGCACAGAGGTTTTAAGGAAAAATAAATAAACTATAGCAAAAAAAATGAAAAAAGAAAAACATCAACTGGAGACCTTTTATGTGCTTGCTYGTTACTCATCAGAGATTCACAGTAGATATTCCAGAAGTACTGTGAGCAGCAGAATAAAGAATTTAAGCTTCAGTAAAAAGTTAGGGCATAATCTTAACCTCAGTAATGTCCAAGTGAGCAGATGCTGTGATGTGGGAGGCATTGAGAYGCTGTGCAGGAAAAATCTTTTGTGCAATTTTGTGCATGAAAAAGTGAATTCCCAATTTTTGCCTGAAAACACTTGGTACTGAGTACAATTCTTCCTAGGTCATCATTGCCACAAGTGCTTTTAGCCTTTCCTCTTCTTTTTGGCACAGCAATTRCTACTTAATCTCCATCTGCAGCTGTTGGGCTGCTTCACCATCCAAACAACTGTCTGCAGGCCCCAGAAATAGTSTTTTTTGTTGATGACCTGGCTTTAATCCTTTTCATCCTGCTCCCACCAAAAAAAAAAAAATAAGCAAATGCCTGCAGCTGAAATTAAGYAAAATCAACTTTGCCTGATGAGAAGCAGGAGAAGGGCCTGGCAGTTTGGGGCTCATCCCCCACCCCGTGCTCATTATTAAATGTGCATCTGAAGGGAAGGAGGCCATTGCAGACCCACAGTGCTCAAAAASAGAGAGTTCCTTAATTCCTGGCCACAGGTCCCCTCTGACCTCCTCCTGGAAGCATTAATGATAAAGGTGATAACACTCAATGAGTGCCTCGTGACCCTGAACATAACCTTTAGATTTAATTCAGCCATCCTTGTCTCTTCAACTTTCTGCCAGAGTCTTGTTCAAGAGTTATGTTATCTTGGCTTATAACTGTGACCTCTGAAGGCTAGGGGCATGGAGTCAATCAATTYTTCATACTTGAGACCTACATGAAAAACTGTTTCATTATGTCTTGGCATTCACTTTTTTGAAATACTCGGTTTGAATATTGCAAATGTGTTTCAACTCAAAAGCACTATGAAAAAAAAAAGGGGCATTTCCAGCTGTAGTCATGTTTTAATCCTCCTTATTTTAGCTGAGGGGGTGAGTGGGGCTGTGTGGAGAGGTGGTGTGGTATGTGGGGAGTGAGTGAACCAACAAAATAACTTCTGGCACATTCAATACTAAAACATAAGTGTGCTGCTATATACAAATAAAGATTTTTTTTTTACTTTTTTTACTTCCAAATTGCCAAACTAATGCTGTGTTCTAATTTCATTCTCACATTKCATGTGTTACTCGAAGTCATAGGCAACAGAACAAAGAGGAGAAAAAGGCACCTAGCAATTCATGTTTCCCTATCCCTCTCAGAAGTCTCTCATTATGAGCAGCCCTTATTTCCACTGTATGTATGGTTATAGGTATGAATTAGTTTAAATATCAAAGCAGGCCATTAAATAGGTAGCCAATTAGATAATCTCCATTAGAGGAAAATACTGCTGTTTAATTAGCTTGTTAAAAAACACTCCCATACACATACCCTGAGGATAAAACCTCCTGTAAAAGAACAAAAAGATGCATTACAGCTGCCGACTTTCACAGGTACACAAATGCCTTTCTCAGAAAGAACATGTAGAGTGCATTGTGAGATTTACTCCTCTTGAAATCACAGGATTCCAAAGTGCCTGACACCCCTTCTCTTGGCCAGCAGGGCTGAGTGCAAGAGAGCAAACTCTGGCCAGATGTGCATTGGAGGAGAGGAAATCACTCTTTTCCTTCTCCAAAACAGATACCCAAAGCACTACCCACCTCTGAGCAGTCTGCAGAGGATCCAGCTTCCCTGGCACAGCTGTTCCAGTTGCTTCCTTGTCCCCACCTTCCCAAGGTACACATCTGCCTTTCCATCTCCTACATTCATTATTTTCAAAGGCAGATTTTAATTTCCCTCCTAATGAGGAAAACTGTGCAGAAGGATTCATTGACCCTTAGAAGAGCCTGCTCACTGTCAAGCCCAGAGTCCATGCCTAGAAGCATAATTTATTTCTTGCTATATCTGAGCTGCTGCTAAATCCTGACAGACGAAACGACATCATTACTCTGCAAAACAAAATTAAATTTGCTGGATTTTATGTAGAACCTGGCTATCTTTGCAAATGCCTCCTGTAAATCTATATTACCTTAGCAGCAGAAACAACTCTTCCTMCTTTTTCATGTTACCTATAAAATACAGTTTTGTGAAGATAGAGGCATCATGCAGAAAGAAATCTTTGCTACACTATAAAATTTCCAGGCAAACGGAAAACCTACAATCATGGAATATCCTGAACTGGAAGGGACCCACAARGATCATAAAGCCCAGCTCCTGACCCTGCACAGGACCACCCCCAAAATCACCCTATTGTGATTCAAATAGAGATTATGTGAGCTAAGTTTTTACACAAATTGTGATGGGATGAGAAGATATTTGGAGTCTGAATTCACTTCATAAAGCAAATAGTTAACTGAACCAGCCAGTATCAGTAAGGAYACTTCCAGAACACAACTTCATAAAATCCATAATACCCTTATTTTGCAAACACAAAAGAAAAAGATTAATAAGGATAATGCTATAAATCTTTGAACACCTAAAATGTATTTCAGCTACCAAAACCACTACAATTAATAATTTCAATATGGAAATGCCTTACATTGTCCAGGGGAAATTCTCCCAACTAGTTTGAAACAATGTAGTTTAATGAATTTTAACAAAACATGTGACTTAAAGACAGGACGAAAACGCCTCAMAAATTTATTTTACTGTGGCCAAACAGTAATTCATTAGCATGCTATCTTCACCTAATTTTTAGGCAATCAGCAAACCTGCTTGGTGCAACAGATATGATCTTTGGCTCCATATAAAATAAGGAATCTTAAAATGAGAATGTAGGATTTGGTGCTTATCATCATTTTAGCTGTCAAATAGCATCCCAGCTTCCTTCACCTGCTTCTCCAAAACGTGTGCCTTGTTTCATCTGTCAGATCTGCAGTGATATCTTGAATACTCAAAGCCCTCTATCTATTTAGGCAACTGAACCCCAAATGGCACCAAGGCCATAACCCACCAACCATCAGCTGAACATCTAATGCCTGTGCATTTGATTTTGAGCCAACAGACATCACTTACAATCTCATCCACAGTAAAAGATTATCAACATATATTTTGCAAAGGCTGAAAGCATCCCCAAAACCTTCCAAGGATAAAAAAYACAAAGCCTGAAAGACCTTAGGGGCTGCACTCTCAGTTTTGTTTTTTCAGGAAATAAAATTCTGCTTCAACGCTTGCTTGAAGATCTACAGTAAATCTGCTCTGCAAATCTCACAAGTGACTAGAAGGAATTGCCTTTGAAACTGAGGCATAGCTCATATCCTACTTAGCAATTCTATCCTGTAAAATTGCATCAGGATGTCTCATTACAGGCAATCTTTCAGCTGCATGCAAATATGATCTTGGCTTCCACGGTGCTTTACAATGTTCACAGCACCATTTTACCAAGAAGGGTACATTCCCAGCTCTTGGTGAGGAATGAGCCTCCAGGCAGAAGGCAGCTCGATACAGACATTCTGCTTTTCCACAAGCATATCTTCTTAAACAATCAAAACTTATATWACTGTAGCATTCACATTCTCTGGAAACGTCCCTGMRCCCAGGGTTTTTCTCCTGGGAAGCTGAGAGGCCTCAGAGAAAAGGAAAACAATTYTKATCTCATTTGCTTCTCCTGTGTTGTGCTCATGTGGAATGTGTTTGGAAATTGTTTACCCACAGGTGATTGTTTCATTGGATTCTGSTGKGAGTTGTTTTCACTCTTTGGCCAATCAGGGCCAAGCTGTGTSGGGACTCTGGAAAGAGTCACAAGTTTTCATTATTATCTTTTTAGCATTCWGTAAGTATCCTTTCTGTATTCTTTAGTACARTTAGYATAGTATTCTTTAAYATAATATAGTACTATAAAATAATAAATTACCCTTCTGAGAACATGGAGTTAGATTCATCATTCCTGCCTTYATCGAGSCATTCCCAGCAAATACAATATGTAATCATTATATAAAAAAAGGTAAATAAGCTCACCCAAGCTTCCCCACAAATGCTGATGTATTACAAMGAAGCTTGACAGAAGTCTAGGGCATCAGGGATAACAAATGGGGTGATAGTTGGGAAGGGGATACAACCTTTGGTCCAATCACCCTCTGCCCAGAGGAGAAGGTACTAGAAAAAGGGCAGGGGCACAGAGTGACAGACAGCACTGTAACCAAGGGAACAGGGGGAGGGGTCCAGGAGAAACCATAGTAACATAGGTGGGGTTAAATGATAGACATTAAAGGGATACAATGGTGGCGGGAGTTGCCATAACAACCAGGGAGGGGACAGGAGACTGACAGGGACTGTGGCGGGAAAGGGAGCCAAGGCAGAACCATTAAAACAAATGAACGGGGGGAACAGAGCATACCAACTGTACTGAACTTTTCATAAAAAATTAAACAAAGAACCTTACATAGCAGATTAGACAAAGAACAAAGCGCACCGCAAYATGGGCTGAGAAATTAAATTAGCAGATCACAAAGGTTCCAACCTAAAATGAGATGTTTCACCTGGATAAAAGGTAGGCTGGGGGCTACACTGTAGGAACACAACCAAGTGTTTGGTCAGGGCAAGATGCCCTGAGACTTCACTGGAACATCTGTCTGTGAGATTGAGTTTGGAGGAGCAATTCATCTCTGTCCAGTTGTCAGTGCAGCTGCCCTCGCCCACCTCACTCCAAAGAGCAGCTCTCACTTCTCTGGGRTGCTGGGGCTCCCAGCTCCTACAGAAGTCTCTGCTCACAGCCCAGAACCCCWCAGTGAGTCACTCCCTGCTCCTGGCCATGTTTTGTTTCATTTATCTCCCCAGGTACCTCCCCCACACAGAGATAAATCAACCTGCATTCTAGTGTAAGAGATACCTGCATATTGMCCCCCTCAACTATGTCACATGGAGCAAAAAAAAAAAAAAAACCCAAAAAAACCATGAGGGTGGATATTTCTCCCTCTTTCCCCACTTTACAGGAAACACAAATGAGTGGTGTTACACTACATAGGCAGGAGATTTTCCTCTGCCTAGCAACTGCTGCTTTCCTTTCACAGCATATGGTCTTGTTTAGTTTTTCCTCTCCTAACAGTGAACTAATGTACAAGAGGAAGACCTTTGTCTTTTCACCAAGGGAAAGTCAGACATGTACTTCTAATGAAAGGTAGGCACTTACCTTGGTGCCATGAGAAACTGTTCACACCCCATTAAACAGAAGGTAGATCCCTGTCTCTCTGGTTCTTATGTTTGTTGCCTCAGATTGTTAAACAGAGCAAGGGCTCTCCTACATCCAAGCACCTGCATTTAATTGCAGCTTATTGCATTCCCCACAGGGAAACAGGAACAGCTGCAAAGGAACACTGTACTGATGCAAGAGCAGAAAATATTCTTTTTTTCCTGAGCAGAAAATGTGCTGCTTTCTACAAAAAGCACACCACTCTAGAGAGAAATCATTAGGAAAAACATCTAGTACTGTTTGGTTTTCCTGTTTTCTTTTGTTGCTTTCATTCAAAGAAGTTCATAGACTTCTACTAAAAAAATAAAATTTTAAAAATTTAAGACTCTATAAAGAATATTTAAAGCTCACATTTCAGGAAAAATAATGTTTTTGGCTGAGCAACCTTCTTGTTTTTTAATTGAAAGATTTTCCATCATGCCTTGCCAGGTCATCAAGACTTGAAGTGAATATAATTCCATAAAATTAATGAATAAACTAAATTTAGGAATATGTTCTAAAGAAGAAAATAAAACCAAAACAACAAACCAACAAATAAGGGTTTCTCCCCAACCTGTTTGTTAATTAATAGCTTATTTATGGAGGACTGTGTAATGAAACTCTAGGACACCATGCACATTTTTTACCTTTGCTGCATTCAGACCTTTTTTCTTTTCAGCATTTGTTCYATTTATTTGTCTTCTGAATAAAGCATTTTTAGTATAATACTTAATAGATAGTGTATTATAAAATAACACATAGAGGCTATCTTTCTCTGCTAATTTTTCTCGATTGTTTTCTTTTGTCTTTTTAGGAAACTGCCTGGAATGAAGAGAATGCTGAAAACAYTTACAATTATGCCAAGCCCCAAATGCAGAGGCTGACCAGCAGTTCCTGCTTTGAACTTGGGTGTTCTCCACCAGCTGACAGAATAATGAGCAAACCTTCATGTGACACAGGGTTGTTTTGGGAGCTSCTCCATCTTAGGAGAGCAGAGAAACTCCTGACAGAAACCCTGTCCTCTGGCTTGATGAAAGTCAGCAGAAAATAGGAAACACTGAAGCCAGGAGCTACCCACGCTCATCCCATGGGGAAAAGCCAGCAGGAAGGCTTCTCCTCACACATTAAATTCAGGGCTTCCTGGCCTAACTAGGTCACCTCTACCAAAATCAAATGGAAACAATAATGCTAGAGTTTGGAAGCCCTAGGGCTTCCCAGCATGGTAACAACAGCTCTTTTAGATTGCAAATGCTTTCCAGGCCCAAGTTTTAAAAGAAACATTTGCTTTTTCTATACCTACCTCTGTAGCCAGAGGTGGCACAATAAACAGTAAAGTCACAGCATCATTCTCTGTCTGGSCCTCCTAATACAATAAATGGGAAAGAGCTATTGTTTCTTTGCATACCCCTCTCATGAATTATTAATTAAAAAATGAGAATCTTCCTTTTTTTCCTCCCCAGACTACCAGAGAAATAGAATATTTAACCTCCCACCTGCTTACCCAAAATAAAAAGAATAAAAATGGGAATGTTTTCTTATTCTCTTTGAAGTTCATTGGATTTAAGCAGTCTGTAATATTGAGGTTTGGTTAGTTGCATGCACTGCATGCTTCGTGTTATGCTCCAACTTCCTTATTTATTTATTTTAGACAACTGAAACAGACTTGTTTTTAGTCTAAACTATTGACTAAAAGAGTCAAAAAAAGACTCTTTGACAGCCTCAGTGTATGATGATGCCTTTGACAGAATAGGCACAAGCCAAAAGCAGAATCCTTTCCCTACCTTGTTTATTTGCATCAGCCTTGACTTTGAGATGCCTCTTGTGGACTGAACAGCATCTCAGCTTTAGCAATCCTTCAAGGCTTTGCCTTAGGTCTTGTAACAAGGAATTTTCAGATGGGAGGAGTGGAGTTTTCATTTAGAAAGAAGACAGAAAACACCACCGTTCGTGCAGGTTAAGTGAAGGAGGAGACAAATACACCGTGCCTAGTGATCAAGCCATGAATGCTGGGAACTGAAACATCTCAAGGAATCTCATCTCCTCCTCCTCCTCCCCACATCTTCTATCCTCCAGACAACTGTTTAGCAAAAGAGCTGTGAAGGGGTGGCTGCTGCTTGTGTTCMCCCCCTTGGACCCATAACCACATTGCAGGTGAAGAGCAGAAACCACAAGATTGTCCTAAATCATGAGAACAGCACCTCTGTCCTGCATGTCCCTGAGCATCTTAGGAACCACCTAAGTTCAGGAAGGTCTGTGTCCTCCTCCCTGCAGAGTCACAGTGACAATCCTGCCCAGGCCCCAGCTAACTCTGCTGTGTGCCTGCACAATTTGCCCTGATTCCTGCCTCATGCTCCTCTGCTCCCCAGCTAAAATGAGAGGCTCCAGAGATCGGAAGTTCAAACATGATGGTCTGTCGTAGACATCTTTTATGAAAAATCCTTTCCTTAGGATTTTTTCCTCCTGAGAAGCTGAGAGGCCTCAGGAACAAAATGATTATATATGATATCTCAGGAACATTGATTATCTGCTGTTGTGGAATGCAACAGGTGGATCTGTGATTGGCCCATGTTGGATTTTTCTAATTAATGGCCAATCACAGCCCAGCTGGCTTGGACAGAGAGCCGAGCCACAAACCTTTGTTATCATTCTTTGCTATTCTATTCTTAGCTAGCCTTCTGATGAAATCCTTTCTTCTATTCTTTTAGYATAGTTTTAATGTAATATATMTCATAAAATAATAAATCAAGCCTTCTGAAACATGGAGTCARATCCTCRTCTCTTCYCTCATCCTRAGACCCCTGTGAACACYGTCACAATGGTCCAAAAACTTTTTTTTTGCAGTAGAAAAAGATATCCTATGTGACTGAAATGAATACAAGCYTCTAAGTAAGTTTCTTTACTCACAAGAACTTCCTAGGGATTTAGCTGAAATTTAGTTAGATGGAGATAAAAGAGACAGCAGATGGAAAAGGCAGGGTACAGAAATTTCAGTCTCTGGTAACAATTGAACATGGATGCCAGATAAGAAGTTCCAGCTCTCAAGGAAACATAGAAAACCTTGGAAAGAAATAAGGAAACTGTAGATGAAGAGCATTGGTTAGTACTGGAAGGATATTTGTTAGTATCACCAACTCTGGATTAAGCTTTATTATTTCTTTCATTCGCTGGACCTGCCTCAGGTTAATTAATTTTCTGCCAGACCAGGCTTTGGTCTCACAGTCACCAGCAGTGATGACAGGCCTCAGGCTGTGACAGATGAAGTTGTTTTCAGGTGCCAAACATAGAGTGACATCACATTTGCTTTCTGTCCAAGAGTATTTTCCTTACCCTTGAAAGGTAAGGCAGTTTCTAGGTATTAGTGGGCAAGGGCAGGAATAGCAGCAGTTCCCTCTGAAGCAGCTCACTATTCCCATGTTCACACCTACACTTCTCCTCTACTGAAGTTTCTAAATGCTCACTCATTCAATTGCTCATAATTGAGGTAATAACTCTCCACACTTATAACAATGTAATAATAATAATGTAATAAAAAGAACATTTAGTATTTTAATAGTAATATGGTGCCATTATTTACTCTGTGGCTATGTCTCATCAGCATCATGAAAAGCAAAATCTAGAAGAAAATATAACATACAACAGGATTTCTCAGGGTTTTTGCCTTAATTATCACAACCAAGAGCAATGGTCCTTACTTGTTATAATACCAGCTCCAAACTAAAATATTCCTAGAGTTCTGAGTGTCATAGGAGTTTAAGTAAAGCCACTGTAAGAATACCACTTTTTATAATCACCAGCATACTGAGAATTAGATGAGAGTCCTAGAGTTCTATTAATCACATGTGTATTTGTAATTGAAAGGTGACACCTGGCATCTCTCTTGCTTACTTTCTATTTGTCATGTTATTCTTCACATTGACAAGCCATGTCTTGTCAGATCTTGTGAATATTATGTGCACTGGTTAAACAAACTGACATTTTAAAATAATTATTCATAAATCATGCTTTCTGCTGTTAGTCAACTAGTTAGTCCCATTCATTCCCAACTCCTTTCCTAGTATCTGAGGCTAAGGTGTCTAAACCTTTGAGGTTATCTGAAACTAAGAAAACACACTTTTATTTGGCACTCAAACAGTACATTCTGCTTGTGTATGTTGGAGGCAGCAGCTCCATACCCAAGGCTTTTTTTTTTAGCCCAAATTAAATGAATTTGTGTATATGCACACATCATTAAAGTACAACATTTAGAATTTATCCAAGATCTAATTGCCTGTACACCAAATGGAGTTTTTATTGCTCTCTGTAATAGGAAATCTAGATAACTATTTTTGTTTGCTTGTATGCCTGCCAATATAGAAGTTGACATAATTCAATCTTTCAGATTCTAAGCAACCAAGATGATTAAATTACTTGCATATTATTATATCTTGACAGAAACTCCCTCTCCCAGAATATCATTATATCTGAGGGGGTTTGTTTGTTTTTAAGAATATTGAGTTGAAACAGAAAAAAGTCAACACAAATTTGCAGTCTACATAAAAAACAGGGAAATCTACAATTTATTTAAGACATGTTAAAAATTAATGGCAAGTGAATGATGGATTTCTTGGCTACTACATAGGATGAAGGAAAAGTAGGTGCATGGAGGCCTTTTCTGACAAACATATATAAATCCTTATTTAAGATATGCCAGTTTGAAAAATATTTCATGTTACTAGCTATTTCAAGGGTTGTTTTAAGCTTATTTGAATGTTTTCCTGATTATCCTGTATGTTAAGGTTTTACTGAAGTTAGTCAAATCATGCAGCTACTAACTCCTGTATTTCTTGTTAACATGAACAGATAAAAATCTTCTATTGCTGTCTCATAACAAAAGTGCTATAAAAAAAAAGGAAAAGAAACACTCTATGTACATCAAATGCCATACAGCTGCCAACTTATAGATCCTTCTGATGCCTGCAACACCAGCAGACCAGCTGGCTTGTAAAAGTAATGCCAAAGTAGATATTATTTCTTTTTGGATACCTACCAATCATGCCATCAATACTCAAGCCCTGAAAACAATGAGGAATTTACCTAAATGGAGGTTCAGTAAGCCTAGCAGAGATGCTTACACGTTCTCTCAAGTTAGTTGATAGAAATCCTGACCTGAAAATTAAATAAAAGAAAATGTTTTCAGTGAGAATTATCAAATGGGCCTGACTTTACTGAAAAATTCAACAGAAAAAAAAAATCGATAAACAATAGTGTCATCTGCAAATAAAGGAAAATTTTCATCAGTTTCTCTCCACAGCCAGAAKCTGGGGAGCACAAAGGAGCCTGGAAGATATGCAGTGTTTGATAAACATCCTTAAAGGTTTTAATAAACCCCAATGTAATACATTTTTAGCTAAGTTAGAATCACACACTCTTCCATCTTGAAGAGTCAGGACACTCAGTTAATATTCTGGCTGAACCTCACTTACATTTATTTATTTAAATATATCTTTATTATTTCATTTCTTATCAGCAAAACATAGAACACTTTAAAGAAGTTTCAGTTCTTTCCTCCTGGCCCCCTCAATCACTACTTTACAAAAGACATTATTTTATGACAGAGATCTGGGTAATTTTCTAGATGTGGCATATATCAGTAGTACTATGCCAAGGTACAGAGTTGTAGGAAGCAAACCTAAAGAGACCAAAGCAAATCCATGTTTTTCCCTCCTAATCTTCACACAACCTGATTTCCACAACTCTTTGCTTATAAATCTATTCTTTTTATTCAGTGCATATTCATAGAATTTCCTTATTTTACAATCACAGCATCACAGAATGGTTTGGGTTGGAAGGAACCTGAAAAGTCARCTTGTTCCWACTCCCATGCCATGGGCAGGGACAGCYTCCACTAGACCACGTTGCTCAAAGCCCCATTCCACCAAGCTAATTTTTATTTAAAAATGCAGTACATGTTTAAAAAAGCTTTTAGAAAGTGTGTGAATAGCAAATTTAACATCCATGAAACACACCATAAAACTTTTCAGAGAGTTCAAAACCTTAGGCCTACTTAGCAAATATTGGTGTAAAACAAATGAAAAACAAAAAAAAAACCCTTAACAGGTACAAATCCAGTGACAGCTACATTAAATTCACAAAAATGTCTTTCCCTGGAGATTAGTGCTTTCTAGAATGTTTCACAGATACTTTAGCAATAATCGCTTTCCACAGGCATGCAGATTCAGTTTTACAGATAGAGTATCCTGCAAGAGCCCCAGCATGAGGTTGTCTTTTCAGAAGCCAAAGGCCAGTATYTGAGATTACTTCAACAAAAATAAGACAGTGATTAGCAACTGTCCTCATTTACACAGTTGCTGAGATAGACACATTTTAGCTGCATCATGGGCTTCCACATATTCATTGGCATTTTCCCTTTTCTTCATATTGACTGCAGTCTGTTTGCCTTTTCTTTCATTTCTGTACCCTGCCTTTTCCATCTGSTGTCTCTTTTATCTCCATYTAACTAATGAAGGTCTGCCCACTCCATTTCAGAAGTTTCAGCTATGACAGTTGTGCATGCTCATTTCAAGCATTTCTTATTTATACCTATTCTGATTTTGCTGTGCAAGGACYTGGGACTAGACCTAGTCAGGAATTTATTTTATAAAGTGTGCCTCTCCTAAAAATTATTCGCATCAGCTCAAAACAATTAACATTAGAGACTCAGATAAAATGAATTTTCAAATAGATGTGGTATTGTTTGGTTGTGTTTCTATTAAGCTAGTTTCCTAACTAGCCAACACTAGGCTATTCATAATGTTTGGATTTATTCTACCAGAACTATGTTTAGAGCACCACACAAGCCTCTCATACTTATCACATGTAGCTCACCATAGAGGTCAGCCCATACAGGTTCCCTCATGTGCTGCTTTGAATAAAAGACATCAGCTGGATTGGATGGGCAAGTTTTAACAAGTCTGTGTGAAGAAAAATAGCTCTAACATCTGCAAATAGGAAGAAATTTAAGAAATTGCATTTAGGAATTAACAGTGTGCTACCTCTGTTATGGGGAACCTACATTGCTTTTAATGTRCAGGAAGAAGGGATGCTAAAATATTTCATATATTAAGGAAGATTAGCTGTATTTATTTTATCTAATAGAAAAATAGAAAAGCACATTTGTGTTTAGAAACAGAACTAACACATATGTATTCTCTACACACACATAATTAAGACAGTACCAAATTTAGGTAATCACAGGCACATGTGGTCATTTACAATAGAGTTTTTCCTTTGTTGCCAAGGGCACTTCTTACGTGAAAAGAATTAAATCAGACTGCAAACACAATCTATCATATAATTCATACTCATATTCCRTATGGTTTGAGCATAACATCAGAACACCTATTTCTTTTATAAAGGTCCTTCACATTTTATGCCTTCACTCTCTTTTTATATTATACTATATCAAATCTTAGTGATTGGTTACTTTGTTCTCAGTCCCACTGGGCCTGTTATCTGTAATTAAATATAAGCCTCCTTGATATTAGTAGTGTGCTGATGGATTGTTGCTTACCTACCAGGCAGCACTTAGAGAAATGGAGGTCCTTGAAAGCAAACAGCATCAGAGCATAAATCAGCTCGAATGAAGACAGGAGTGAATATAGATTTTTGTGGTAGGAATGCTCAGGAGATTGTTCTTCGAAGTCCACAGATTGGAGATTACATTCATATTGATTTATCGTCAGACACTTATTGATCATTGGCTAAATGACTCTACAGATAAACATATGTATCTTTCCMCTTCTGCCACTAAACCTCACCTTACTGACAGTGCAAAACTAAAAGCATAATCCTCTCAAACTTAAAATGTTAATTAAATGCTGCTTGAAATTCTTTGCAATACAATGGGCCTTAAATTACAAAACYGAACCTCACCTCCTACTCCCATTAGAACAAAGGAAAACATGATTAAAATATTCGAGATTTACTTTCAACATTTTAAGTAAACTATTCTATTACCTGAATCCCTTGATTCAAGTCATAGAATAGTTTACYTGAAATGTTTACTATTCTATCCCTCGAATTCTGAAATCTCTTGAGAGCATTTCCTGTAACACCACATATACATTACAAACAAACAAACAAAAAAATCTASAAATTTACAGCTGCTTCCAATTTTGGAACTACAGGACATTGCTATGAAGAATTGATGTCATAGAAAATGKGCAACCTGATGAGTAGGAGCTGTCAGCAAATTCCTAAAATTATTTTCAGTTAGTCTTATCAGTTCATACCCTATAGTATCATAGAACAGATCCTACATTCTATGGAGCCGAGACAGTTTACTATAGTTTTACTGAAACTTTTTTTATGTAAGGTCAGATTTTTTCTGGGTTTTTTTCAGAAACACTTTTTTCCATTTGCATGTTGCACTTAGAAATATGAAATTCAAATGCGATCACACCACAGATCTATTTTTGCAACACATGTAAATCTAACATTTCAGAGATACAAGTCTCCAGCTGAGTGAAACTTACTCTTCAGTGTCGTCTGCCATTTGGAACACATTGATTTGGTGAAATCCCTATGATGCTGAACTCACTTAGTTCCTGTATTTACTCAACAGCAACCAAAGCACCAGCAAAGTTAACAACAATTASCTGGCTAAATGCCTGCATGAGCCAAAATGAGAGGGAATACACAAAGAAAGGACCAGTTCAACACAAAGATAAACCCAGCATCCATGCAGTGAGCTGCCAGCCTAGTTTTAATGAGCTCACAATTTTGCTCTGGACATCAGCAAAGATTTTCACATGCTAATAGACAGAGAGGGTTACCTGAGCTCAGCCTTTGCTCATCAACACTCTCTCCCATCCAGACAGCAAACTGGTACCCAGGCATTTAGCACCCACCATTTACTTGTGCCTCAGCAGTGTCCTTCTCCCCAGCAGCAAAACRTTTGGTGAGAAGGACCATCAGAAGCCTCTGCATTTTTGATGCACTCTCCCACCCTTATCCATTTCCAAAGCTGCTTGTTAGGAGTGCCTGAATGTAATTATTCCACCTTTAAAAACCCAGGACAAACGCATTAGAAATATTTTCTACTTCATAAATTCCTTGTGAGTCTCTCTCAGAAGGAGTTTTTGGTTTTCATGTGCCGTGGTAATTTTTCCCAGATCACCRAGGAGCTCTTTTGTAACCTGTTGCTGGAAGAAAATCCCTTGCACTTCTCCAAGCCATCTGGTCTCCTGATCTTTTTCTCTYTTGCTGCTGCAGACTGTAATTAGTCCCAGCTGAACAGACAGATAATCTCCTTTAAGAGCCAGAATCACCTGGGGCATATATATTTCATTACAGAGCATGGACCAATATTTACAGATTAAAAGAAGTTTCCTATTATCTTCCTTTCCTTGTCTTCAGAATCCACACAAATAGGATTGGACTGGAAGTTCGTAGACAAGAAAATTATTCACCACCTTTATAATAGATGTAGAAATTTAAAAAACACATATTATTAGTTCAAAATTCAAATTGACATATTGAATTGCACTTGCTTTCCCACTGGAAAAATGAATCCTTAATTGAGAAGATAAAATACTTATCTGCAAATAGAAAGTATTGGTTTTCCAGAAAATGATGTCAGAAGACAGGGGTTAGAACTTACCGCCTTAAGGAAGATTTTAAATTAGGATGGGTTAAGTCAAAGAAATTGTGCCAAGTTGGAACTCTGAAAATGCACCTAGTGATATTTAAGGTTAACTTATGTATAATGCACCACTAGAATGAAAGTGCCTGGATAACTATACTATCAGAAATGCCTTCATGGAACTGAAGAAAATGAAATAGCAAAAAGTAATGAGCGCTTTGGAACAAAAAGCCTATTGCTTACACTTTATTTTATGAAAAGAAAAAACAAGGAAAGAAAACTAATGAGACAGTGTAAAACTATTTTTCATTTCGTGGTTATAGCTCCAGTAAAATGCCTAAAAAAAAAAAAAAAAAGTCCATTATTGTTCATTATTTATGTTGTTATGAGAAGCCAGCAACAAACTTGACTTATAAGAGTTAATGCAAATTGCTCTTACCGCATCCATACACTCATGCCATTAGAAGTGTGGAAAACTCATCATGAATAATGTGATTTTTTTTTTCATATTTGCTTCACTACCACCATGGGGTTATAACATATAACAATTTGAGTGGGAAAAGGAACAGGAAAAGAAAAGAAGAGATGCAATCCTGAGGGAAGAAACAAATGCAGATGGCAGGCATTGCCTGCTTTACAGGGACTGGGCTACACTCATCCATGTACCTTACCCTCCTTCTGCCCTCTGTCCATAAGAGCATGCACATATTTTGAATACCTTGAGTTGAATGTCACATTATTTATGGTGAAATTACCATGATCTATGGTGGAGACTCACAGACCCTTAGGTGGCCCCSCACCATTCTCAGACGGTCAATAACGACTCTGCAGAAGCAGAAATAGAGAAACACATCAAATGCCTTGGAAAACAATGCTGTGCCATCACCTAGGATAAATAAGACTTGTTTTTTTAGTGGCTGGCATACAGACTTCCTTCACTGACAGCTTCAAATGCCACCATCACTCAGAGGCATCTGAATTAAGCACTGTAGATTGATGCTGTGAGTGCACAGYGCTCATTTGGGTCGATAACAGCACTGCACTATCTTGGGCACCTCTGCTATTCCACAGAGCACCAAGACTCAYACTTTCATAGCTGGAACTAAACCCYCTGCCCCAAAAACTCCCTTGTTTTAAATGTTGCTATTGAGATTCACAAAGAATAACACAGCACTACACGTGGCAGGATGGGGTGTTTGATGAAAATACTGATTGGCAGCCATGTGTCCCTAGTTCTGCTCCTGATTTTGCAGCTGACCTGCAGTGTGAGACAAAATGAACCATTTTTATCACTTTGTGCCTTTATTTACCTATCCAGCAGATAAAGTAACTAAAACTTGYTTTTTCTTTGAAAGCAATTGGTGATGGACGTGGGAACAGCAAAATGTATACATTGAGAGCAAAAACCTCAAGGTTTTGTGCCCTCAGGGGCACAAAAGGCCTTGAAGAATGCCTTCTTGAATAACATCTTTATATCATTTCTTCATCCCTCTAAATAATTGTAGTGAAAATAATGCAATTCTTCTATAGAAYGTGATGGTGCCATTTGGTTCTGCAATTTTTTGTGAAGACCTGAATAATATAATGCGAATTCTGTCTTTGGCAAAAGGAGGCTAATAACTACCAATCAATTCTGCTCAGATTTTTCTATGAAAGAACTACAGACATACATTATAGATAGGTACAAATAGTAGTAAGTGGGTRTTAGTAAGACAAAAAGGTTTTACTGTGGAGGCCTCCTAGGCCCAATTTAACAAACAGCTGTATCTGAAAATGTGTTTCATACTGGGGAAAATGTTTGTGTTGTGAGCGCTGCTCTTTTACAGTAAAGTTTATACCCCATGTGCCATCATGTGGATAAGTAGTTTTCTCAGCCTTAATTTCTTATTTTCCCTCCTTATTTGAATAACAGCTGGGAATGCTGGCATATTATAAACTGCCAATCTCGTCAGAAGCTGCACTTACAAGCATTAAGTAAACATCAGTTTTTAAAATTAAGTCTTCAACATGCTGAGAAGCATGCATTTTTATCTCAGATTACAAGTAAATGTGTTAAAAATGAGGGTGGTGAGCTYTTTTCCTGCCTACCCCTCCTGCTAAGTAAAAAATGCACCGATTACATTAGTTCAAGCTCTCCATCCCATTGTGATGATCAGAATAGTTTGTTGTGACAAAGAAATRCATCTGGACAAAAGATAGGTTTTATAAGACACCTTCTCCATGCTACTTGCATTCTACATGATTTACATGCAGCAATGCCTTATATAAATACCTTTATTATATAAATACCTGTGATTGAATGCTTTGGAGTTGGCACAGAGAGAGGTACATCTAGATACCTGAGATATCTAGAAAAGCCATCCTGATTCTAGAAGCTATGTTTGACACCAAAGTCCATGATTAGGGAAATACACAAAGCAAGAATCAGAGCTGAATGTGATTGAAGTATAGCAAAGAAGATAGAAGGAACAAAGCCAAGTTTAGGTGGACAAACTGCAGAAGGACATATCTGAATTAGTGAAGGTGAAGGAAAAAGTGAGTGGAATATGACTCTCCATCMTGTCCTGGGATTAGAAGGGAGTCTGGCCAAAATTAAAGAAGGAACTATAAGTAGTCTAACTATAATCAGTCAAGGGGTATTAAGTGAATGGATTGCCAGTCTCATTTGTTCAACAAAGAGATTAATCTCTGAATAAAGCAAATCTGCATGAAAATTGTTAGAAAGAACAACCAAGTTTTGGCTCCTACCCTCTAACATTGCAGGAGCTATGTTCCCACATCTCATCCTCATACACTGAAAGACTGGCCCAAGGATCCTMTTAAAGGCACAGAAAACACTGTTGAGAGCAGTTCTCCTCCTGTTTCTGTGCAGTATTTTGTGTACATGTATAGCAGTATTATATATATATAGCAGTAGTKCATATATATGTAATAGATAGAAACTGGCAATATTCAGTGTGAAAGCTAAAAACATATTTAAAGCCTAATAAAATCACAGACCTATTTTTTTTCCACCTGTCCTGTATGACTTCAAAATATTGCCAAGCCTTCCTTGCCCAGCATTTGTGCTTCAAAGCGTTACCCAAAATAACAGAAAAAATAAGCAGCTGCATTGTAGGTTTGCCTCAACAGAACTTGATTTATCCAGTTGCTTTTGCTTCTGTATTCCTTTTGGTTTTACTTTTTCTTCTTCCCCAGCWTATGTACAGAGTGAATCTGATGGTATATGTGGTACAGCTGAAAGTCTTGTTGTGCCTCAAGAAAACCTTGTTGATCAATATCAATTCTATGTAACTTACTGTGCATTCTTTGATCCTTCTCGAGTAGTTATTAAAAAACCATGTCCTTGTGTTAGTCATCTACACACAACATTGCTGGGTTTTTCTCCAACAGTGATACAGGCACACACAGATAACATTGAAAGGAAAACATAATTCCATCTGGACAAATAACACTGATTGACAGAGTTATTTTCAAGAACACTTATCACTTAGGTTTTTGTGTGTAAAATGAGATAACAGATCTTTTCATGTTTTTTTTTTAAACTCAAAAACACTCTCTAAGTCCAAGGAGGCTATGTTTCACCAAGAATTCTTGAGCGATGTATTTACACTGTGATTATTCACAATAATTCATAGTTTTGTCAGCTATGCATTGCAGAGTATATATGAACAAGAATCAGTTGATGGAGTACCAACAAAAGCAAAAATATTGCATTTATCTTGKGAATTTTCACTAGATATGTTTGCTAACACATTCGCAGTGGAAGCAGCAGACATTAAGGATGAGCTAGGAGCTCTCTTCATATTTTACTGGTTCAACATGGAGTGAATGAGAATCTGGCCCTGGAAGTGCTGCACAGTGAGTGAGTGAGTGCTATGAACACCAGCTACATTTCTACACAACACACCAGAAAATATCAATCAGAAAGTCCTAAAGAAACAGTGCTCATCATTTCCAGTGTAACTTTTTCCCCTACTACCTTCAAGTAGGAAATCCTTCTGGCATGGGAAAGTGAATTTCAATATAATACCTAGTGGTAAAGCTGCACCTAAAAATAGGATAACAGGTCCTGTCATGGTTTTGACATTTATTTGAACAGTAATGTGGTTACCAAGCAAATCTYAGGCATCTAAATCTTATGTTTCTATAAACTTCATGTTTGTTAATGGTGCTCCAGAGTACCTGTGGAGCTCCTTGGAGTTAGGYRCTGTARAAAAACCCCAAAAACAAACAGGCAAGAAAACCAACACAAATTTGGAAATATCTCCAAAACTAGAAAATTCTTTTATTCTAAGGAACTCATGTTCCAAAGAGAGTAAGAAAAATACCAAAAAACCCTGCAGCTAAACTATTGTGAACGAGTTTCCTGATCAGCCAGGAAGGAAGTTAAATCTTATGAATATCCCAGAGTCACTGAGTATTCCTACCTTTCATTGAATGAACTGAAAAATATGTTTATTTATATGTATTTCAAATCTGTCAACTGGAGACCCTGCTAAAAATCAACATTTAACAGAGAGGAATTTGAGGAGAACCTGAATAACTATATCACACTGAAGAATATAGTTCAACATATATCTATCTGATTGATATATGTTAGCTCATCAGATATGCTGTGAATCACTTACAAAAGAAACCTTCACATTGCTGCTAGGATATTTTCTATCAAACATTCAGCAGCTCTGACATAATTTTTGTAAATGCTTCTAATTCATATGAAGAAAGTATATGAAATCACTGTAGATATTGTTGTTTATTTTTAATTTTCTATGGGTTATAAAACGCACGCTTAGAACTAARTGCCAATCGTTTCCTCTTCAATGTTGCTGAACAAGATATCAGATTCCTAATGAGGAAAAACCAGAACATCAGTTTGTTATGCATCTTATTCATGAGTACATCCAGAAAGGATGAATAGATGACTGACTGTAATAAGGAATAGCTAATGATACACAGCACAGTAGACATTTTTCATTATACATCACTTCTCTCCAGTTACCAAAAGTATGGATTAGCAATGATGCTGGGAAAAGGAACACACCTGACACTTTGGTGCTTCAGTCAGCTCATACAAATGAGCTAATTTCCAACACATTGTTGCAAACTCAACAGAACTTCCTGAACATCGTATATTTTCGAATTAGAGATAACAGGGAGCAAAATTATAGATTCCTCTCTTTTGCATTTAGTTGACAAAGATAAAAGGCAGTGAAAATACTCATATATGTCTCACTCAAACGAGTGAAATTTGATGAACGAAGGAAAAAGACAACACCAATAAGAAACGCATTCGCTGTTAATGACTCTAATTCATGTTTCTGCTTTTTTGCCCCTTGCAGTCTTGACAAAGGCCCTGCCATAGCACAGCAACACTTCCAGGGCCATGGAAAAACCAGTGCAGAGGATTTCTTTGGTTTAACCCGCGTGAAAGAAAAGCATGTTGGCATAAAGTGATGCATCCAGGCTTGTGTTTCTAAGAGTTATTCCTATCACAGAATTTGACTGAGTATTAATGTATGTTTATAAGRTATCAGGACCACGAGAAGACTAACTCATTTTCTAACCCTGAACAGAAGCTACAGCTCAGCTACCGTGGTTGCTCTAATGTAGTAGGGTGGATATTCCTAGATATGAAGGTTAGAGACCAACTACTTGTGCAAAATATGCAAAAGGGTTTCTTAACCACGACATCTGCCCCATCCTACCTTCCAGAGACCTTTTTTCCTTCCTGCTCTCACATCAAATATGACCATTGTCAAATCACCATATGCACAGGGTCATGCAATCCTTTCTTTGCTGGCCTTTGCAAAACTGCTTTATAGTCTCTCATAGGAGACTGGAATTGATCCACTGGTAAAGACAGAAATATCTGGGGTCAGGATATGCTTTCCTTCCTGCAGAAAGCATGTTGTATAACTGTGTGAGAAATACTTCAAAAGGAAATGGTTGTCTTTTCTTCCACTCTCTTATTACTACAACCAGAGCTTGAAAAGTTCATTATTTCACATATTTCTGAGAGGTGTTTTATCTGGACAGGAAATATCTCAAGGAAATACCTGTAAATGCCAATCTTATGACTGAGAAAAAAAAAATCATAGAAATTCTGTACTTCCAGTCACAACCCATTTTTTTTTCTCTCATAGCACAGCAAAGTATGACCAAAAACAAAAAACCTGTTTCAAGCTTCTTAYGTAAATGAGGATTGTTCATGCACCTGACAGAAAAATAATTCTATTCAGACATGAAAAAAAATTATTTGAATCCTAATTGAATAGCAAGCTGTTAAAAACTATTTCACACAGTGTTCAAAAAGAAAAATAGCATGGATRCCTTATTCTATTAATTCTCTTATTTGAGAAATATACTTTGTCCATCGATATAAGAAGCAGGAAAGAAAACAATCCAARGTTTTGGAGTAAAACTCTTACACATAGCCAAAAACACTACTGAGGATGATGCACTTGCTTGCTACTTTGGAATGATTGATTAGAAAGCTGTGTAGAGTAGATTTTTGTAGAAGCTAAAGAGGAAAGGACCAAACATCAGATTCCCATACCTCCAAAATGATGGTGAGGTGAGATTTGACAAAATTTAATATCTCTGAGCAGYGGGGTTATTGTCTCATTAATTCTGTTTTACTGCATAATGATGCTTTGGGATTAGGAAATACAGTTTTTCATGCAACTTTAAAAATATACAAACCTGCACAGCTTTATTTTTTCTTCTAGCCTCTCTTTTCTCTACGTGTAATGCCGCTGAGAACAAAACTCTGTTAATGTTCTAATGCATTTTTAATGAAGAATAACAAACTGTTAAATCACACATTAATTATTTTACTACCTCCTTAATGCAATGAATAAGTAAACTCTTTGATAGTACTGCTCTTATTATATGAGTAGAAAGTTGCCAAAACATGGCTGRTAAGTGAAAAAGACACCATCCACATACCAGAGTACATCTACTGACATGTGCTTACTGTGTAGCTACTAAATAAAAAATAACCATCCATGGTTTCAGGAAAATACAAGTATAATCCCATAACAGACATAAAAAACCAAGGGAATACCATGAGATACTGCACTGAGATACAGCTGTCAGATGTATTTTGAAATGATCATAATTTTCCAAATATGCCAGGGTAGTTCAGGTGGTAGTTTTTGTTTATTTGTTTGTTTTAATGTACATGCTTTACAACAGTTTGTTTTAATGTACATGCTTTACAACAATCAAGGAAAGGAGAATCCAAAACTAGAATGTGAGATCCAGCTTCCTTCTCAAGTCAGACCTTAAAACCATCTCTCTTATGAATGCTGTGAACCAGGTCTGTTCCTACCTGCCAAACTAGAATGTTGAAACAAAGATCCCTAGGAATACAAAAATWTTAGGCTTAATCTAAAGCTTGACCATAAGCCTGCAACTTAATTTTCAAAGTTCAGCTCTCTGTCCTAGGGAGCCTATAAATTGATATAAGAAGTGTCAAACTTTCCAATCAGAAAAGCAAAGGAGCTAAACCTGCTCTGCACATCTGAAAGGCAGACCTGACAAGCCCAGCATGAGAGTAAGGGTTTCCTTCATGGGGAAATCAACCTTGGGCTAGTATTCAAAGCTGAAATCTTCACTGGGGATTCATAGAAAAAAAAAACACCATCTAAGATGAATATTAAAGACATTATTGTGCTCTCTAATTAAGCTATTGGGTAAAACTCAAGGCATTTGTTAATACTKCTCATGTATCTGATTCCAATCAACCATACCAGCAGGCATCTGKTTTTTTTCTCTGTAAGAAGTCTTCTTTAGTGCTCTTTAAGGTTCTTAAGATCACAAGTAATTTTTTGAGTTCTTCTCAATGGATTATTGCTGCTAATGAGAGAGTCAATGGGAGCTAACTGTATTAAAATTGGAACTGCATTTACTGGCAGTGAACTGCTTAAAAAAATGTCATTCACCCTYATAGGAAAGTAACATTCAAAGCTCAAGATCTTCATTGCAGCAGGTAGTCCAGGCTTAGGAAAAAGTRGGAAGAAATGTCCAAATTCTCAGTGTCAGCCCAAGGGCCATGAACTGCAGCTTCTCAAAGAAACAGGCTTCCAMACTTCACATGCTGGAAATGAGGACAATTCTTTGGGAAAGAGGATRTACCTTTCCCATCATGACTATAGATGTGTTTGCTAGAAATGAAATGCATGAGCATTAACCTCAGCTTGAGTGAATTCTTCATAGTGAGGAGTGGTCAAGCTCTGTGAAAGTTTCCCATCCGTGCCAGGAGGAAGAGACCTTGCAATGATCTACCAATGCCTGATCATAAATCAGCGAGAAAAGGTCCACAGGTTGCTTCAGGAGGGATCTAAACATCAGCTGGACTGTCAAATCAATTGAAATTTGACCCTCTTGGAGGAATTTTTCTTTGCATCCCTATTTTCAATACTCTTCGGCAATAGATTTTCTTATATGTATATATGTGTGTATATATATATATATATATATATATATATTTGTAATACATACATACATAATCTAAAAGTAATAGTAATTAAAACAATTATTTTTTTTCCATCAGAGAAAAAAAGATATATCTGGCCAGATATATATCCTGAGTATGAACTGTTGAGAGTGCAGAAGCAGGGAGAAGAATATTGATCATTTTTTTCTTAGCAACATTTTCATAAGGCAGTGAACCTCTGTCATTAAAAATACCCTGCACAGTTACCAGGAATACAGATTCATTACAGRCATGCTTCATGTACAAAAGCTTCTCCATAGAGCTCAGGTCAGCTAAGCCATAACCTGTGTCCATGTAGTTCTGTTTCTGTCATAAGCTAGTGAAGATAAAGCTCAAGAGATAAGAGAAGGCATTCTCTCCCAAAAAAGGAGAGAATGATAACAAACACAATAAAAGCAGTATGCAAATAGTGACACAATGAATATGAAGAGCATCAAAGTCACGAAATCTGTGATTCACAGCTTTGACCTGGAACAATTTTGCAGCCCAAGTGACAAATACTTAGTTAGTCCATTGTRTAGTGGCACATTCGGTGTTGAAATATTTTAACTGTTTCAATTTCTGGCAGTTTCTTAAAATATTAATCCAACTCATTTCTCTGCCTCCTCTTTCCCAGTCCTGAYCRCAGTCAAAGTCAAGCCCTGTCCCAGCCATGGGCATAGCTCTGGATCTGCAGTTCAACTTGCWCTCAGGTCACCAGTCAGCACTTTGCAGCCTGCCAAGAAAAGGCACCTGCASAGGTGCTCTGCAGCTGTGATGTGGCTCCAGTTGGTAGCCTTCAGTCTTATAGTTCATATAGTTAGTGGCTTGTTAATGTTAATGTTAACTAACTAATGGCTCACTGTCATTCCGGGTGTTTTGCATAGCCTGCACAAACTACTTGGAATAGTTCAGCACTGACTTTTTGCAGATATTCATCCCTCAGTTATAATRTATAGAAAGGACTGTAACAGCTTTGGAAGGATTGTCCTGGCATCAACTTTATGTGCAAAGTGTGGCACTATTGTATTTGCAGGGACCCCCGTGGCAGGGAGGAAAGAATGATGCATCTGACTCCATGTTCTCAGAAGGCTAMTTTATTATTTYATAATACKATTTTATATTAAAGAATACTAAACTAAACTATACTAAAGAATACAGAAAGGATGCTTGCAGAATGCTAAAAAGACAATAATGAAAACTTGTGACTCTTTGCAGAGTCCTGACACAGCTTGGCACTGATTGGCCAAWGAGTGAAAACARCTCACAGCAGAATCCAATGRAACAATCACCTGTGGGTAAACAATCTCCAAACACATTCCACATGAGCAAAACASAGGAGAAGCAAATGAGATAAKRATTGTTTTCCTTTTCCTCTGAGGCCTCTCAGCTTCCCAGGAGAAAAACCYTGGGCAAAGGGATTTTTCAGAGGATGTGAATGCCARCATGGCACCACCAGCAAACACTGGCCTGGGRTGCCCTGTGCATCTTTGGCCACCARGTYACTCACAGAGGCTGTTTACAAGCTGACTSCCCTGAAGGCACAGCAGGTCCCCCACTCCATGTGACTGGATCATGGGTCACACACACACTGCACTGTATTTTTGTGCTTCATCCCACAGTTCAGATTTCTCCTCTCTTTTTAATTTTGTGCATGTAGGCGAAAGGGCTCTTGAACACTAGATAAATCTTGTGCCTGAGTGAAGAGAAARGGCAAAAAGAGATTATAAATTACATTTTCTAGTTTTCCAATCTGATTACCAAATCCTTCTTTTTTAACATGTGCAAGTAGCAAGAGCCTATTGGGTCAACTAGCTTATAATTAATTATTGATTAGATATTAAAGCCATATGCTGAGACTCRCTTGGAAACCAAAGTGCTTCCTTGGTACTTATGTTAGCATTTATTAAATATGCATTATTAATCTGAATTATGTTGTGTTCAAATGTAAGCCCTTAGAGCAAAGATAATGATCACAGAAAACAGAATTGATTTTCCAACTTCACCAAATTAGCTGAAATACGGGATAGGCTGCAGGTGTTGAAGAATGAGTACTACTAGAGTAAGTTGGCACACTTAGTTTTTTCTSTGTACCACAATAAAATAAATAAAAATCAAACCTAAACTTAATTTATTCCCCTAAATAGTATAGGCATAAACAAGGTCTAAAGGTTTTTTAAAAATAATTAAGAAACCTTATTCATACATCACGGTTCACGCATTTTTGTTTTAAACACAAGACTTGCAACATCAAAATAAAACAAAACAACCAAACTATAAAAAAACAAACCCAAAAAACCCCTTCAGTTTTCCATATGCAGCTATTTCACAGAAAACTGATAAAACTTCAATGAAGTAAATGGTTCARCATTTCACTACACATTTTGAAATGAATMATTTTATTTTCCTTGTGAATAAATATATTTATGCTGGAAAGAAGCAAGAGTGATTAAATGAGATATATGACAATATTTATGGTAGCTATTTGGGCACATCTTGAAACTCAACCATGAATTTCACACCTTAGTAACAATCTTAAAGAAAAAAAAGCAAGAAACCAAAAACTGACCCAGTGGTGTGAAGGATTAATGTTAGTTTTTACACAACAATATTGAAGGATAATTTCATTCATTCGATAGCACTTTTATTTAATGACTAATTTACTGTTTCTCTGTAGCTAAAATGGTCTATGATTTGCATGGAGAATTTTCACATTTATATTCATATTGCTTTCACTCAGCAACAAGAATTCAATAAGAACTATACTGACATGGTTRTAAGCTTCACAAACTTTTCTAGGGTACTGGGTGGGAGATACAGGATTTGAAAATACCCTTCTGTCTGCCTTTTTCTTTGTAATACTTCAAAATTATGGTTAAAAGCTGAGAAGAAAGAGGAAGTGGATTTATTCTCTGGTAATTATGCAGCATGCAGTTTCTCTGACAAGACTCTGCAGTGCTTGGAAGGGATAGGGAGTTCAAGAACAGGCTTTTGCCTCATGATTTAACATTTCAGGGGGAAGAAAAAAAAATCAGTTAAAAGTTATTTCACTTTCTTGTTGTTGTTGTGGGATTTTTTTTGTATTGCACAAACAGAGGCTGGTATTTCATTTATACCATGGCTCCTAAACCTGAAACATAAAGGGAATATTCTAACAGAGAAGACAGTGGATACTTGGAGTTGTTTGTTATACCTACTAACCTACTTACCACTTTGCATGAATAAAATATTGACACAAAACAACAACAACAACAAAACCCCATCACTTTTGGGTATACTTGTATTTAGAATTTAAATGAGGACAAGAGCATAATACTGTTTTGATGTTTGATTGCAATAAGGGAGAAAAGGAATATTAAAATGAGTGCAGCAGGTTTAAGACACGTCTGTGTGCCCATACACACAAATTGCAAATAAAGAGCAAACCAGGGAAAGAGAACACCTTTTTTTTTATTACAGTTAACAGTATTTTTATAATCGTTGCTCATTTCATGCCTGCATCGTGCTTTTGCTGTTTTTCTCTCCCTTTGCTACAATTACATTTAAGCTCAGGTATATTTACTTTCTCTTTCTTCTCAAAAAATTGATAAGGATTAATGTACAACTGCACTAGTCAGAAAAAATTAAGAGAAAWAAAAATAAGAACCTGGTGCAGTGTATGCTCAAAAAATAAGTTAAAAGCATTTTGATTTTAAGGAGCAAGTTCATTTCTGAGAATGTTTTCCCCCATTTCTATCCATAAGTATTRACAGGTATTAAATTAGAYACTGAGGACCTCWCACATTCTTCTCCAAATAAAATWCAACATGATTATCATCMAACAAGGAAGTAAATAAAGCACATGAAATATAAAAAAAGAAAGTTTGTGTAATAGACTGCACCCTGTTGATCCACATCTCCCAAATTCAGCCAAATTATTTTAAAGGTAAAACCACTTTTCACATACCTGCAATTATTTCATCACACATCATGAGGACCTAATTTCTGATTTAAAGCTAATACAATGGTATACAACAAATYATTAAACCTATTCTCCCTTATTATTGCTTAAGTGACAACTACATTTTATTGAAATAAAGAAGTTACTATTATTTCCATTTTAATATGTCAGAAAATTGATTTCTTTCTTATATTTCTAATTCTATATTTCTAATTCTGTATTTCTAATATATCTACAGTTAAACATGTTTCAGCAATGGAAACACTTGCATTTGTTTTCACAGATTTTGTGCATGTGGAATGGAGTGTTTSAAGAGTACAAAACTAAAACTACCTTTTATGGTTAAAAAAAGAGTCTTTGAGCTTTCTAATCTGAACAGACTCCATATAGGTGCATGTGTGGTCTGGAAATATTTGTGTGCTCTATCAACCATATTTGTGCACTGGAACATATTTCTGGAAATATTTGTGCACTGTTTCCAYGTGTGCATGCACTATGCCATACCACTAAACCTTCAGCAAAACTAGGAACACACAAATGCTTTCTGTCTTGTTTTTCTCATGAAGAGAATAAARCAGTATCAGCTTAACAGTTTAATACTCATATTGATCATAGAGGAGCAGCAAAAGGAAAAAGGGGGAAGATGTTGAGTGAAGAAAAGGAGGTGAGGCAAGGCAAGAACAATTACGGCTCCAAAATCATTTGGCAAGTTATTACCAGCCAGCATTGGAATGATTATTGGAGGAAAATGTGCTGTAAGCTGTGCCTTTGCTGGTGTTAAGATTCACAGCATTTTTGGGGTTAATAGAACATGTGARAATTTACTCCCATGTCTTTGATAAAGGTTGGATGAAAGGCAGAATTTCTATTCTCAAGGAAACTAAAAATCTATTTTTCACTCCGATTAAAAAAAAAAAAAGAAAATTAACATCTTGTATTTCCTGTAAAGTGAAAACCTTTCCAAAATCCATGTGCTTAAGAAAGGAAGGAATGAATGAATAAATAAATAAATAAATGGAAAATTTATTGCTGGGTTGGACGAGTAAATGTATTGTGTACTTGAAGGTGGCTGTCCCCAGCTACTTTGGGGAAAGACAGCCTTCCTTTATACAGCCCACGAGAGATGTGCATTCACTTTTTATTAGTAGAAACAATAATGAGAGCTGGGTATTGCCCTGCTTAAAGCCGCCCCCAAAGCATTTTGTTCCCATCTCGGTGCAGGCTGACTCCAGTCCCACAGGTCTGCACAACAACTCACCACTTCCTACCTCTGGTTCCTCCCCTCTCCTCCAGACACATTCCTCCTCAGGGCCTGGGCTCCTGTGCTCCCAGGTGCAGCCTAGCCCACAGAGTTTAATTTACCTTAACATTGAGAAATGACTAAAATGGTATAGATTTTTCACAGTGCTTTACTTTTTAAAAAGTAGGGAAAACAAATATTTCTGCTTTGACTTGGCTGCCAGAACTATAGTTTCCTGTGCCCAGCTGCTAACTAGGATTGTACCTATCTATCAAGTGTTATATTTGAAAGATAATGAGGGGATTCTTTGTGGTATTTTGTCATTGCTGTCGCCCACCAYGATTACTTAAATCTAATTGCATGGTAAATGATTTGGTGCAGTCCCCATGCCCTTACTCAGGCAGAGGATGACTGCTAGCCCATGTGTGGGCTTCACAACCTCCAGATGCTGAAAGCAGAGGATAAGAAGGGCTCAAGTTGCACTCATTATGTCCCTGAATTAAGTCTTTCAGTTTCTCCTTTTTAGAATCCTAGTTTCATTTCTAGGCCTGCATGACCCACTTATTTTAGACCACACTCACTCAATTCCTAGGTCCCATAATGAGTGAATTTATTACAGCAATTCATTATTAATAAGTATACACTTAGGACAGGGATGCATTGTAACAAAAATAGAGAGACTRCATGGAAACTGTGCCTTGAAACACAGAGGCAAGTAACTTAAAATTTAATTTTAAGATTGCCCAGAATTAGTTTGCAGTAGAGAAAAYATCATTCCTCTAAGCTAAGCTTAGCAGTTTAAACATATTTTACCTAGTGAGTGAAAATAAAAGAAAAATTATGTCCCTCAAGAGTGAGTACCCTTGAAAACAAAATGGAGATATAAGTGGTAGTTCTCTGTCACTAGATCTCCTTAAGAACCATTRGAGAAACATCTTTTTGGGAACACATTGTATATTCTGTCATCTCCCCTCTGACTCCAATTATTTTTGTTACTATTTCTGTGTAGGATATATATAYACATCTATATTTCATTGCTCCTTGTGCAAAGAAAAGGTGTTATAAGCATGAGTGTGTGCTATTTTCTGGGATTCCCCGTTGTGGGGAGGAAAGATTAATCTGACTCCATGTTCGTAGAAGGCTAATTTATTATTTTATGATATGATGTGAT
>NDFG01000135.1:3543388-3561524 GCA_002167245.1 Sporophila hypoxantha
TATATTATATTATATTATATTATATTATATTATATTATATTATATTATATTATATTATATTATATTATATTATATTATATTAATTATATTTATTATATTATATTAATTATATTATACTAAAACAATACTAAGGAATAGAGAAAGGAGAAAGGATACTTAAAAAAAGGTTGAACAATAAAGGATCAATAAAGGTTTAACGCTAATGAATCTCATGACTCTCTCCAGAGTCAGACACAACTGGATGGTGATTGGTCATTAAGTCAAAACAATTCACAAGTTGGATAAACTACCTCCAAACCCATTCCAAAGCAGCAAAACACAGGAGAAGCAAATGAGATAATTATTGTTTTCATTTTTATCTGAGGCTTCTCAGCTTCCCAGGAGAAGAAATCCTGGTGAAGGGATTTTTCAGAAGATATGACAGTGACATGAGTGATTRCACTTTGTATTTCAGTATAAGAACCCAACTTAGAGTCTTCTAGAAGCTTTAACACAGTTCTTTTGATTCACAAGGTCCCTATGAAWTTACTTTAATAGATAAATGAAATTGGAAAGGTGTCTTGTATGCCTGTCTTGTTAARCTGCTATGAGCTGCTTTAGTCTTTCCTCTCCCAGAAGCTAATTTTTGTTTCTAATTCCAGGAAGAGAAATCTGATATACAGTAACAATTACGTGGATGTAAACAGCAAAGCAAAAAAAAAAAAAAAGACAAATTTAGCCAAGAAACTTCATCCAGAAAAGATGTCAGACAGGGTTAGTGCTTGCTAGTAAACAATCTCCTAAGAGCTCCAAAAGCTCCTTCCTCCTGCCTCACCCTGTAAGTGCATGTGTGAGGCATCAGAGCAGCTTCAGATGAGATCTGAGATGAGATTTTTAGCTGCTGGCAGCCAGCTAAAAATGATGAATGAGAACACAAGAAAAAGCAATAATTAACCTTTTCTGTGTTCTGAATTTTGGAGATGAGCTATCATTAGAWGCACAAAACTGACCCGACCAATACTTCGAATTCTGCCACTAATAACAAAAAGAGCTTAGGAAGAGGATGCTCAGTTAATCATTGTTTACCAGATCCCATTTGGTAACAGTTAAATAATGCATGGAAACTTGGAAAGGTCCAGAAAGTCTTAGTCAAAGTTCATTCTAGGTCTCAAAGTTTGAGGAGAAATGTTAAAACCCTGCATCCAGTGAGTGAATTGCTCATCATCTATGTACAATGCATGGTTCACTGACTGACTTATCATTCTGAGAAGGAAATCCATTTGTAGGCTGTAAATTACTAAGCTGAGACTTCCATGTTAGTAGCTTTCAATGCACTTTGTTTCAGGAATGCTGACAAAAAAAAAATCCAGGGTGATGCATCTTCTTTTACTGTAAAATATGTGTTACAATTTAGAAATATTGATGAAAAGTGAAAATCAATTTCTTCTGTCATACCTTTGTGCAGAGGCCATTTGAAAGGTGATGTGCTGCAGTTCTAATCTCTCCCATTTTGCAGCACCTATGGAAAAATACCAAGTAGGTAAAACAAAAATGGTCAAAGGGAAAAGAAAGAAGAAGAAAAAAAAAAAAAGAACAGAAATTTAAAAATACATGCTTGTGGTGTCACTATGCAATCCTCCAGCAAGAAGTCTGGCATATTCTTTTTATTTGGTGCCAGATCCATCATCCACTTAAGTAAAGATGCAGGCTATTACTTGCTTCAGTAGGAGCTGGAACAAACCTGCAAATTGCAATTGTCAGGGTCTTTCTTGCTTTGTGGTATCCAATATCAGCAGGTATTAAAGAGATTCAGCACTTTGAAGGCATTTTTACAGCAYTGCAGATAAAAATAAATTACTGAACACTCATTGAATAGTGCAACGTTGCCCTATAATTGCATATTYGTATAAACATGCATTTCATGACAGAACATTTGAAGATGTTTAAGAGTGCTTGGGATTTAATCCCAAAGAATTCACAAAAAAAACATACAGAAGTATATTTGGGTTAGAAAGATGTACATAGGGCCCAATATCAATGGATGAATAAATAGTAAATCCTACTCATATTTTTTGCATTTTAAGAAACATTTGATTTTGAGAAAATATTTTTTTTTTCATTGCCTATTTTTAATGTGGTAAAATTCAACAGTCTGTTTTATTTGGATGTGTTTTATTTTGATGGTTTTCAGAAGAGGCACAATATTTTATGAATGTTTTCAAGCTGGAACATTTCAACTTTCCATTTTAAAATTGAAAAAAAATCCCCAAATAATAGAGATGGAGTAGAAAAGGTTGAAACACATACATGCATCATCTGCCTTTGATCATTTTCCAGCTTTACACAGAAAGCCATCAAAAAYAAAATAAACTCAACCAATTCCCCTTCCTTGTTTTTGTCTATTCATTTTTCATTCCACAAACTAAAGCTGTCTTTCTTGTCTTCTTTAAAGTTCTACTTACGTACAGAAAGAAAATACAGTGTTTAATTCAGAGATTTTAAAACGTAAATACCAAAATCTGTCACAGTTGCAGCTGTACTTGCTGTCCATCTCCTCAGTGATTCATATCAATCATGTACAAAAGCAGGTGGCCCTGACCTTTTGCTGTGTGGGGGCAAAATGTCCCAGCATTTCCTCTACAAAACATCAGGAAAAAGGCCAGAAAGCCCACTAGGACTCCCCAGATCAGACACTTTGATGATCTGTCTCCTCTAATCATCACCAATGTGTCCTGCATACTGATTTAGTGCCTTAAACCAACCTCATCTCTTCTCAAAAGTAGATAGATAGATAGATAGATAGATAGATAGATAGATAGATAGATAGATAGATAGATAGATAGATAGATAGATAGAATAATGATAGATAGATGATAGATTAGATAGATAGATAGATAGATAGATAGATAGATAAGATAGATAGATAGATAGATAGATAGATAGATAGATAGATAGATAGATAGATAGATAGATAGTAGATAGATATAGATAGATAGATAGATAGATAGATAAGATAGATAGATGATAGATAGATAGATAGATGATAGATAGATAGATAGATAGATAGATAGATAGATAAGATATATGATAGATAGATAGATAGATAGATAGATAGATAGATAGATAGATAGATAGATAATGATAGATAGATATAGATAGATAGATAGATAGATAGATAGATAGATAGATAGATAGATAGATAGATAGATAGATAGATAGTAGATAGTAGATAGATAGATAGATAGATAGATAGATAGATAGATAGATAGATAGATGATAATGATAGATAGATAGATAGATAGATAGATAGATAGATAGATAGATAGATAGATAGATAGATAGATAGATAGATGATAGATAGATAGATAGATAGATATAATATGATAGATAGATAGATAGATAGATAGATAGATGAAGATGATAGATAGATAGATAGATAGATAGATGATAGATAGATAGATAGATAGATTAATAGATAGTAGATAGATAGATAGATAGATAGATAGATAGTAGATAGATAGATAGATAGATAGATAGATAGATGAAATAGATAGATAGATAAGATAGATGATAGATGATAGATAGATAGATAGATAGATAGATAGATAGATAAGATAGATAGATAGATAGATATAGGGGTTTTTTATTATGGCTTACATCCCCAAGATCACAGATTTTTATTTGATATTTGTTTATATTATTTGGTTTTTTTATTTGATATTTATCTTCAGRCAGCAGCAAGCACAGCTGGACTCCCACACTGATCTGCAGATTGCAGATACGTTTAAGCAAGGCAGAGCTCACAGAAGAAGGAGGAAAGACATGAAGATTTTCTCAGCACTTTTGCTCACCTGAACATTGTGTAAGCATGAGTGCAAGCTGTTATACAAGACCTCACAGCTGAATTTTTCAGTTCAGAGATCAGTAGCTACAGTCTCATGTTTTATTAGCTTTCATTCTGTTTGCAGACATTTCTTGTCACCCTTTTCACTCCTCTCCCATMAGTGCTTTCTACTATCCAGAAGGGCAGTTCATGCAACTCCTATGATATCTCCACTGCCTCTCTTACATGTATCTTCCCTCCTAAAGTGAAATACTCTGAGCCTCAGATCCCAAAATGTATCTTAAAGTTTCTGTATTTCTGTGTAAAAATCATAAGAAGGATAAGATCATCAGAACTCTGCTTCTTCTGATGCCTCAGGTTTTAKCTTTTATATTTTTCAGATTCTGTGCTGCTTTATTGTGTGGGTCTGGGCTTCATATGAGGGGATGGTGAGCTCTCTGCACAGACCTGGTAGACAAAAMAATTCCTTCTCTAGCTGGGGACCAAAGAAAYTGATCCAGATCTCAGGCCCAAGAGCACAAACAACATGGACTGAAAAGAGAAAAACAAGMAGGATGGGACTGCATGGKCTGGAGCTGTAAYTGGACAATTATCTCCAATATGCAAATGGACCAGAAYTTAYAAAAGTGAGAGACCTTGTGACCAGCCATCCATTTTGTGACCATTTTGGGTTCATCTGGGGTGTAGSCYTGGCTGGGCTCTTGTGCTGCCCAAGGTGGATCCATTGAGGSCTTCTAATAAATCCCTRCTTTATTCTTCAGTTCTGTCTATCCTCTGTTCCAGGTCAGCCTTCACAAGGCAGCACTTCCAGTCAAAGAAATATGAAAATAAATGCAATGAAGTGGCCCTTTCAAAAAATCTTTTTTGAAGTCTTCCAGGGAATATTTCAATACCACAAGCTCAAGGAAACAGGTTGTGGTATTTTCGGGGTCCCCCGTCATTGGAAGGAATTAATGAATCTGATTTTATGTTCTTAGAAGGCTAATTTATTATTTTGTGAATTATATTATATTAAAGAATACTACAGTAAACTATACTAAAGAATAGAGAAAGGATACAGACAGAAGGCTAAAAGATAATAATGAAAACTCATGACTCTCTCTTCAGAGTTTGACACAGCCTGACTGTGATTGGTCATTAAGTCAAAACAATTCACCTGTTGGATAAACAACCTCCAACCACATTCCAAAGCAGCAAAACACAGGAGAAGCAAATGAGATAATTATTGTTTTCCTTTTTCTTTGAGGTTTCTCAGCTTCCCAGGAGAAAAATCCTGGGCAAAGGGATTTTTCTAGAAAATATGACAGGTTGCTTACAGGACTGTCCTGCCAGTCTTTGGCTCCCCAGGTGACCTCTTGTTCCAGGTTTACAGCAGCATACAACAAATCCCATGTAAAGGTCTTTCACGGAGGAGAATGGCTCTGTGTCTGTCTGTGTGTTTTTGGGGTGGGGAGAAGGAAGATGGAATGGTAGAAAGAACAGTTTTCCCATCTCTAGAACAACACAATATTGACCATGTTTACTATTTCCAAGTGTGACAGGATCCAAACCCAAGGAATTTTCTCCTAAACAGTCCTATGATATGACAACTGAAAGAAAAACCTCAAAAAAATTAAGGAAAGACTCAAGAGCTGTCCTACAGTAACATTTAAAGTGCTTTTAAATAAAAAATCTAGAATAGAAAATCATGTCCCAAAAGGTGGCTAGATCTTAGACTTTTCTTCTTTCCCCCTCTCTATGTTTATCATATTTTCCTTCAGCTTGTGTTATTTACTGTCCCATTTGAACAATAAAACAGGCTCATTGGTTTGAAGTGTTCTCGTTATTATTTTGTTTTATTTTTGCATTTACCCCCACAAGCCTAATTAACTCCTGTTTTGTTGGAAAGCCAGCTGTATGTACAAAGTAGGCTGCAAACATTTTAATATTCACTCCTGTAGTATTTATTTAAGAAGCTGCCTTATATAATACATGATCATGTTTTGATAGGACAGAATAACATGAACTTTGAACAAAAGATTAAATTCCTACTTATAGCCCAATTAAATTCCTACTTATAGCTATCTACCTCACATATAACATTTATCTGTACCCTTTTTCTCCCTAATCGTGGATATCAAGAAATCTTTCCTCAGAAGATCTGTGCCAAAGAAATTTACAAAGATCCAGACTGAGAAACAGATTCACTGTTATGATTCTTCAAAATGGAAGCGAATGGGCCCAGGAATTGTTACAAAAGGGAAAACATGCTAAGAGTCAAAAACAAAGAGKGAAATTTGTTTACYGGAAGAAAGTTTGAATTGTTAAGTKGGAATGTCAAAAAGCCAGAGATAAATTGAGGCCTTAAATTTTGAGGAATTTGAAGTAGGAGATAGATAGATATCTCTTGCAATATTTTGTTCTTGCTGCATCTATGTCATTCAGGAAAAATAAAGCCTAAAAAGAAATTACAAAATTAATAAAATCATCCTTGCAACTTCAGACCCATGCAAACTTTTCAAAATCCACAATAGCTCTGACTTTGCTTTTGTGGTTTCAATTAGATTATGTACTTCAAAATGACACTAGAAAAGATTAGAGCAATGTTTCCAAGCACAGAAACACATTTCCCTAAGAGCAATTATTTTAAGATTTATTATTATGGGTATATTCTTTTGATACTTCAGTATGAAAAACTGCAAATATTGAGTAATCTTAAATATTAGCATCTATAATAACAAAAAAAAAATACTGCATTTCAGTGAAAAACACCTATCATTTATAGTTAGTTCGTAAATTTGTTAAACTGTAACTACAATGCAAGTCATTAACTCCTTTTATTAAGTGAATAAGGTGTTTTAAAATTTGAGCATTTGAGTGAGGGATGCACAGTACTCTCCAGTTAATCATCTGTGTACTGCAGCTAATGTCTTTTTCCAATGTCATGGGGCACGCATGAACTAAATTCCTTGTCCCTTTTCTCTCTTTTTATTACTTTAAATCCTATTATGCCATTGATTTTTAAAGCAGAACTCCCCACAGAAGCCAACAGGACTCTGCTTGGAAATCGATGGCATCATATGGCCTTAAGTATTCCATTATTGGGCTGCAGAGATGGGCTGAACATGTTAAAAAGGGTGAAAACATCAGCAGGTAGGCTTCAAATAGACAAAAAAAAAATCTCCTTTCAACCAATGATTTCTGCCAGTAAAAGGTGAAGTAGGTTTTCTCCTGCCTCTCCAAGGGGAGCACTGTTCAGGTAAGGAGAAATTAAAATCACATCCTCATGTCCCACAGACCCTGCTGCACCCCTGTCCCCCAGGCACAACCTTCTGAAAAAACAATGGGCTTTATTATCCCATTAATACACCCCATTGCTGCCCCTTCATTAGGACTGGCTTCTGTGAAAATAACAGATATTTCATATATGTGACTGTGTGTGTGTATTTATATCTTTTGTTCTTGGCACTTCTGTAGCCAGATCTTGCACACAACTGAGAAAATACTGACGACCCAGAAACTTCAGAAATCTTTAAAAATGTGGCATTGGTTGGTACAGAATTAACAGGAATAAAATCAGCTTTGAGCCCCTTCAGACCATGAATGGCAAGGGATACTATCAGTTTATCCACGTTTACAATGCAGGTTTGCAAACTTCAGTAAAAGAAAGCTTGAAAAATGCTTACAAGCACTGGCCATTTATAAGGGAAAGACAACACAAAAAAATGCAAATTCTCTGTTATAGTCATAAATTGCATACCAGTGACAAGACATGAATCTAACAGAATCTAATTTTTTTAATGGATCAAGTGGGGTAATTTATATTTTAAGGGAGCAAAAGTTACATAGTGTTCTACCTTAATGTCTCTGACCAACTTCAAACACAGCCAAACTCATTTCCCTTCCTAGCAAATTGTCCAAACCTGATCACATCACTCTTGCTCCACCACCATCCATATAACTGCAGCCTAAAGGGACATTAATTTGGACAGAAGAAATCACATTTAACATATAAAATACAGAGAAAATAGAACTAATGTACAATCCTTTATACAAGCAGCAGTGGTTCTGGGAAGGTAAGGGGACTAGATGTGGAAAAGGGAATATCATGTGTGGGAAAAAAATAAAAGCATCAATCCAACCTAAAATAAAAATTTCCACTATGCCCTCATATGGTTCCTCTCTGATTAGAACAAGTTTCTTTTTAATATTAGGTGCTTAGTAACAGAAAAGAATTTGTAATAATGTTTCTCACAGATGAAGCATCCGCTCTTTCCTTTCAGGAAGAAACATTTTCTTTTACCCAGCACACATTTTAATTGCCTAAGATGCAATTTCCCTTATGAATAATTTGAATACAGCTGACTTTTTGACTAAGCAAATTTCCTTCAGAACTCAAATGATGTGTGCACTGTAAAATATGGAAAACCATGTGGCAGGGTAGCAGAAGCAAAGTGATGAAGTATAGCATTAATTTTAATGTCATTTAAGAAGTCACCAAGGTTCATACTCTGTCAGTGACACGTGCCTCTGACCAGATGTGCAGCCTACATTTGAGTTCACAGCCACAAAAACTTCCCTCCACAAAGCTCCCTCCACATCATCCCACTTCATGTCAGCTGTGCCATCACAGACCCTGTCTCAGTGCTTCATAAGGGCTCTAAAAAATAGATCCTCTGCACTGTGAAGTTTGGCTATAAAGCTTTGTCTCTTCACCAGAGAATTTGTTACTGCCTTTCTCATATACAGCCCTCATGGGGCTGTGTTCTTCCAGCTTAACATATGAATAACTTATGGAAGTCACTATGTCCTCAAGTGGAAAAGCAAGATTTAGCAGCTAGAATTAAAATAATTTTATTTTCTTTTGGCTTAAAACATAACAAAAAAAAATTAAAGTGTCTAAAGAAACACATTCTTTTCTAGTGTGAGTTGCAGGTGTGAATTTTCAATAAATCATGCAAGAGACTTAGATATCATCTGAGAGTCATAGATAACTTATAACAACTAAAAATTAGATCACCATTTCCATTAACAGAATCAAGCTGTAGACAAATGTTGGGTTTAATGATACCACAGGGCCCAAGCAGGACTAATAAAGCAGCTTTGTTGATATTGTCAGTGTACATAATTTGAAAATCCATTATCTCATCCTAAAAATGCACTCAATGAATACTTTGTAGAAGCTGTATTAGCTGCCTAGTCTAGTAAATAAATTGAAATACTAATTACTCTTTCTTTGGAAAGAGGCTCTGTTGTTTATTTTAATGTTGGAATTATTTCACTATGAGGAATTTACTTTTTTTTTACAAGGACTGTGTTGGGAAAATTTGTCTGCTAAGGGAAATAAATGAGTTGCTTTTGTACCAACATAAACTACCTCATCTGATGAGTAACCACTAACCATAACTTAATATAATTTCAGATTATTTGCATTTTCACTTGCCCGTAGCAGCTAAGCCATCTGGTACACCTTTTTTCATTTTTTTGTTCACTTTAAAAATAGCAAAAGCAAGCACTCTTTATCTATGCCTTTTTAGTGGTAAGACAGTGTTCAGCTAAACTGTACCAATGACTAAGAACTAAAATATTCAGCAGTTTCTGATGTCTCTTCCAACTGTCTGATACAAGATTTTAGTTCACTGGACCAGATGCATACACAAACCAAATTCTGGCAGATGAACATAAATTCCATGAACTTCATCTTCAGTGTGTTTTAAAATATTCAGCTTTTTTTTTTTTTCCTAATCAGATACAAGTAAAATCAACTTAAACCTGCTAAAATCTTACATTAAGCTCCTATTTATAACAATAACTTATGATTAATGTACTCTTCAGTAGGAAAGCTCTTGCTTAATAGAAAAAAATCCAGCAAAAAAAAAAAAAAAACTGCTTTGTTATCTGACATAGACATGTTGGTAAAACAGAAATACTCCCTTCCTTTAGCAAGTAGCAAAACCCTTGTAAGAAAATGATCTCTCAACTTTCAGTCATTTTAACCGCATGTAACACTGAACATGGTGAGTTTTTTCCCAAGGGGCTCTTTGTCATTTTTTATGACATGCGCTTCTTAAGATAGAAAGTAAAACAAGCAAAACAACAAATAAAAAAAAAAACCCAAAAACTAAAAACAAACAAACAAAAAACCCCAAACAAACAAAAACAAAACAAAAACCCCTAAACCCCACAAAACCACCAAAAACCTCTCATCTTTCTGCCTACCCTTCATTTTTCCRGTGACATTGTGCTGCTTGACYGACTTGATCTCWTTCTAYGAYGTTTAGTGGRTGATGGAATGGCCATGGGTGGCTCTATCTGGACTTGAGCAAAGCCTTTGGCACTCAAAATGGAGAAACTGGAGAAACTGGATTTCCAGCATGTGAGCAGGTGTACTTTTGCTGGATAAAAATCTGCCTGGTTGGCCATTGGCACCAGAGCAGGGTGGTGAAAGGTGCTGCATCCAGCTTCCCCAGGGCTCAGTCCTGTTTAGCATCTTTATTGACAAGCTGGCCCCTCCAGATCTGCAGATAACACCAAATTAGGTGAGGATTCTGATCCTCTTGAGCTCTCCTTTCACTAAGAAGACGCTCAGCATTGCTGGGTTAATGTTTGGGTTTGATCGTCCTGAGGGTCTTTTCCAACCTAAATGGCTCCATGGTTGGGCCGTGGGATTTCAAAGAAATCTGCATTAAAGCTTGGAAAATGTTTCCCCTCTGGAGAACAGCAACTAATTAATTCATTAGCGATGAAATGCATTAGTGATGAAAAATGTCTATGTATTTAGGTCTATCTTCTGGTTAGGGAAATCTTCTCTGGGTGTTGGAGAGCAAACTATTCCCAGAAATTGATACATAAAAGCATCTCTCTGTCGGGATGAAGTTTAGCAAAACTCTGAGGGGAAAAAAATTAAATGAATTCCTAAACTGTTTCTTAGTGTTGACAGTTTTCAATATTTAATGGGCACATTGGAGTTGAAAAGAGGACATAATTTCTTTTTCTTTTTTTTTTTTTTTGTCCTTAAAATTGTAATGATGAGGTCTTTTTGTTTTATTTTTACTGAAAACCTTAAAAAATCTAAGATGCTGCAATCTACAAGTATACCTATTTAGAACAAAAATATTCTACCTCTACCATTGCAATCTAAAGATATATAATTTTATTAACATTTAGGGTGTGCTATGCTCAGGGAATACCCATGAAAACTGTGGGAAATAAGTAACAGCCTGAGGGCCCCAAAAAATTTCTCTTAAAATACCAGACTAAAGTAAAAGCATTACAGGAAAATGTCTCAATACTCAACATTAATATGAATTGAGGGACTGGGAGGTGGTGTGGAAATCAGCAGAGATCACAAAGGATCATTTGAGTCCATGAAAGCAGATTCCTAGGACACAGATCCTATACTGGGAAATTCCAGTCCCAAGAGCTGTCAATTCAGCAGCAAGGCTGCATGGAGCAGCAGCAGCCTCCACAGATGTCCCAAATCTCCCAAAAAGTGTTCAACCCTTGATGCCATGTCTGAGAGGCACAGGAGCAGATCAACCCACCAGCCAGGACTCCCAAATCCCTAAGGCTCCGACAATTTCATAGAGATGCAAGGTCACATCTAATAGCTGATGGCAGCTATTAGATGTGACCTAATAGCTGCCATTTTATTAGATGTGAGCAGCTCCTTTGCCTTTCTTAATAAGATACAGTGTGTATAATTTACTGTAGCTATGATATTTTCTGAAAAATCTTTCTTTAGGATTTTTTCTTCTTGAGAAGCTGAGAGGCCTCAGGAAMAAAAYGTAAACATTGATTATCTGCTGCTGTGGAATGCAACAGGTGGATCTGTGATTGGCCCATGTTGGATGTTTGTAATTAATGGCCAATCACAGCCCAGCTGGCTCAGACTCTCTGTCCGAGCCACAAGCTTTTGTTATTGATTCTTTCTTTTTCTATTCTTAGCTACCCTTCTGAGGAAATACTTTCTTCTATTCTTTTAGTATAGTTTTAATGTAATATATATCATAAAATAATAAATCAAGCCTTCTGAAACATGGAGTCAGATCCTCRTCTCTTCCCTCRACCTGAGACCCCTGTGAACACCATCACAATTTACCACCTTATAAATCCCAAAAAAATTGAACTGAATTCTCCAAGGGGAAACCCTTCACTAGTATAAAATAGATCAGATATGTATTTATTTAGGAATATCTTATTCTTTTCTCCTTTACAGGACAAACTGATTCCTCTATCCTACAGGTGAGACACACTGCCTGGTATTTGTGCATCCTTTTAAAAATTAGATTAGCACTTGGGGCTCTCCATTTAATAAGGCGTTACCCAAGCATTGTTCCTTTCATTTCTTTGTTTCTTAATGATATTATTTTTATCACTGAAGAGCATTTGATGCCACCCTGGGTGGGTTGCAGCACTGCAGTGGAAACTTGCACAGTGTTTGTCTTGGTTTGGTCTTGAAACCAGCCCAGTAAAGGCTGACAATGCACCTCACTTTGAGCTAAATCTACTTGAAAACTTAATTATACAAGAAAAATAGTTGTAGAATTTTAAAGCACTAGCAGAGAGGAAGGGCAACTTTTGCCTGAAACACAGGCTAAGCAAGCAACTGGAATAAAAGGAAAATGGTATTTGTTGCAGCCACCTACAGTGAAATAGTGCAGAGATGTTAATAAAAAAAACCCAAATAATTTATGAAGTGCACATATAACCTTACTGATTATTAAAAAAAAAAAAACAAAAAATCCACTTGCAATTCCCAAGCCGTTATTTCTCAAAGTTAAGGAAAAAGACTTTATGTGTTGAGAATTTTTTTCCTTTATTTTTTCACCATTTCTGCAGATGTTTGCTTTTAACTAGCCTAACAAAACTGGCTTAGATAATTCCTAATTTACAGAGCTATAAGCCTTTCCCCTGAGCACCATCTGTTTTTTTTTTTTTTTTTTTTGGTTTTTTTTTTTACAGGCAGCAGTTCTCTTTAAAGTGTGATTTATTCTCAAATCTGAAACTTTGAAAAGCATCAAATCTTTGCCTCAGACCTGGAAGTTCTTTGTTCCCCACACCCTGGCTCCTAGCAGAGTTTCTCTGTTCCCAAACAAATCAAAAGTAGTGTCTGTGAAATACTAGTTTCTAAAATTTCTTATGCCACATCTATAGAAGGTCTCTATACTGATTTTGAACAACTGGCTTGTTCAAGGTTGTGACTGTCACCACTTTTTATATTCTAGTCCCTTCCCACCTAAATATAATTATAAGAAAGATATGAGTTTAGACCAAATAAAATTAAAAAAAAACCCAACAAAAACAAAAAACAGATATTATCCTGTAGTACTAGTGGAACTTTAYGAAAACCAGACTCCAAGTATGAAAAGAAAAATAGAGGAAGAATAATCATGCTTGAAAACCTGCAGATAAAAGGTAAAACCAAGAGATACAAGGGAGAGAAGAAAAAAAATTCTTTCCAGAATGATACTTTAAGAACTCACTAAGAGAAATTCTAGGTCCAAATAGTGTATGCAGGTGATCAAAGGCATGACTTTGAGTTGGCAGTTGAAATTTAAGAGAGGATTATACTGATTTTTGTCAATAGTATACTGGCTTGTTCATGATTGTGACTGTCACCACTTTTTATTTTCTAGTCCCTTCCCACCTATAGATAATTGTAGGAAAGATATGACTCTAGACCCAATAAAATAAAAAAAAATTATCCTGTAGTACTAGTGGAACTTTACGAAAACCAGACTCCAAGTATGAAAGAAAAATTGAGGAAGAATATTTGTGCTTAAAACTGGCGGAATAAAAACGTGAAACCAAGAGATACAAGGGAGAGAAGAAAAAAAAAAAAAATCTTTCCAGAATGATACTTTAAGAACTCACTAAGAGAAATTCTAGGTCCAAATAGTGTATTCAGATGATCAAAGGGATGACTTTTGAGTTGGCAGTTGAAATTTAAAGAGAGATTATTAGTTTTCTTTTCTTTTTAAGACAATGCACATTGAAATCACGTTTTGCTAAAGGATAATTATTCCATCAGTCAGAACTGGCTGAATATAAGTTAGATGGCACTCCAGGAGGTCAGCCCATCCAACCTTCTCCCATGACATGGGTCTGACTGCACAGATTATCTGCCCAGCAGATTATTGAGCATCTTGCAGGACAAAACGACATCCACATCTCTGATCCTTTGCTGTTATAACTTTAGAGAGCAGCTCATGGCTGTCTTTCATTTCTTTTTCTCAACAGCATTTGTGTTCCCAAATTCTGGCCCTTTGTTAAGCAGGTGCTATGATAGGTTTCATCAGCCAAATGAGGGGACTTCAATATCAACTGCCAGGACAGCAAATCAAACCTTGTGCCTGAGCACGGATGCAAGACAAGTTCGTGTACAGAGGAGCGACCAGGTTGGTCACAGTGTGGAAAAAGTCTCAAACAGTCTGTTGGGTAAAGGCCAGGCTGGAAGGGGGCCTGAGTAAGCTGGTCAAGTGGAAGGTGTTGCTGTCCATTGTCGCAGACATCTTTCATGAGAATCCTTTCCTTGGGATTTTTTTCTTCTGAGAAGCTGAGAGGCCTCAGGGAAAAAATGGAAACATTGATTATCTGCTGCTGTGGAATGCAACAGGTAGATCTGTGATTGGCCCATGTTGGATATTTATAATTAATGGCCAATCACAGCAGCTGGCTCGGACAGGGAGTCTGGGACAGCTGCCTTTGTTATTCATTCCTTTCTATTCTTAGCTCAGCTAGCCTTCTGAGATGAAATTTTTCTTCTACTCTTTAGTTTAGTTTTAATGTAACATATATCATAAAATAACAATCAAGCCTTCTGAAACATGGAGTCAGATCCTTGTCTCTTCCCTCAACCTCAGACCCCTGTGAACACTGCCACAGTCCATGGTGAGGGGATTGGAACTAGGTGACTTTAGGGTGTCTTCCAACCCTATGGCTCTATAATAAATCACAACTATGATAAATCACAACTATGCATCCTCATGTGCTCCCAGGCAGGCCTTTGGAGGATAAAACATGCTCCTGTAAGTGTGTGCACAGGATGCTTTCCTTCACAGTCTGGGCAAGTTGAAAACAAACATTAAGACCTTTCCAGAGGCCACATGGTAACTGTCGCAGACATCTTTTATGGAAAATCCTTTCCTTAGGATTTGTCCTCCTGAGAAGCTGAGAGGCCTCAGCAACAAAAGTAAACATTGATTATCTGCTGCTGGGGAATGCAACAGGTGGATTCTGTGATTGGCCCATGTTGGTGTTTGTAATTAATGGCCAATCACAGCCCAGCTGGCTCTGACAGAGAGTCTGAGACACAAACCTTTGTTATCATTCCTTCTATTCTATTCTTAGCTAGCCTTCTGATGAAATCCTTTCTTCTATTCTTTTAGTTTAGTTTTAATGTAATATATATCATAAAATAATAATCAAGCCTTCTGAAACATGGAGTCAGATCTTTATCTCTTCCCTCATCCTAAGACCCCTGTGAACACTGTCACAGGTAACAATCCTGTTAGTCAACAGTGTTCTCCTACAGCAACCTCATTCCACACAAACTTTCAAGCTAAACTATATTTTCTGTTTACACTAACTGGCTTTTTTCAGAGCTATATATTAATTTTGAATTATCAGACTTTGGCTTCATGGGACGGCTGTTTGCAGCAGGATGAGCTTTATCAACAGTAAACATGCCTGAAGTGTAAGAAAAACTGCCCCATCCTGTGAAGCACAGGGCACAGGCACACCTCCAGTGGTGCTTCTTGCATAAGTGTCCCTCCTAAGGATGAGAATTGACATGTGAAATTGCTTGGATAATAGCCTTAACTCTCCTGTTTTAGCTCTGTGACTGAAGAACTAGCTTCTTCCTCTTGTAAGTCTTACAGCACAAGTATGAATATACTGGTAGAGACAGGAGCAAATTTACCCCATGATAACTCACTATTCCCATGGCTTGCACACTCCATTAAATACTCCTTGCCAGAAAAGAAAAACAACAGAGCAAACTTTGACTTGAGAGGTTTAGAGCATTAGAAGGAAAAAAATCCACTTTAAAAAGGCATAAAATATTTCTTCTAATGGACTATGATGACAATGATTGGAATGGGCCCAAATTTGAGAAGTACCTTTTCTAATCAGAAAGAGGGCAAAGTTGCCTCAACAAAGTGACAAAGTGACATCTTACTGCTAATTTGAATAATTCCAGAGGAATATTTATGTTAGGAAAAAGGGTTTATTGGAATGACAGGAAAAGAAAATGAAAACTAAGAGCCACTAAACAGGTATAAATAAAATGCAGCAAGATTAAATATAAAGCAAATAAGGATATATTTAATAAGTATTCACTTTTCCTTAATAGAAGCAGACAATAAATTACATAAATCCAAGACCAGCTAAAACCAATGTATGTCCAGCATATTTACAATCACATAACAGGCAAACATCGATAGAAATAAAGATACAACCTTGATCAAGGAGTATATATCAACTGCAGAAAACTGGCTCAGGCACATCATACATGAAAGACATCTGCATGTAGCCCAAATAGTGTGACTTACCACAGCTTACAGCAGCTCTAAAGGCATTCAGCCAAGGTAAAGCCATTATTATATAAAATCCATTATTATATAAAACACCTGGAGAGCCCAGCCATGGCAGCACTGGCCTGCTACCATTACTGTTTCTGTCTGAGAAGGAATTTCTGTTCCAGCAACAAATGGCTCCTGGAACTAATTGGCACTCATTGTCAATCTCAGAGCAGAGCCTAATAAGTACCTTTTGAGCCTGAGAGGTTCTGAAGAGGTGATCTCTCCAGCACAGAACAGAGCCTCTGTAATGAGGCAGATAAGGGTGATCCCTGCTAATGCTCATTCCTTACCTGTCTCACTGTAAAAAAAAAATGGGATTCATCCATATGTTTAAGAACTCAGGGAGTCCCTGTGTAAAAAAAAGTGATAACACTGCAGTTCATGCTCATGGGGACAAGGATCACAAAGAAAGGGAAAAAGATGCTCTTACTCAAACTAGCTCCCACCTCATGCATTTCATCGCTCAGAAAAACTATTTGTGATCGCAGGGAGTAAGTCTGAACAGTGGTAACAGCAAGGACTGATTCCTGGAAGTCATCACCAATATTTCTAACCTAAAATTGTGTTTTCACCCTAAAAGTAGTGTTTTTCTAATCTGAAACAAAATCTGGGTGACTCTCACCTGTATTACACCTGCTCAATCTTGAGATACAATTTACATAACAGAGAAATTCTTACTGCAGAGCTTTCCTCAGTCAGTCAAGCTGCTCTTTGGAAAGAAACAGCACGACGAACAGTTAAATGAACTAGAATCTTTATTCAAGCATGGTATATTCCTGCAGACAACTTCTTTTATGTGGACTGCAAATAAAGATATCAATTCAAGTTGGCAGGCTCCTTTAAAACTAAGGGAATGCTTTGAGTGCTGGACTACAGTCTGCACCCATGCTACATGTTGAAGTGTTTTAAAATACAGGATAAAGCTTTAAACAACAAACCCACAAAAGTAAGATACCTAGCAGCCTGGAGGCAGTGTAATGGGCTTAAGCCAAGGCTCTTCAGCAAAAGAGTTTATAAAGATGTATTCTTGAAGATGAGGCTATTACTGCAGACCATCTACTTTTGAAATGTTTTCAGACACAATGGTTTGTTCCATCAGTTAGCTGGAAAAAATGGATAAGATACTCTTTAATTATTTTGGGTAATCCCAACAAGCATGTTCAGCACTTTGCTTTGTATTAAGTTTGGTCTGGAACCAATGCTGCAACCTGATATTAAACATACCTCTGCTGCTGTGAAATATTTGCTGCAATGAATAATAGTTATGATAATAGGTTATTATGATTACTGTGTTATAACACAGTTCTTTTTTTTTTTTTGCCTCTGTCTGTTTGGAAAAAAGCCCAGCAGGCTCAAAAAGAGCAAGGTAGTGCTACATAACTCTCCCTGAAAAGATAAAAAAGTTTGTCATCCATGTGGTTAAAGAGCAGACCTCCAATTAAAACACTTTGGAGACACACTGAGAAAATGCCATTTATCAAAAGCCAAATGTCATTTTGGCACGTGTGGATCCAGGACTAAAGGGTGGAAAATCTGTGCCAGTTCCTGCTGCAGCTTCTGACACGGGTTTATCTCCCCTTCTCCTGAGATGCTGTGCAGCTCGGCAGCTCGTGGGATCTCACTGACAACATTCTCATGGCAATGGCAGCTGTGATTGGGAACGTGCTCTCCTAATCTGCTGCATCTATTGAGTGCAAAAGCAGGAAAACCTTTCTGAAGTCTTCTTCTGTGAGAACTCTTCTGAACTTAG
>NDFG01000135.1:3561549-3702388 GCA_002167245.1 Sporophila hypoxantha
CCAAAGAGAGAGATTTCATAGAGCTATCTGTAATCTGTTTTTGTAAGAGTCTTATACATTTTAAATTGTCAAAGATTTATCAAAGATTTATTTGTATTGGTGGTAAATATATCCATGGAGCATGAATGACTATTGTCACCCTTTTTTAGGCTGGGAAGAAGGCAGCCTAACTACTTTTTGTTTTGTCAACTAAAGCAAAAATGCTCAAAAAAATCTAAGTGTGTTTCTTAACTATAACACACATGGCCAAGCTGTTGTTTCACTTTTTTTTTCAGTACTGATCCATTGTTTACATGTATTTTCACATCCTGAAACATTTTATATATATATTAGCTCATACTTAAAGTCTATTAACACGTGTATGTTTCTAGGGCGCTGAAAGAGTTCTGACCTTTTCACAGTTCTTCTACATGCTGAAATTTGAACACTGGAAATGTCATTTGTGATATAGACTTCTGGTGATTAAAGTTATCTATAATGAAATTCAGTTCTTGCAGGAAGTACTCTTACCTAAGAACCGCTTGCCTCTGTCTTTGGAGGAAATCTGATGTTATTTCATTACTTATATGAAAACTGTAGTTAGGCCAACTGATATGGCATAGCTGAGTTCTGAGGCCTAACACCAGGGAGTCTTCAGCTTTTCTTGCCAAGATAAGATGCAATTTTGTGATTGCTCTCATGATTCTGAGAATGTTCAGTAACAGAACAGTACAAATAGGCTGCAAACTCAATGTACTTTAGTCTAGAGGTATTGTAGAGGATGCTAAAAAGAAAACAAAGGGTAAAATTTGGCGTATAGGAGAGAAAATATTGGTTGATCTCACAAGTCAGAAACGGTTATAATTATCTTTACTGTCAGAACAAGCAAAAAAAAGCAAAGCACAGAATCCTAGAGATTCAGAAGAGTTCCACAGAAGAAGACTTCAGAAAGGTTTTCCCTGGCTTTTGCACTCAATAGATTGCAGCAGATTAGGAGAGCACGTTCCAATCACAGCTGCAATTGCCATGAGAATGTTGTCAGTGAGATCCCACAGCTGCCGAGCTGCACAGCATCTAGGAGAAGGGGAGATAAACCCGTGTCAGAAGCTGCAGCAGGAACTGGCACAGATTTTCCACCCTTTAGTCCTGGATCCACACGTGCCAAAATGACAATTTGGCTTTTGATAAATGGCATTTTCTCAGTGTGTCTCCAAAGTGTTTTAATTTGGAGGTCTGCTCTTTAACCACATGGATGACAAATGCCTTTTTTATCTTTTCAGGAGAGTTATGTATGACACTACCTTGCTCTTTTTTGAGCCTGCTGGGCATTTTTTTCCAAACAGACAGAGGCAAAAAAAAAAAAAAAGAACTGTGTTATAACACAGTAATCATAATACCTATTATCATAACTATTATTCATTGCAGCAAATATTTCACAGCAGCAGAGGTATGTTTTAATATCAGGTTGCCAGCATTGGTCCCAGACCAATACTAAATACAAAGCAAAGTGCTGAACATGCCTGTTGGGATTACCCAAAATAATTAAAGAGTATCTTATCCATTTTTTCCAGCTAACTGATGGAACAAACCATTGTGTCTGAAAACATTTCAAAAGTAGATGGTCTGCAGTAATAGCCTCATCTTCAAGAATACATCCTTTATAAACCCTTTTTTGCTGAAGAGCTCTGGCTTAAGCCCATTACACTGCCTCCAGGCTGCCTAGGTATCTTACTTTTGTGGGTTTGTTGTTTAAAGCTTTATCTGTATTTTAAACACTTCATCAACATGTAGCATGGTGCAGACTGTAGTCCAGCACTCAAAGCATTCCCTTAGTTTTAAAGGAGCCTGCCAACTTGAATTGATATCTTTTTATTTGCAGTCCACATAAAAGAAGTTGTCTGGCAGGAATATACCAATGCTTGATAAAGATTCTAGTTCATTTAACTGTTCTGTCGTGCTGTTTCTTTCCAAAGAGCAGCTTGACTGACTGAGGAAAGCTCTGCAGTAAGATTTCTCTGTTTATGTAAATTGTATCTCAAGATTGAGCAGGTGTAATACAGGTGAGAGTCAACCCAGATTTTGTTTTCAGATTTAGAAAAACACTACTTTTAGGGTAGAAAACACAATTTTAGGTTAGAATTTGGTGATGACTTCCAGGAATCAGTCCTTTGCTGTACCACTGTTCAGACTTACTCCTGCTAGATCACAAATAGTTTTTCTGAGCGATGAAATGCATGAGGTGGGAGCTAGTTTGCGTAAGAGCATCTTTGTTCCCTTTCTTTGTGATCCTTGTCCCATGAGCAGTGAACTGCAGTGTTATCACTTTTTTTTACACAGGGACTCCCTGGATTTCTTAAACATATGGATGAATCCCATTTTTTTTTACAGGAGGACAGGTAAGGAATGAGCATTAGCAGGGGAATTCACCCTTATCCTGCCTCATTACAGAGGCTCTGTTCTGTGCTGGAGAGATCACCTCTTCAGAACCTCTCAGGCTCAAAAGGTACTTCATTAGGCTCTGCTCTGAGATGACAATGAGTGCCAATTAGTTCCAGGAGCCATTTGTTGCTGGAACAAAAATTCCTTCTCAGACAGAAACAGTAATGGTAGCAGGCCAGTGCTGCGATGGCTGGGCTCGTCCAGGTGTTTTATATAATAATGGATTTATATATAAATGGTTTACCTTGGCTGAATGCCTTTAGAGCTGCTGTAAGCTGTGGTAAGTCACACTATTTGGGCTACAGGCAGATGTCTTTCATGTATGATGTGCCTGAGCCAGTTTTCTGCAGTTGATATATACTCCTTGATCAAGGGTTGTATCTTTATTTCTATCGATGTTTGCCTGTTATGTGATTGTAAATATGCTGGACATACATTGGTTTAGCTGGTCTTGGATTATGTAATTTATTGCTCTGCTTCTATTAAGGAAAAGTGAATACTTATTAAATATACCTTATTTGCTTTATATTTAATTCTTGCTGCATTTTATTTATACCTGTTTAGTGGCTCTTAGTTTTCATTTCTTATTCCTGTATTCCAATAAACCCTTTTTCCTAACATATAAATATTCCTCTGGAATTAATTCAAATTAGCAGTAAGATGTCACTTTGTCACTTTGTTGAGGCAACTTTGCCCTCTTTCTGATTAGAAAAGGTACTTCTCAAATTTGGGCCCATTCCAATCATTGTCATCATAAGTCCATTAGAAGAATATTTTATGCCTTTTTTAAAGTGGATTTTTTTCCTCCTAATGCCTAAACCTCTACAGAGTTCAAGTTTGCTCTGTTGTTTTCTTTTCTGGCAAGGAGTATTTACTGGAGTGTGCTAAGCATGGGAATATGTGAGTTATCATGGGGTAAATTTGCTCCTGTCTCCTTACCAGTATATCACATACTTGTGCTGTAAGACTTACAAGAGGAAGAAGCTAGTTCTTCAGTCACAGAGCTAAAACAGGAGAGTTAAGGCATATTATCCAAAGCAATTTCACATGTCAATTCTCATCCTTAGGAGGGACACTTATGCAAGAAGCACCACTGGAGGTGTCCTGTGCCCTGGCTGCTCACAGGATGGGGCAGTTTTCTTACACTTTCAGGCATGTTTTACTGTTTGATAAAGCTCATCCTGCTGCAAACAGCCGTCCCATGAAGCCAAAGTCTGATAATTCAAAATTAATATATAGCTCTGAAAAAAGCCAGTATAGTGTAAACAGAAAATATAGTTTAGCTTGAAAGTTGTGTGGAGTGAGGTTGCTGTAGGAGAACACTGTTGACTAACAGGATTGTTACCTGTGACAGTGTTCACAGGGGTCTTAGGATGAGGAAGAGATAAAGATCTGACTCCATGTTTCAGAAGGCTTGATTTATTATTTTATGATATATATTACATTAAAACTAAACTAAAGAATAGAAGAAAGGATTTCATCAGAAGGCTAGCTAAGAATAGAATAGGAAGGAATGATAAACAAAGGTTTTGTGTCTCAGACTCTCTGTCAGAGCCAGCTGGGCTGTGATTGGCCATTAATTACAAACATCCACATGGGCCAATCACAGATCCACCTGTTGCTCCACAGCAGCAGATAATCAATGTTTAACATTTTGTTGCTGAGGCCTCTCAGCTTCTCAGGAGGACAAATCCTAAGGAAAGGATTTTCCATAAAAGATGTCTGCGACAGTTACCATGTTGGCCTCTGGAAAGGTCTTAATGTTTGTTTTCAACTTGCCCAGACTGTGAAGGAAAGCTCCTGTGCACACACTTACAGGAGCATGTTTTATCCTCCAAAGGCCTGCCTGGGAGCACATGGAGGATGCATAGTTGTGATTTATCATAGTTGTGATTTATTATAGAGCCATAGGGTTGGAAGAACACCCTAAAGGTCACCTAGTTCCAATCCCCTCACCATGGACTGTGGCAGTGTTCACAGGGTCTGAGGTTGAGGGAAGAGACAAGGCCTGACTCATGTTTCAGAAGGCTTGATTTGTTATTTTATGATATATGTTACATTAAAACTAAACTAAAAGAATAGAAGAAAATTTCATCTCAGAAGGCTAGCTGAGCTAAGAATAGAAAGGAATGAATAACAAAGGCAGCTGTCCCAGACTCCCTGTCCGAGCCAGCTGCTGTGATTGGCCATTAATTATAAATATCCAACATGGGCCAATCACAGATCTACCTGTTGCATTCCACAGCAGCAGATAATCAATGTTTCCATTTTTCCCTGAGGCCTCTCAGCTTCTCAGAGAGAAAAAAATCCCAAGGAAAGGATTCTCATGAAAAGATGTCTGCGACAATGGACAGCAGCACCTTCCACTTGACCAGCTTACTCAGGCCCCTTCCAGCCTGGCCTTTACCCAACAGACTGTTTGAGACATTTTTCCACACTGTGACCAACCTGCGTAAACTATACTAAAGAATAGAGAAAGGATACAGACAGAAGGCTAAAAGATAATAATGAAAACTCATGACTCTCTCTTCAGAGTTTGACACAGCCTGACTGTGATTGGTCATTAAGTCAAAACAATTCACCTGTTGGATAAACAACCTCCAACCACATTCCAAAGCAGCAAAACACAGGAGAAGCAAATGAGATAATTATTGTTTTCCTTTTTCTTTGAGGTTTCTCAGCTTCCCAGGAGAAAAATCCTGGGCAAAGGGATTTTTCTAGAAAATATGACAGGTTGCTTACAGGACTGTCCTGCCAGTCTTTGGCTCCCCAGGTGACCTCTTGTTCCAGGTTTACAGCAGCATACAACAAATCCCATGTAAAGGTCTTTCACGGAGGAGAATGGCTCTGTGTCTGTCTGTGTGTTTTTGGGGTGGGGAGAAGGAAGATGGAATGGTAGAAAGAACAGTTTTCCCATCTCTAGAACAACACAATATTGACCATGTTTACTATTTCCAAGTGTGACAGGATCCAAACCCAAGGAATTTTCTCCTAAACAGTCCTATGATATGACAACTGAAAGAAAAACCTCAAAAAAATTAAGGAAAGACTCAAGAGCTGTCCTACAGTAACATTTAAAGTGCTTTTAAATAAAAAATCTAGAATAGAAAATCATGTCCCAAAAGGTGGCTAGATCTTAGACTTTTCTTCTTTCCCCCTCTCTATGTTTATCATATTTTCCTTCAGCTTGTGTTATTTACTGTCCCATTTGAACAATAAAACAGGCTCATTGGTTTGAAGTGTTCTCGTTATTATTTTGTTTTATTTTTGCATTTACCCCCACAAGCCTAATTAACTCCTGTTTTGTTGGAAAGCCAGCTGTATGTACAAAGTAGGCTGCAAACATTTTAATATTCACTCCTGTAGTATTTATTTAAGAAGCTGCCTTATATAATACATGATCATGTTTTGATAGGACAGAATAACATGAACTTTGAACAAAAGATTAAATTCCTACTTATAGCCCAATTAAATTCCTACTTATAGCTATCTACCTCACATATAACATTTATCTGTACCCTTTTTCTCCCTAATCGTGGATATCAAGAAATCTTTCCTCAGAAGATCTGTGCCAAAGAAATTTACAAAGATCCAGACTGAGAAACAGATTCACTGTTATGATTCTTCAAAATGGAAGCGAATGGGCCCAGGAATTGTTACAAAAGGGAAAACATGCTAAGAGTCAAAAACAAAGAGKGAAATTTGTTTACYGGAAGAAAGTTTGAATTGTTAAGTKGGAATGTCAAAAAGCCAGAGATAAATTGAGGCCTTAAATTTTGAGGAATTTGAAGTAGGAGATAGATAGATATCTCTTGCAATATTTTGTTCTTGCTGCATCTATGTCATTCAGGAAAAATAAAGCCTAAAAAGAAATTACAAAATTAATAAAATCATCCTTGCAACTTCAGACCCATGCAAACTTTTCAAAATCCACAATAGCTCTGACTTTGCTTTTGTGGTTTCAATTAGATTATGTACTTCAAAATGACACTAGAAAAGATTAGAGCAATGTTTCCAAGCACAGAAACACATTTCCCTAAGAGCAATTATTTTAAGATTTATTATTATGGGTATATTCTTTTGATACTTCAGTATGAAAAACTGCAAATATTGAGTAATCTTAAATATTAGCATCTATAATAACAAAAAAAAAATACTGCATTTCAGTGAAAAACACCTATCATTTATAGTTAGTTCGTAAATTTGTTAAACTGTAACTACAATGCAAGTCATTAACTCCTTTTATTAAGTGAATAAGGTGTTTTAAAATTTGAGCATTTGAGTGAGGGATGCACAGTACTCTCCAGTTAATCATCTGTGTACTGCAGCTAATGTCTTTTTCCAATGTCATGGGGCACGCATGAACTAAATTCCTTGTCCCTTTTCTCTCTTTTTATTACTTTAAATCCTATTATGCCATTGATTTTTAAAGCAGAACTCCCCACAGAAGCCAACAGGACTCTGCTTGGAAATCGATGGCATCATATGGCCTTAAGTATTCCATTATTGGGCTGCAGAGATGGGCTGAACATGTTAAAAAGGGTGAAAACATCAGCAGGTAGGCTTCAAATAGACAAAAAAAAAATCTCCTTTCAACCAATGATTTCTGCCAGTAAAAGGTGAAGTAGGTTTTCTCCTGCCTCTCCAAGGGGAGCACTGTTCAGGTAAGGAGAAATTAAAATCACATCCTCATGTCCCACAGACCCTGCTGCACCCCTGTCCCCCAGGCACAACCTTCTGAAAAAACAATGGGCTTTATTATCCCATTAATACACCCCATTGCTGCCCCTTCATTAGGACTGGCTTCTGTGAAAATAACAGATATTTCATATATGTGACTGTGTGTGTGTATTTATATCTTTTGTTCTTGGCACTTCTGTAGCCAGATCTTGCACACAACTGAGAAAATACTGACGACCCAGAAACTTCAGAAATCTTTAAAAATGTGGCATTGGTTGGTACAGAATTAACAGGAATAAAATCAGCTTTGAGCCCCTTCAGACCATGAATGGCAAGGGATACTATCAGTTTATCCACGTTTACAATGCAGGTTTGCAAACTTCAGTAAAAGAAAGCTTGAAAAATGCTTACAAGCACTGGCCATTTATAAGGGAAAGACAACACAAAAAAATGCAAATTCTCTGTTATAGTCATAAATTGCATACCAGTGACAAGACATGAATCTAACAGAATCTAATTTTTTTAATGGATCAAGTGGGGTAATTTATATTTTAAGGGAGCAAAAGTTACATAGTGTTCTACCTTAATGTCTCTGACCAACTTCAAACACAGCCAAACTCATTTCCCTTCCTAGCAAATTGTCCAAACCTGATCACATCACTCTTGCTCCACCACCATCCATATAACTGCAGCCTAAAGGGACATTAATTTGGACAGAAGAAATCACATTTAACATATAAAATACAGAGAAAATAGAACTAATGTACAATCCTTTATACAAGCAGCAGTGGTTCTGGGAAGGTAAGGGGACTAGATGTGGAAAAGGGAATATCATGTGTGGGAAAAAAATAAAAGCATCAATCCAACCTAAAATAAAAATTTCCACTATGCCCTCATATGGTTCCTCTCTGATTAGAACAAGTTTCTTTTTAATATTAGGTGCTTAGTAACAGAAAAGAATTTGTAATAATGTTTCTCACAGATGAAGCATCCGCTCTTTCCTTTCAGGAAGAAACATTTTCTTTTACCCAGCACACATTTTAATTGCCTAAGATGCAATTTCCCTTATGAATAATTTGAATACAGCTGACTTTTTGACTAAGCAAATTTCCTTCAGAACTCAAATGATGTGTGCACTGTAAAATATGGAAAACCATGTGGCAGGGTAGCAGAAGCAAAGTGATGAAGTATAGCATTAATTTTAATGTCATTTAAGAAGTCACCAAGGTTCATACTCTGTCAGTGACACGTGCCTCTGACCAGATGTGCAGCCTACATTTGAGTTCACAGCCACAAAAACTTCCCTCCACAAAGCTCCCTCCACATCATCCCACTTCATGTCAGCTGTGCCATCACAGACCCTGTCTCAGTGCTTCATAAGGGCTCTAAAAAATAGATCCTCTGCACTGTGAAGTTTGGCTATAAAGCTTTGTCTCTTCACCAGAGAATTTGTTACTGCCTTTCTCATATACAGCCCTCATGGGGCTGTGTTCTTCCAGCTTAACATATGAATAACTTATGGAAGTCACTATGTCCTCAAGTGGAAAAGCAAGATTTAGCAGCTAGAATTAAAATAATTTTATTTTCTTTTGGCTTAAAACATAACAAAAAAAAATTAAAGTGTCTAAAGAAACACATTCTTTTCTAGTGTGAGTTGCAGGTGTGAATTTTCAATAAATCATGCAAGAGACTTAGATATCATCTGAGAGTCATAGATAACTTATAACAACTAAAAATTAGATCACCATTTCCATTAACAGAATCAAGCTGTAGACAAATGTTGGGTTTAATGATACCACAGGGCCCAAGCAGGACTAATAAAGCAGCTTTGTTGATATTGTCAGTGTACATAATTTGAAAATCCATTATCTCATCCTAAAAATGCACTCAATGAATACTTTGTAGAAGCTGTATTAGCTGCCTAGTCTAGTAAATAAATTGAAATACTAATTACTCTTTCTTTGGAAAGAGGCTCTGTTGTTTATTTTAATGTTGGAATTATTTCACTATGAGGAATTTACTTTTTTTTTACAAGGACTGTGTTGGGAAAATTTGTCTGCTAAGGGAAATAAATGAGTTGCTTTTGTACCAACATAAACTACCTCATCTGATGAGTAACCACTAACCATAACTTAATATAATTTCAGATTATTTGCATTTTCACTTGCCCGTAGCAGCTAAGCCATCTGGTACACCTTTTTTCATTTTTTTGTTCACTTTAAAAATAGCAAAAGCAAGCACTCTTTATCTATGCCTTTTTAGTGGTAAGACAGTGTTCAGCTAAACTGTACCAATGACTAAGAACTAAAATATTCAGCAGTTTCTGATGTCTCTTCCAACTGTCTGATACAAGATTTTAGTTCACTGGACCAGATGCATACACAAACCAAATTCTGGCAGATGAACATAAATTCCATGAACTTCATCTTCAGTGTGTTTTAAAATATTCAGCTTTTTTTTTTTTTCCTAATCAGATACAAGTAAAATCAACTTAAACCTGCTAAAATCTTACATTAAGCTCCTATTTATAACAATAACTTATGATTAATGTACTCTTCAGTAGGAAAGCTCTTGCTTAATAGAAAAAAATCCAGCAAAAAAAAAAAAAAAACTGCTTTGTTATCTGACATAGACATGTTGGTAAAACAGAAATACTCCCTTCCTTTAGCAAGTAGCAAAACCCTTGTAAGAAAATGATCTCTCAACTTTCAGTCATTTTAACCGCATGTAACACTGAACATGGTGAGTTTTTTCCCAAGGGGCTCTTTGTCATTTTTTATGACATGCGCTTCTTAAGATAGAAAGTAAAACAAGCAAAACAACAAATAAAAAAAAAAACCCAAAAACTAAAAACAAACAAACAAAAAACCCCAAACAAACAAAAACAAAACAAAAACCCCTAAACCCCACAAAACCACCAAAAACCTCTCATCTTTCTGCCTACCCTTCATTTTTCCRGTGACATTGTGCTGCTTGACYGACTTGATCTCWTTCTAYGAYGTTTAGTGGRTGATGGAATGGCCATGGGTGGCTCTATCTGGACTTGAGCAAAGCCTTTGGCACTCAAAATGGAGAAACTGGAGAAACTGGATTTCCAGCATGTGAGCAGGTGTACTTTTGCTGGATAAAAATCTGCCTGGTTGGCCATTGGCACCAGAGCAGGGTGGTGAAAGGTGCTGCATCCAGCTTCCCCAGGGCTCAGTCCTGTTTAGCATCTTTATTGACAAGCTGGCCCCTCCAGATCTGCAGATAACACCAAATTAGGTGAGGATTCTGATCCTCTTGAGCTCTCCTTTCACTAAGAAGACGCTCAGCATTGCTGGGTTAATGTTTGGGTTTGATCGTCCTGAGGGTCTTTTCCAACCTAAATGGCTCCATGGTTGGGCCGTGGGATTTCAAAGAAATCTGCATTAAAGCTTGGAAAATGTTTCCCCTCTGGAGAACAGCAACTAATTAATTCATTAGCGATGAAATGCATTAGTGATGAAAAATGTCTATGTATTTAGGTCTATCTTCTGGTTAGGGAAATCTTCTCTGGGTGTTGGAGAGCAAACTATTCCCAGAAATTGATACATAAAAGCATCTCTCTGTCGGGATGAAGTTTAGCAAAACTCTGAGGGGAAAAAAATTAAATGAATTCCTAAACTGTTTCTTAGTGTTGACAGTTTTCAATATTTAATGGGCACATTGGAGTTGAAAAGAGGACATAATTTCTTTTTCTTTTTTTTTTTTTTTGTCCTTAAAATTGTAATGATGAGGTCTTTTTGTTTTATTTTTACTGAAAACCTTAAAAAATCTAAGATGCTGCAATCTACAAGTATACCTATTTAGAACAAAAATATTCTACCTCTACCATTGCAATCTAAAGATATATAATTTTATTAACATTTAGGGTGTGCTATGCTCAGGGAATACCCATGAAAACTGTGGGAAATAAGTAACAGCCTGAGGGCCCCAAAAAATTTCTCTTAAAATACCAGACTAAAGTAAAAGCATTACAGGAAAATGTCTCAATACTCAACATTAATATGAATTGAGGGACTGGGAGGTGGTGTGGAAATCAGCAGAGATCACAAAGGATCATTTGAGTCCATGAAAGCAGATTCCTAGGACACAGATCCTATACTGGGAAATTCCAGTCCCAAGAGCTGTCAATTCAGCAGCAAGGCTGCATGGAGCAGCAGCAGCCTCCACAGATGTCCCAAATCTCCCAAAAAGTGTTCAACCCTTGATGCCATGTCTGAGAGGCACAGGAGCAGATCAACCCACCAGCCAGGACTCCCAAATCCCTAAGGCTCCGACAATTTCATAGAGATGCAAGGTCACATCTAATAGCTGATGGCAGCTATTAGATGTGACCTAATAGCTGCCATTTTATTAGATGTGAGCAGCTCCTTTGCCTTTCTTAATAAGATACAGTGTGTATAATTTACTGTAGCTATGATATTTTCTGAAAAATCTTTCTTTAGGATTTTTTCTTCTTGAGAAGCTGAGAGGCCTCAGGAAMAAAAYGTAAACATTGATTATCTGCTGCTGTGGAATGCAACAGGTGGATCTGTGATTGGCCCATGTTGGATGTTTGTAATTAATGGCCAATCACAGCCCAGCTGGCTCTGACAGAGAGTCTGAGACACAAACCTTTGTTATCATTCCTTCCTATTCTATTCTTAGCTAGCCTTCTGATGAAATCCTTTCTTCTATTCTTTTAGTTTAGTTTTAATGTAATATATATCATAAAATAATAAATCAAGCCTTCTGAAACATGGAGTCAGATCTTTATCTCTTCCCTCATCCTAAGACCCCTGTGAACACTGTCACAGGTAACAATCCTGTTAGTCAACAGTGTTCTCCTACAGCAACCTCACTCCACACAAACTTTCAAGCTAAACTATATTTTCTGTTTACACTAACTGGCTTTTTCAGAGCTCTATATTAATTTTGAATTATCAGACTTTGGCTTCATGAGACGGCTGTTTGCAGCAGGATGAGCTTTATCAAAACAGTAAAACATGCCTGAAGTGTAAGAAAAYTGGCCCCATCCTGTGAAGCAGCAGGGCACAGGACACCTCCAGTGGTGCTTCTTGCATAAGTGTCCCTCCTAAGGATGAGAATTGACATGTGAAATTGCTTGGATAATATGCCTTAACTCTCCTGTTTTAGCTCTGTGACTGAAGAACTAGCTTCTTCCTCTTGTAAGTCTTACAGCACAAGTATGAATATACTGGTAGGAGACAGGAGCAAATTTACCCCATGATAACTCACATATTCCCATGGCTTTAGCACACTCTAGTAAATACTCCTTGCCAGAAAAAAAAAAAAAAAAACAAAAAAAACAGAGCACACTTTGAACTTGTAGAGGTTTTAGAGCATTAGGAGGAAAAAAATCCACTTTAAAAAAGGCATAAAATATTTCTTCTAATGGACTTATGATGACAATGATTGGAATGGGCCCAAATTTGAGAAGTACCTTTTCTAATCAGAAAGAGGGCAAAGTTGCTCAACAAAGTGACAAAGTGACATCTTACTGCTAATTTGAATTAATTCCAGAGGAATATTTATATGTTAGGAAAAAGGGTTTATTGGAATGACAGGAATAAGAAATGAAAACTAAGAGCCACTAAACAGGTATAAATAAAATGCAGCAAGATTAAATATAAAGCAAATAAGGATATATTTAATAAGTATTCACTTTTCCTTAATAGAAGCAGAGCAATAAATTACATAAATCCAAGACCAGCTAAAACCAATGTATGTCCAGCATATTTACAATGACATAACAGGCAAACATTGATAGAAATCAAGATACTAACCTTGATCAAGGAGTACATATCAACTGCAGAAAACTGGCTCAGGCACATCATACATGAAAGACATCTGCATGTAGCCCARATAGTGTGACTTACCACAGCTTACAGCAGCTCTAAAGGCATTCAGCCAAGGTAAAGCCATTATTATAAAAAATCCATTATTATATAAAACACCTGGAGAGCCCAGCCCATGGCAGCACTGGCCTGCTACCATTACTGTTTCTGTCTGAGAAGGAATTTCTGTTCCAGCAACAAATGSCTCCTGGAACTAATTGGCACTCATTGTCAATCTCAGAGCAGAGMCTAATGAAGTACCTTTTGAGCCTGAGAGGTTCTGAAGAGGTGATCTCTCCAGCACAGAACAGAGCCTCTGTAATGAGGCAGGATAAGGGTGATTCCCCTGCTAATGCTCATTCCTTACCTGTCCTCACTGTAAAAAAAAAAAAATGGGATTCATCCATATGTTTAAGAAATCCAGGGAGTCCCTGTGTAAAAAAAAGGTGATAACACCACAGTTGACTGCTCATGGGGACAAGGATCACAAAGAAAGGGAACAAAGATGCTCTTACTGCAAACTAGCTCCCACCTCATGCATTTCATCGCTCAGAAAAACTATTTGTGATCTAGCAGGGAGTAAGTCTGAACAGTGGTAACAGCAAAGGACTGATTCCTGGAAGTCATCACCGATATTCTATCCTAAAATTGTGTTTTCTATCCTAAAAGTAGTGTTTTTCTAAATCTGAAACAAAATCTGGGTGACTSTCACCTGTATTACACCTGCTCAATCTTGAGATACAATTTACATAAACAGAGAAATTCTTACTGCAGAGCTTTCCTCAGTCAGTCAAGCTGCTCTTTGGAAAGAAACAGCACRACAGAACAGTTAAATGAACTAGAATCTTTATCAAGCATTGGTATATTCCTGCCAGACAACTTCTTTTTATGTGGACTGCAAATAAAAAGATATCAATTCAAGTTGGCAGGCTCCTTTAAAACTAAGGGAATGCTTTGAGTGCTGGACTRCAGTCTGCACCCATGCTACATGTTGAAGTGTTTAAAATACAGGATAAAGCCTTTAAACAACAAACCCACAAAAGTAAGATACCTAGGCAGCCTGGAGGCAGTGTAATGGGCTTAAGCCAGAGCTCTTCAGCAAAAAGGTTTATAAAGGATGTATTCTTGAAGATGAGGCTATTACTGCAGACCATCTACTTTTGAAATGTTTTCAGACACAATRGTTTGTTCCATCAGTTAGCTGGAAAAAATGGAATTAGATACTCTTTAATTATTTTGGGTAATCCCAACAAGCATGTTCAGCACTTTGCTTTGTATTTAGTRTTGGTCTGGGACCAATGCTGGCAACCTGATATTAAAACATACCTCTGCTGCTGTGAAATATTTGCTGCAATGAATAATAGYTATGATAATAGGTATTATGATTACTGTGTTATAAGACAGTTCTTTTTTTTTTTTTTTTTTGCCTCTGTCTATTTGAAAAAAATGCCCAGCAGGGCTTTAAAAAAGAGCAAGGTAGTGTCATACATAACTCTCCCTGAAAAGATAAAAAAGGATTTGTCATCCATGTGGTTAAAGAGCAGACCTCCAAATTAAAACACTTTGGAGACACACTGAGAAAATGCCATTTATCAAAAGCCAAATTGTCATTTTGGCACGTGTGGATCCAGGACTAAAGGGTGGAAAATCTGTGCCAGTTCCTGCTGCAGCTTCTGACACGGGTTTATCTCCCYTTCTCCTGAGATGCTGTGCAGCTCGGCAGCTCGTGGGATCTCACTGACAACATTTTCAGGCAATTGCAGCTGTGATTTGGGAACGTGCTCTCCTAATCTGCTGCATCTATTGAGTGCAAAAGCCAGGAAAAACCTTTCTGAAGTCTTCTTCTGTGAGAACTCTTCTGAATCTCTAGGATTCTGTGCTTTGCTTTTTTTGCTTGTTCTGACAGTAAAGATAATTATAACCGTTTCTGACTTGTGAGATCAACCAATATTTTCCTCTCCTATACGCCAAATTTCTCCCTTTTGTTCTTTTTAGCATCCTCTACAATACCTCTAGACTAAGGTACATTTGAGTTTGCAGCCCATTTTTACTGTTCTGTGCTGAACATTCTAGAATCAGATGAGAGTAATCACAAAATTGCATCTATATCTTGGCAGGAAAAGCTGAAGACTCCCTGGTGTTAGGGCCTCAGAACTCAGCTATGCCATATCASTTGGCCTAACTACATGTTTTCATATAAGCAACAAAATAACATCAGATTTCCTCACAAAGACAGAGGCAAGGGTTCTTAGGTAAGAGTACTTTCCTACAAGAACTGAATTTCATTATAGATAACTTTAATCCACAKAAGTCTATATCACAAATGACATTTCCAGTGTTCAAATTTCAGCATGTAGAAGAACTGGAAAAGGTCAGAACTCTTTCAGCGCCCCTAGAAACATACACTGTTTAATAGACTTTAAGTATGGACTAATATATATATAAAATGTTCAGGATGTGAAAATACATGTAAAACAATGGATCAGTACTGAAAAAAAAAAAAGTGAAACAACAGCTTGGCCATGTGTGTATAGTTAAGAAACAACTTAGATTTTTTTGAGCATTTTTGCTGTAGTTGACAACAAAAAAGTAGTTATGTTCTAAGCTGTCTTCCCAGCCTGGAAAAGGGTGACAATAGTCATTCATGCTCCATGGAATATATTTACCACCAATACAAATAAATCTTTGATAAATCTTTGACAATTAAGATGTATAAACTCTAACAAAAAACAGACTACAAGATAGCATCTATTGCAAGAAAGATCTAGCCAAAATATTTAAGCCTCTCCTTTTTTAGGTTATCTTCAATCGTTATCTACATTTTCTCAAGGAACCAAGCAACTCAAAATAAACTATGCTCTTTGCAGAAGAGAAGTTGGACTCTCAATGATGTGGTATTTCATTAAGTCTACCTAAACCTAACATTCATAAGCATCTTGAGGCAATGAAAATCATTGTCTGTCAAACAGACAATAGCTATCACATGTTTAATGATTGCTACAAATCAGTTTTTCTAATGCCAAAGTCTGATGTCCAGCTCAGACTTCTTACTATTTCCCTGTGCTAGTGAAATTGACTTATTTTTGGCAAAAAAAAAAGGGTTGATCCCACTGTGGATGGGTCATTTCATCCCCTTTTGATCATATTTTATTCAATCTATATCCTGCTGGACCAACAGACATACTTTTCTGAAAATGTTTTCTTTCTAAATATGGCATGTATCTGTTACATGTTACATACATCTGTTAATCAGCTCTCCTTTTCATATTTATTTCATTTAATTCAGCTTTCAAATACAGTGCCAGAGCTCAGTCAATGCCAGCTCTGTGTACTGTGATTTCAAGGCAACTTTAAACTCATATACAGTAATGTTCTTAGTTTAACAAAGTATATCACATGTATATGTATGCTCATATACCATATATAAAAACATGTATGCTTATAGCACACATCTGTTGTTCATTTTAAAGATATTAAGAGAGGCAATTAACTAACATTTTATATAAGAAACTTTTTTAATGTATTATCAGTTTCTTGGAACAGTATGTACTTGACATTTATAATTTACTTACTTGGAAACAGAATTCCATAGGTAATTTCTGTCTATTATGCTGATAAGTTTCATGGGAACATCTGCACTTAAAATATGTGCCTCACTTAAGAATAAAGCGATTATTGCATTCCTAGCTTAGTGAAAAGACAATGTGTCATTGAGATCAAAAATCAGCACTATCAAGTATCTCCAAGAGTGCTCAATCTGTCTGTCTTGCACAGAGTCAGATTGAAGCACAGAATTTTGAATGGAAAACAAAATACAGCCTATAAGCAAACAAGAACTAGGAGGAATTCCTAAAAGGAATAATGTTTTAATACAGACTAACAGAGGAGGAACCGACTTGACCAAATGTGCAGAGTTTTTCCCATTTAAATTTAAACAAAATTGCTGGAAGGTTATAGAAAGTTATCTATTCATTACATGTTATTAGATTTAATGAAAAAGATTCACAATAACTTCAACCTTTAAATCCCTTCTTTTGTGATTTTTAACAAGAATTATCCTGCTTTTAAGGTGGTTGTTCTCTCTTTTGATATGAAATTCTAAATATGCATGGAACATGAAATGATTGACAGAATACTAATATCCTACTCCTAAGAAATTATATTCTGATTAATATCTACTGCTTCAATATGTACAGAAGAATTTATCAAATTCATTCATTGATTATTCAGGCTCCGGTCATAACAGAGAGAAACAGAATATCAAAAATTCAACAACAGTTGCTGAAGTACAGAAAATGCATATGTTTAGGAAAGGAACAAAGATGAAAATGAACCATTTAACTACGCAAGAGAAACTGGGGCCTAAAGTTTCTAAGCAAACAAAACTTGTTAAGAAGAGTTTGCATGTGTGGTTGCTCTTTTATTTGGATTCACCATGGAAAAATGAGTGACCATTTATTTTCCCCTCCCCTCATTCTCTGCCATTTATATTTAAACTGCATAGCTGGGAACTTGGAACTGGGTTGGACATTTGTGGAGATTTTTAAGTGTTGTTATAGGCATAGATGACCCATCATAGACCACAAAAATTATATTAATATTATTAATATTAATAATATTACATTATTAAATTATTAAATATTAAATTATTAAATAATATTAATAATATTAGTAATATTAAAAAATAGCATAAACATTCAACAACATACTGGAAACCTCAGGTTCATTTTTTTAAGCTTATATCTCTATCTAAATCCTGTTCTTTGTTTCCAAAACCCATCATCATGCAAGAGCAAATGCAATATTTTTCAGTATCTGAAAGACATTTGTTTCTGACTTATCTGCCTGACATTGATAAATGTATGAAATACCATTCATCTGTAAACGTCTTTCATTATTAACCTTTGATGTATTACATATATATATATATACACATATATATATAGGGTTTCCTCCTCTAATACTGGAAACTGATGACCTAAACCAGCAAACTTCACCTACCAGGCAGTGTAGGTTGACCAGCAGCAGCAGGACACAGGGTCAGCATGCAATGATTGCAATGCCACAAAGTCATTATCAACACAGGGTGGTTAACATTTAAAGGATATAATTCTGATTATTTCAAAGTTTCTCAACTAGAGGGAAAAGTCCTTACCCTTATTCCCAGGAAACACAAAGATAATCACAACAGAAGGCAGACTTTTCCAATCTAGAAAACATCTTTCTTTCAGCCAAGTATATTCTTTGGCATATGAGACATATTAACAAGGGTCCAACAAATTTACTGTGAGGTTCTTTAGTTCAGCACGTGGGTAGAGAAAATAGCAAATCTAATGGTGATTAGGAAGCAAGCTATTCCACAGAGGCCTCACAGTAATTTGACAAGAAGCCGTATTCTTTCCTTTAACACATTTTTTTTGTCCTAAACCTTCTTAAATATTTTCTACCAGATGCTGGCCGCTTATCCTGCCCCTAAAGAATCAGACATCCAAGTAACTTTCATAGTTTTATTAATCTTCCATTTTTTAAAGCTCTGCTTTCCTGATGTCAAGTCTACCTCCCCTCCTGACTAGCAAAACTTCCTAATAGCAGCAAAACTACTGGAAACCCTGCAYGGAGCTCAGCCTCCTCTTGTAGCTGACAGCACAACAGCTTTCTACCCACTTACTCTCTTTTCTTCAAGACAGACAAAAAGGGAGGAAACTTCATCGGGAGGTAGCAGTTTAGAAACCTGACATTTCACTGCTTGATGCTCGCTTTCATCAGCAACAGGATCTTGACTTTAATACTGAAAAATAATGAAGAATAGTGAAATCAAAACTGACACTGTGTCTGCTTAGACTCATGGTGCCTGTACACTACCACAGAGAACAATAATTTCATTCCCTTTGAAAGCATTTTGCTATTGAATGAGAAGTACCTTTAGCTTTRCCTACACATTGCCTATAGCAGTCGAGTCAGTCTTTGAAAAAGAAAATTCAAACATGATTCAGGTGCATTAATTTGTACTCAAAGGATTAATACAGAATTCCACATTGGGTTTGATTGAAAAAAAAACTCTAAGCTGGGGTCTAACCATTAATCCAGTGATACCAAACCCACCACTAAACCATGTCTCCAAGTGCCACATCTACATGTTGTTTAAAAATCTCCATGGACAGWGACTCAACCATCCCCCAGCACAGCCTCTTCCAATAYCTAACAAKWTTTTTGGTGAGGAATTWTTTCCTGATATCCAATCTAAACCTCCCTTGGTGCAACTGGAGACCATGTCCTCTTGTCCTGTCAGTAGTTACCTGAGAGAACTGGCCATCCCCCACATGGCTACAACCTCCTTTCAGGTAGTTATAGGGAGCAATAAGGCCCCCCAAGAGCTTCTCTTTCTCCAGGATAAACACCCCCACCACTTCAGCCATTCCACACAAAACCTGTGCTCCAGATCCTTTACCAKCTTTATTGCCCCACACWTTTTTCAGTACCTCAGTGYATTTCTTGMGGTGATATGACAGCACAGAGCACCCTGTAACATTAAATAAATTATAGGAAAACTCATATTGTGACACAGTGCAACAAACCACACCAGCCTGATATGCTCATATGAAAGGAATCACAGTGCTCCTTGGAAATATTTTTTTTCCATTTTATAATTTTAAAGTGCACTAACACTACTGAATAAAGTGTTTGAAGTTCTTCAAGGCTTATAAAAGATGAACTCTATCAGGTTTTAGCTTTGTGTTATTTTTATTGCTCCTTCTCCATTCTCCMTTTTTCATTTCATTCCCCAATAAAGAACTAAAAGCTATGTGAAAATGAGAGGAGATATTTTTTCCACTTACTACAGGTGTTTATATATACTGCCRCACTTATATTCAGATGTACAGATAAGCATGTTTTCCATCTCACACCAGTTACTGTTGTTTCCCTCTATTTATTTCTCTCAGTGCATCAGGGAAAGGACATATTTTTAGAAGAAAATGGAAACAAAGCAAAGGAGAGCAAAGCAACAACACTATTCCAGAACACAAAAATGGCTAAAATGGTTGTCTGGTAGTTGGAAGACCTCAGGCAGATAGTCAGACATGGATAATTGGACTTGAGTCTCTGCCAGTCTAGCTTCATGCCAAGTCCACCCTGCTTGTTTTTCTAAGAAAAGGGGAGTTGTCAAAATCTTTCCATTTTAACACGAAAATGTATCATAAAACTTTATCACTCAAAACTGACATGTCACAGAAAGCTTGTTTCGAAGAATATTTATCCACAAAATGAAAATRTTTMAATRAAAATTTCCACCACTCCTACATACRTTTTTAGAAGGTGTCAAAATAATTCCTCCTGATTCTATTACAAAGCCAAATCAAAAYACAGTGTATTTGTGACATGGTATTAAAAAAAAGCACAGAAGAGATTCTTGAAGAGCCTCAGTGAAATGGTCACTCATGTTCACTAAAACTGCAGGAGAATTCCAAACCACTTTGAGGARGTGATTTAAAAATCAGTTGGCACTTGTTCAAGTAGAATGCTAAAAATGCAAAGCAAACTCCACCCCTGGAAGTTTGTGTTTTCCCAAAGCTCAGACAGGAGTGCTTGCAAGGCTCAGATACTGCACAAATTATAAAAGCCACCTGCAGAGCAGTATCAGGGGCAGCCCAGCTCTGGTACTGCAGCCCACAGCCACAAAATTGCTATCCTAGGATGCAGAGCAAACTGTGAGCAAGCCAAAAATTATAATGTTGATCACATTAATTGCTTCACATGTAGCTGCTCTTGATTTTAAGGGGATTTTTAGAGTACATTTTATTCAGGTTTCCATTTCAGTTGTTCTTTGTATGTTGGTGCTTTTCTGTGCAGGTTTCTCTCCAACCCTGATTCAAGAGCCAGCTTCTATCATCCAATAAATTTCCCACCTTTCTTGTTGTCAACACCTTTTCTGTTAATAACCTATTTGCTACAGGTGCATCTCTTGCACAAAATTTTCTGATTTTTTTTTCAGAAACATTGAAGATTTGTTTTTTGCCTCTGAATGAGTATAGATATTGACTACAGCGTAGAAAACTTAATCTACATGGTGGTTTAGTCACGGGTAGGAAGCAAAACAAAAGTGTTTGGAAAATCTTTATTACCAATATATTATTTTAATAGAAAGTAATATCTGTCCTTATTTTCTAAATATAATTTTCTTTTCTAGCTACTGAGTTGCCAAGATGGATGTTTGCTGCAGTCTCTGTTCATTGTGGCTTATCAAACTACAAAACATACCACAAGGAGCACAGAAGGAAAGTCCAAGACTCAGARCTTGCAGATAATATGCAACAAGCAGTTAAGCAGTAGATATCAAGGGTAACAGTGTTGTCTGAGTGCCCTGAAGTACTGAGGAAAAAAAAACCAGCCAGAACAATCTCCCATATTTAACATCTCCACTGTCTCTAGAAGACAAAATACATCCCTAACTGCAAAACATGACAGAGACCCAAAGAGAAGCAAAATCACTGAAATCACTGTGGTTACCTGAGAGTGCAGGCAAATGTTTCTGACTCAGATTTAGGTCAATAGGCTGAGTCTGTGCCAGGTGACATGGCAACAGACTGAATTCCTCTACAGTCAAATTCTAGCAAGAAACAATGATTTTTAAGGGCAGCAAATAAACACACAAAACTTTGTGATCAAATTATGAATCACCATAGGGTAGGTAAATATTTTTTTTCCCTTTTATTTCCATCACAGATAGCCAACAGAAACCTTTCAGCACACATTATCCCTCACWATAAGTAGTTCCTCTTCCTCCTCAGTACTAACCACTCAGATGTAATTTTAAAGTTCATATTTTCTTACTCAGYCTAGTGGAAATAGCACCATGTCAGAACAGATAAGAGGAACAGATAGAGGACATAAAATTGTTAACTTAGTGTGCAGCGAAGTCTATTCCTCTTGTTTTCTACTTTTCTAAGCAAAGTGATAACAGAAAGAATATTTCAATTTTGATAGTGCATCACTAAAAGACCTTGCAGAGGCTTTGCAAACTGCTGCCAAACATTACTGCATCACCAGTCTAATTACAGCCACRTATCTCAGCTGGAGGTGGGGGAATAAATTCCTACCCAGGTCTAATGTCAGTGGAATATTTTAATTTTGCATTGAGCAGTGAACTTTTGGGAAAAAAAATAGATCACAAAGGATGTCCTTCCTTCTCTGCAACCATTTCCTAAAATGTCCTAAAATATCAATARGCCATTTTGTCTCTCATTTCTTCATATCTACCTTGGTCTTTTCAAATATAGGTGCCAGATATACTGGTTTTGTGCCAATAAACATCTTCAGGTGAAATCAAGTCATCTGGGGAATGAAACTTTTGGCATCCATAGGATCTACAGAGATTTCACACTGCACATTTTTTATGTTGGCCAACAGAGATTTTACTTTTTTATTTTCTCTCATTGAACTTCAGAATTCTAAATTTAAAAAGTATTACATCTCCAAGCCAAGCAGTATTGTGTTGTATTTCTAACATAAATCATCCTGAAATCAGACTTCAATTTATTGATTTGCCTCACTGTAACCAGATGTRCAGAGTTTCATCACCAAAACATTTCACACAAATGAAAACAATTAGAATGAGGGGAGGTTTTCCRAACAGTACCTGAATATTAAGAAAAATATTCTGCATTATTGCTAATGACTTCTATTCTTAAAAYCTTCCTAAAGCTGAATTACATCTAGACTTGCACACAAATTAATTCTCTAAAAAGCCTAGAGAAAGGGCTTGTGGTCTAATCTGCAATACATTAGAGGGATCTATGTCTGATTGATAGGCACTGCCCAGTAGTCATATTTTCTTTTCCCCTTTGAAATAAAGCCCATTCAAAAGTGACATCTATGAATTACTGGGTTACCTGAAGGTTAAGCCACTTAAGAGAAGGAAAAAAAAAAAAATCATTTACAAGTTGAAAATCTATTTTTGCAAATCTTACTTTCAGTCTAGGTTGAATGCTTCTAATGATATCACAGGAGCCCTGCAGAGAAAGCAAGTTCATGAAAAAGTATTTGATGCTCCAGCGTTCCATTGCCTGGATAAGARGGATGCTGCCATTACTGCAAGCACATAAACTTTGATTACACTTCTTAAAGTCATTTGCTAAAGTGTAAAATAAAGTGCAAGAGGCAACATTAAGATGCTTCATTGAGTTTTAATCAAAGGGAGAAATGATATTTCTATTTACTATTTATCTTCAAAATGTGACTGGTTTTTCCAGCGATAATTGCTGAATTTTTGTAATGGTTRGTGTTAAGTGTGTCTAGATATTAATACAATTTAGTTTTAATGATGTGCCAGTTAATTACAAAAATTTACTCACATACCCATGCAAACCCTGCAGTTCTGATACCATTTTTAGAAGGTAAACTCACTTCTGCTGACATATGCTTTAGCAAGTAAAATATTAACAGAGGTAATGTTGTATTGAAGTCCTATTTTCTCTCTCACAATAATACTGTTACATTTCTTATTGCATTAGCTAAGTCTTTCAGCATGTTGGTACAGTACACATAAAAAATACTGAATTGTGGAGTAGACAAAAAAGGAAAAGGGCAACATATAGTACAAATGTGCATTTGCAAAATAACATAGAAAATAAAATTTTAATAAATAAACGCTTTTCTGTTTTAAAAAACTGATTCAATAATATCAGGCAAAGCATGGAAAATATWTTAAAAAATTGAAAGCTTGAATAGTGTTCCACTTTCAAAATACATGAAAAGTGAAAAAGAAAAGGGAACAGAACCCCCCATCTTTTTACTAACAGCCAGACAGACTTAAATGTGAAGGTTTCTAACCAAATATTAGTCCTCTCAAATAACAAAAGATTGACTATATTAATTAACATTTAATCAAATTGCTTTAATATGGTACTCTTATTTCTAGGGTAATAATTCATATTTTGCCAAGGTAGCTTAACCACTGAAATTTAGAGGCTTGCCATGAAATGTAAATTTGAACACCTTTTATCTGTAGAAAACCCCTGAGYTTATAAAATTGCTCTCTTGCCCTGGGGGTGGCAGTTGCACTGACTCCAGTTACAGAAGGGTAAAATGCAACACAGAAATGTGTCTCTAAATCATGAAGAAAAGCAACTGCAAGCTGTGCCAGTTGCACAAATTAATTCCACGAGTCAGTCACAAAACCATCACAAATTTTGTTCTGCTAAAAACTCCCACGTGCATGCACAGAATGCCATAGTGGCACTCATCCCATGGGGACACAGGGACAATGAGGGACACATTTATTCTTTGTATTATTTCTGTTGCATTAAACAACAACTACAACAACAACGACAAAAATTGAATGGAGCCCATGAAAACATAGAAAATTGACTCAGGAGAATAAGAACTCCCAATAAATTTGTGAGCAAGGTTCCTCTCCCTGGTGTAAATCAACACTGACTTTTATGGAGTTACACTAGTCCATGCCAGATGGGAGTCTGAATTTCATCAAAAAAGACTTAACCATAGGAGGGAACAACAAGGAAACTAAGTTCCTCTGTCAGTAATTAGACATTAAAATAATAATAGCAAATGTAATCAAGRAGAAGAGGCTCCAGTATAAGCTTTAGCCAAAGCCATGCTGAGCTACAATAAGATTATAGAACACAATGCCAGAGACAATTCATAAACTGGGAAAAAATAAGGCTAATGACAGTGCTATCCAAATCATACCTGGCAGGAGCACTGCAAAAACCACATCTGTTGTTGGGAATCCACTCTCCTTCTCAAAGAGGAGAGMTACTTTAGGCTATTTCTTGTGGCTGTCATGAAATGAAATATCAAAATAAAACTGAATTTAGTATTCTAATTCCAAATCCCAGAGACTGTCCTCAAAGTATTTCCTGGTTATAAGGATACAAAATCCCAGAGAGTGTCCTCAAAGTACTTCCTGGTTATAAGGATACAAAATTCCTTTGTATATTATGAATACATGAGAAACAGGCGTGCTGTACCAAAGGCTTCAAGGTGTGGGTTTTTAATCTTCAGGATTACAATCACAACTGCTCGCTTTCACCAAGCTAACTGAAATAGTACAGCTGAGGGAGTTTTAACATCAACTTTCATAACTTTATATAAACTCGGYACTTTATGTTTGTTCTCAAAATAAATCGGAACGTTTCTATTTGTTCAGAAACATGGCGCCAGGATCTCAGAATAAAAAAAAAAATCTGYATCTAATTCCTAGGATTACAAAAAAAGGATGCCAGATGTCCTGCCTGACCAGTTCAGGTAGGTTCCACAGGTAGATTCCAGATCCAAGGCAATGCAATCACCAGAGCCATTAGAGATTTTCTAGCTATGCCTCCCCCACTGACAAGTTGCACTCAACAGGACTTTTTTTAATAATTTTCAAAAAGCAGTCAGCATCTGAAATTCATTGTATAAACAGCTTAATAGGAAAAACTTAAAAGGGACTCCTGACATTCTATTTTGTGAATTATAGAGTTTATGGACTTTAGAAACTGCATGGAAAGGAAGGCCAAATTACTGTGAACTTCTTAAATAGTTTCAGAGACAAAACAACCCTCTCTTTTAAAGATAATCCTTCCAGCTCAAAGATTAAGATTTACTGCAAACCTAGGTTTCAAATTTTACATGCTCTGSTGACACTGACTGCCTTTACCTGACTCAGAAGTACAATTCACACTCCAGGTATGTCTGCAACATTTTAATAAACCTCTACTCAGTTCCCCATATTCTGCTGTCAATGGTTTCGTTGCAGTGCTTCATCTATCAGCAATTTCCCCTCTTCTATGGGGTCATGGCAGAAGGCCACTCAGCACCACCACAGTTCAGCTAAGTGTTCCTTTGTTTTCTTTTTAATTTTGTCACACTTTATAGCCATCTCAAATTAAGGCAAGGCTCCAGTGCTGTAGCTTATTGTTACACAAAGGCAGTAGGAGTTAGAGCTCCCAACAAAGTATCTGTTGTTCAGTTTTGTGGAACATATTTTGTGAGGTTCTTGTTGAATCTAAGAATGATGTACAGACTGTGCATCCTACCCACAGAGTAGCAAAAAAACCCCCAAAACAACCAACCAAAAACCAAACAACCAAAAATCCCAGACAGGCCCAAAACACCAACTACCAGCATTTTTCAGTGAATTACTAAAATGAAGCTGAGTTCCTCCAGTCAGTGTAAAGGGGACATAAAGACTTGGGAACAAAKTCTTCAGTGTTTAGAAACAAAAGTGGAAAGTCAAGCTAAAGCAGGGATTTCTGGACCATTGGTCTTGGTTCCATAGCAGCCTAGACAGAAGAGTCTAGTGCTGAGCTCTTGGGACACAAGCTGAAGAGCAGCAGCACATCAGGTCACACCTTTAGTACTCTCAATGTCCAGTCAAGCAAAGAGAATACAATGAAAGAGAATGAAAAAGAATTAAAATAATTCCCACCAATGAAACTTCATATAATTCATCGAACAGTCCTGTCAGATCCAATTGTAGCCTTCTCTAGAGATTCAGTGTGAGTTACCTACCTCCAGGACCAGTTATTATGCTGTAGTTGGGAGGGGGAAAGGCAACTAAGAAACATTCACACACTCTCTAACTGTTTCCTATAATTTGCAGGTCTGAGATGCAGAGCAAGGCAGGGTTTTTAGCCCACAGTAACTTCACACCCAGCAARACCCTACCTTCAATGAACAGCAATGCACGCCTCAAGTCCTGGAACTCACAGAGARTACATGCATCCCACCTGTCATGTCCCTTTGATATAAATAGATGTAAAAACCATCAGGAGATAAAACCCACCCATCTGTAAAAGTCACATGGTAAATGCTTTTTTTTCAGCTGCCTCTAATGAACTCTGGTGTTTTCTTCAAAAAAATTCATGTGGAGAGAAATTATGTGGTTCCTTCCCAGGTAGCAGTGATATGGCTACTTAGTTTCAGGTAGTAAAAAAATGGAAAATGCTGTTGAACAGGTCTCTAAAATTCCAATTCTCCAAAATCCTTCTTCAAGGGTTATTGCTTTTCACAGTAACATCAGGTCTTGAAGTCCATGATTTTATTTTACCTTGTTTTAGCTTTTTTTTTCCTTTGAACTTTTGATAGTTCACTGAAGAGCAAGCCGTAGTTTCCTTGGCTTAAAAAAAAAATGTGCCTTTGTAAATGATGTGTTAATGATCTTTCTCAGCTTCATGCTTAACTCATTGAGATCTATAAATCACTCTCAGATACGGCCTCATGAAAGATAATAACTCAAAATAGAAATCTCATTTAATTCCACTGCAATTAAACCAATTAATATATCATGTATCTTTGCAGACACCACAAGAAGTTTTTCCACCTTCCCCAATATTTTGTACTGCTCTCTGTCTYCTACCTGATCCTGCAGCAGAGAATCTTTAATCCAGGTTCTTTTTTTTCAGGGAAATGGCAGAAACAATTTCTTTCTATGAAGTCTCATGCCTTCCTCCACTTTTTTTTTTTTTTTTTCCTCCCAGGGCTGTGTCTTTCCCCTGTTTGAAACCACTCTCCAATCTGCAGAGCAACAAACTTTACCCTTACTCTCTGCCCCTCACTACTCTATGAAACACATTTTATTTTCCTTTTACAGCTAAGAGCAAATGTCTTTCCCATCAAATGCATTGATAGTTGAGTGATTTTGAACATATAGAGTATATGAACATATACATATATTTTGAACATACAGTATATACAGAAATACTAAAATATCGATCTACAGTAATCAGAAGAATACATAAGACAAAATACGAGTTTGCAAAACCAATACATGTTCTGATTAATTATCTTCACTCACTAAAGCTGCATTATGTAGCAAATATGATCCATATTAAAAGCCATGGATGCAAAGTGATAATTAAGTCCAAATTTATCAGGATGTGAATTTGCTGATGAATATAGATTATTTTGGTTACAAAAATAATAACAAAGGCATCACAATTATATTCTTCCAAGAATATAGATGGTACTGTCATACTGAGTGCATCTATACTGCTTTTAAACTGCTGTGACATGGCCAAGCACTAAATTACAAGATTATTCTGTGAGAGGAAAGACATTTCCTACTTGTGCAAGAGCAGCCACTATTGTATTCTGCTAATCATCCTCATCTCTGAGGCACAGGATATATATATATTTATTTTTATATATATATATATATATATATATATACATACACAGCATACCAGAAAGCWCTCAAAGAACCACAGGCTAAATTTAGCAAAGTCTGGAACGTATTATCATACAACACTTTGACTACTCTTTTTTTTCCTGACRATGAACTAATTTCTAGAACAGTATTTCTTTGAACTCTCTCAAAAATCCTTTTTAATGGTGAGKGAAAGTATGCTGGACTATTTAGTGGTCAGATTTTAGGATTACAACTCTCTTGGTTAGTTAAAAGATTGGAWATACAGTTTCTGGTGTACTCTTGTTCTGTCATTAGACTATCCTTATCTTAAAATCAGGAAGAAAGATTAACCTCCTAACATTAAGGATATCCTTAACATTAAGGATAATGTAGTTCAGACTGATGATCCCTTGAAATTTAAGGTTAAGATGATGACAAGAAGAATAGCAGAAATTGTACACCATTCTATTTTCTGGAACATGTATGCCTTTGTTTGAAGTAACATTATAATGAAGAAAATAAGTTACATTCTTCTTTTAACCTTCCAATTATTTTTTAGGYAACATTCACAGAGATAATTGCTCAAAATTTATTTGACCACGACTCTTGAAAGACTTTTGTATCTAGTTCCATAGGAAAACTCAGAACGTCACAAGAGAAGAAATGTCTAAATTTTCAGTCTTGGATACCACGCTCTGATCAAAACCTTTTTGCTGTCAGATCATGACATTTAAAACTCTGGGCCCCTCTGAATGAACTTCTAGCTCAGTAGTCTCCTTCCCCACAGCAGAAAGGTGGGAATTTCCAACAAAAAGCCCCCCTGTGCATAACCAGATAGCATTGTGGTGGCATTAATTTGAAACATTCACTGGCTCCTGATTTTCCCAGCACGAGGTGCTGGTTTTGTATGAAATGATGCTAYCTTTGGAAAAAAAWCCCCAAACAACTTGAAATCCACTAAYAGTAGCAGCTATCCCCAGAAGTAACTCTTACAAGCAGAATGAACACAGAGACAAAACCTCTGTTGCTGGACAATTCATTTCTGCCAAAGGCTGGTCCCATCTTCCCATCCTACTCTGACTTTATAATGATAAAGGTTTGGGGCATGTATCATGCCTAACCCTCATTTTCTGTCTGCAGCTGAAAGGGAAATTAGGCATGTGTTTCAAGTGGGAACTGTGCATGCTCTAGCATAGACAGAGTTTGGGTTATTTCACCACAATCAGATGTCTATACTACACTAAGTGATCTGACCTATGTCCAAAATCAAAATTCTATGTTATATACACATGTATATACAAGTAAAATTTTTTGAAATTGCTAATAATTTAGCAATTCTAACATCCATTAATCTGTCACAAGCCAGCTAGTTTTAAACTCACCAATATTAATCTTTTCAACACATTAAATACACAGGAGCGACGATAAGTCCTGATATTAAAAGTAAATTAATTTCAAGAGGTACAAAAAAAACCATGTCTACTTTAGTTGAATTCTTCATTATATATCCCTCAGCATGGTCTCTGCATTTGTAGTTTGGTAGGAATTTGGCAGTCCTTGACTCTCAGCATAGAAGTGAGAGATCCCACCCTGTGCCCACTTGTGGCAAGAAGTCATTTACACAAATCTCTTTTCTGGGGGTAAAAAGGAAGGGGGAAGAAGAGGAATTAAATTATTTAGCCATTGTGACCCTCACAAGAATTAAGAGACTTAATTATTTCAAATCAAATCCTAACTCAAGTTCCTCTCAGAAATTCACTCTAAGTGATTTTTAATAGTGACATCGCGAGCTGATTTCTGCAGAACTTAGTCCTAAGTAAACAACCATATTTTTTCTTAACTTTGCATTGTATTAAAAATTCCAATGTCCAAGTGCTAGTTTCTATTTCATTATTTTGAAATTATAATAGACTTCATTTCTATGTTGAAGTAGAATGTCAAATGTCTTACATATGCACTTCATGTGTAAAAGTAGGCAGGATAACAGGAGGGCCATATGGACTAAAAATGAGTATCTCACAAGACACTAAGCATTAGACATAGGTAGGAAAATACACTGGTTAAAGCRGGTGCCAAGCTTTTAAACAGAGGTTGAACATCTACTTTTTACTCCTCAGAGAACTGAGTTCATTGTATATCTTCAGTAACTTGAGTGAATTTAGACTTGCAAGTTTAACCAGCTGTTTTATTTTCAGTGGTGTTTCACAATATTGTTTCTATTTAGTCAAGTTGATGCTCAGCATTTCTGAAAATAAAATCAATATTTTGATGCCTCAATGTAGACTGGAGCAGCTTTTGAGTGACAAATTTCATTTCATATTACCACTTCATCCCACATCTCTATGTGGATTTCCTACAGAGAATGCTTTTGGAAGCATTGCAGCATTAATGCCCAAGTTTCACTGAGTCAATGTAGGATTTCATCCACGAATAGTTTCTATATGTGTTGGCAGCTCACTCTCATAAGCTACATAGCAGATCTCTAGAATTCCCAGAATTCACAGAATCACAAGGTTGGAAGAGATCCTAAAGGTCATCAAGTCCAACCCAGCCCCAACACCTCAAACAAACCATGGCACTGAGTGCCACATCCAGTCTTTTCTTAAACACACCCAGGGATGGKGACTCTACAGCCTCCCTGGGCAGGCCATTCCAGAACTTCATCACCCTTTCTGTGAGAAACATTTTCCTAATATCCAACCTAAATTTCCCTTAACGCAGCTTGAGATTGTGTCCTCTCGTTCTGTYAGTGGTGCCTGGAGAAAGAGACCAACCCCACCTGGCTACAATCACCTTTCAGGAAGTTTTAGAGAGTGATAAGGTCACCCCTGAGTCTCCTTTTCTCCAGGTTAAACATCCCCAGCTCCCTCAGTCATTCCTCACGGGGTTTGTGTTCCAAGCCCCTCACCAACCTGGACGCCCTCGCGCATCTCAATGTCCTTCCCAAACTGATGGGCCCATAAACTCCACCTTCTAGGCTAAGAAGCAGTAATGTGCTACTCCATCCTCCTTTAATTTTGCATTTTCATGAAGGTGATATTATTTCTCATTTGTGACACACCCATTGTGTAATATTTATAGAGGGGTAGAACTTTACCATAGCATTTTTGTACCCTCGTGTTTTAGTCACTCATGCCAAAAGCAGCAGATACAGAACAGTGCAACATGAGAGAGCCATTTACCTAAGATCATTAGGAACTGGGAAAAGGTCAGAAAAAGTGAATACAAAGGCTGTGTCAGGCCTTGGAAACAAAGCAGGTAATGTTTGTCTTACCTTCATGTGGCAAGCAAACTTAGCTCATAGAACTTCAACTTGGCTTTTTGAAACATCATAATTTTATTTTAATTACAGCAGTGAGCTGGAGGAGTTAAGTAGATTCTCGTTTCTTTTTTTAATAATTCCTTCAGACTGAGAGSAAAAGCCTTCCTAAGCCTGCAGCACAACACTGCTTGCAGCAAGGCTGTACCTGAATTAGCAAACCAGCCCTAAATCCCATTGATGGGACTTGGCCTGGGGAGGATAGAAGACTATTCCTAGTATGTGTTAAAGAAAAGGATAATGAGAAATTAAAGGCATGAAAGTAAAACATTTAAATTCATCAATACAACTCAGGATTTAAAAAAAAATTTATTTGACTATTATATTATATTATATTATATTATATTATATTATAGTATAGTATAGTATAGTATAGTATAGTATAGTATAGTATTATATTATATTAACTATTATTATAATATATTAACTATTATTATAATATATTATTTATATTTATAATATAAGTGCCAAAAATATGCACTTGTATTATAAAATATGATGGCAAATATAAAATGCTGTATTGGGTTTGCATGGCAAGGCTTTTGTACCTGGAGGAATGCTATAGGGGTGGCTTCTGTGAGATGCTGCCAGAAGCCTTCCCCATGTCTGATCCCAAGTCAGACCTGTCCCTGGACAAGGCCAGGCCCATCAAGAACAGTGGTAGTGCCTCTATCATACCAGTGCTACACTAAAGAGATAACTCATTTGAAAATATATTAATAGTTAGGTATTACTGTCCTTGTCCTTGAATGATGGTGCACTGCATCCTTAGATTTTAATTTTCTCACCTTTTTTTAACCTTGTGCTTCATTAGGCATCTGTCATACTTACCAATAGCAATGTCCACATCCTCTAACCAGAAGATAAACATGATTCAAGCAGACTCAAGTGTTTATGAATAGTTTTATGTCTTATAACCTGAGGTTAAAACAAAAATCTGCCTCTCACATTTCTCTGGGCTCAATTTTACCAAATACAAAATGGTCCAGTCAGAGGCTATGGTATTGCAATTGCAAGAATTTTTCAATGCTTAGAGGTTTCAACATTTTTGTTAGTAAGTGGATGCTTCTGGCACACCAAATTAAAGGAAAAAAACAGGAAAGAGTTTCCTTATTTAAGTTACAGCCATTACAAGGAAAGCTATCAACTCCTAGAGGCATTTGTCATTTTGGAAACACATTTGTGTTTCTAAAATGAGTTTTACAGTATTTATTGCAAAATATTTGTAGTATAGATATTTCAATTCTAATTCAGTATTTAAATACTTAAACAAGCAAGTGAATTATAAGCCAGCTTTCTGCCAACTRCAGAARCTGTTTATTTTTTTCTCTAAAATASTACTATCRGTTTTTTCAAACTCTTTTCATAAAAGAGAATGCTTCAGTGAGTCAAATAATTTTCAATATTTAGAGAGATGAGCACTGTAACTCAAATAAACCTTCACCACTCATTTACAAACATTTTTATACCATTTTCCTCAATATTTGCTTCCATTCTGCCTTTATGCATTCTAATATTGTTTGGGGTTTTTTTTTTCCTGAAGCTGCTTTCAGCAAAGGATTTTTTTTCCTTAGGTTTCTACAACAACAGCAAGCTAACTGAACTGAGTCAGTGTGCAAATCTAGAAGCTGTTCTCTCTAGTTTTCCTACCTCATGTACATCACTTTACGTTCAGACCCTGATTTCCTTYGTGTTATTCTCTATTGTTTCAGAAACAGCCCTTTTAAATTTCAGTTGTCTTCCCTGGGCTTGGTTCACCTTGATACCTTCACTGGCTAATCCTTCACATCTTGTGATCTGTCTTCTTCTTGAACACTTCCACACCCTGTTTTTCCTGTTGTTGACATCTGAAGTCAATTACTACTGCACAAGGGTGTGAGTAAAAATACATATGTGAATATATATATATATATATATATGTATTTGTATGAAATGTCTTCTGTTTGGTTGGCTTGCTTCAGAGCATTTCTCAAATTTGTCATGATCATTTAAAGTTCTATGTCTTCAGACATTTCATGACTGAGTTCAGTCAGAGCAACTTTAGGCCTAGCATCAGCCTTCCCTGATCTTCGTTTTTTGCCTTTTTTTCTGACAATCTCTGATAATTGTTTACCTTTACTAGCAAAACAGCATTTTATCCATCAATTGTAATGTATCTACCTATTTTAATATCTGTATTTATAGACAGCTTCATTTCTATTCTTTTGGTGATTTTGAAAATATGTTTCGATTTTTCTTGTATTTCTCACAGCTCCTACTGTTGTTTATTTTATTTCCTGTCTGCTGGCTACAGTGAGATTTTTGAGGGCTCTTTTCTCAGTTCAATTGCTCGAAATTTGCTATTTAGCTATGTAAGTTTTTCTTATTCTCATTTTGTTCAGTAGCACAACACCTCCTGAGACACTATTACTGTTTCCTTAAGTAGAAGAAATGCCAGYAGAAGAAAGGAGTTTACTTTTCCTCAGGGCTTTTCTACGAGTTCCCTCATTTCCTTAAATCTGTCTTTCTCGAGTTTATCATCACTCCAGTGTTTTTGTGTACATAACTTTCACATGATATGGATTGTAATAACATTGTGATTATCATTGTTTTGCAGTGCTGCCAGCACTAGAGTTTAAATGAGCATCTCTGTTCTACTTTTATGAGTGCAAGAGGTATTCACACCACCCAGCTCTGGACAGTCAACTCAGCTCAGTTCAGACCCAATTTCCCCAGCTTCCCTACATTGTCACTAAAGACAAAAAAAGCACACCTGCAGGAGGTGATTCAGGAAAAAAAATACCAATTGTCAGAAGCTGAAGTGTGCATCCCATGTGAGGTGAAATATTCTGGCTCCCATTCAACTCACCTGGTTTGCTGCTTTGGGCTTTGCATGGTGTACACAGCCCTCGAGAGCTTCCTCTGAGTGTGCTCACATTCCATGGAGCTAGTAGGGAAACAGGCATTCCTCATGCAGCTAGAAGGGAAGAAAAAATGTTATCTGTTCTAATTAGATGACATTAAATAATAATGTTCTAATTTTAATTAGGCTGTCTCTATTAAAAAAAAAGCAATTTGTCTGAGTAACATCTTTATATTTTCATGTAGTCTTCATAATGACGAGATAAAACCTTGTGTTGTCTGGGAGTCAAATTACTCAAGTGCTTCTGAAAAGGAACAAAGTTTCATTGAATGGGGTATTTCTTCTCCACAATTATCAGAAAAACTACAATACACACCAAGAGATTTGTAACTAATGTTTCAAGTAAGTTTTGTAAATATTAAAAAATATATATACACAGTTAAAGTCTTCTTGTTTGTTTGCTTGTTTGAAAGACTCTCCAAGGCTTAAATATTAAGGGGAATTAGCATTTGTGTCAACTGCAGTTGTGTGAGCTATATGTCCCACAATAGAACAGCTCTGCAGCTAATGYTCCTATCACTGAGGAACCATAGCCATCCATTACTACCCAAAGACAGATGTGTAAGTTTTGGCTTATAAAAACTGGATGAAGGAAACTAATGGGACACTAATCTCCTGSTATCTCATGGGACAAAGAGAAAGCGAATAAGATTTTTAAAGACTACAAAATTTGTTTCCTCYGCAAACGCCTTGCAAAATGTTATAAATAAATCATCAGTTTCATCATGGTTTGACTTTTGGGAGCATCACAATGACAGAATGAAAAGAACMTTGTCTTGGAAGCCTGGGACTGCAAAAGCATCTATTGGTCTGTGACCAAACTCCCGTCTGCAGGCACAAGCTKCTGGGAACAGGTATTTCATCAGCCACTCATTGATGACAATTATGTGATATTTACAATTTCAAAACAATGCAGATAGAGCTCTCTCGCTATAAAACTTTAACGAGCAGCATGTTTTGTTGGAAGTGTCATAAAACTTTCATCAAAGTTCAAAATATTCCCAAGAAAACAGCTCTGTCTTTGACAAGAAGATCAGAAATTTTCAGTTTAGATCAAACACTGTGAAGAGGAAGAGAAATGTCGTCTGTTATAATTATTAGGATACGATAATTATACTTTTACAAGCTCAGAAAATTTTTAAAAAGCAACTCAGTAAACATTGTAAAATCTAGTATTAAGATTAGCTTTTATAGTTTTCCTTACAAGGAAGATGAACAAAGTCGTAGTAGCTAAAACCAAACAACAGTGGTAGGAAAGAGAATTTTGTTTAAATATGTTTTTACCATTATTCAGAGAGGTTACTTTGAAAAGCTGGCCACTAGGGAMAATGAAATAAAATAACATACAAAAAAATGAAATAAATTATTTCTTTMTTTAATTCTGGAAGAATTCCTTTTTTCTCACTAGGTAAAATTCCTTTACTACTTTCCCATAGCTGATGTTGTAGGTAATCTTACAGAAGCAGGAGGTACTGAGTTCACTGGACTTTACAGCAGTTCTTCACTGTCAAATCACAGCTTCCCTATCCAGTGGTTCCATGAATAATCCAATAATCAACCTTATGACCTTTGAGGCATTAATAATTAATAGAAATCAAGGCAGAAAAAAGAACTAAGTATTAAAGTGTGACAAAAGTTAGGGCATAGTTAAAGAAAGAGTGAAAAGCTCCCCCAGCAATAGAAGAGAGGGTGGGTGAAAAATGGAAGCATTCTGCAGAATCACATACATATCTTCTGGGAACATAAAAGGAAATTATTTCCTTTCAGTRCAACACACAGGCTAGCAATGATTCCATGAACCACTTTTGTTTGTACAAATCACTACAACAGGGCTTGTCCTTTGTTTCTGCTCTGCTTTTCTGTGGCACACTCCAGCACAGGCCATAAGGACATTGGTTGCTGCACTCTTTCATCCATCCCTAGTCTTATTTTCCATACTTGGTGTTGCCTCCATAGCACAGATCAGGGTGCTCTGCCAGTTCATGGAGCCTATGGCTATCCTCCCCCAAAACCTGAAATTTCAACGAAACTGTTGAAGTCCTCGCCTGCTCTGCAGCAGTTCTTGGTTCCTAAATTTTTATACAGTTGGCATTAGCTTGCCAAAGGACTGAAATGGAAATAATGGTGCCAGCCTCTCCCATTTCTCTAAAATACACCTCCTGCTTCTTCTTTCCTTGGAGAGAGCAGCCTATACACCATGGTTATGTCAGCCTCTCCAACAGCAGAAAGGTTCAAACTTGGTAATCCAGATCCCCAGGCCTTTACTTGAACATATCCCTCAAACTAAGCCTAGCAATGGTGACAACACCTCCCTTCCAGGTTAAAACCTGCCCCCAGGTTTCAAACACACAGCAGCAACTCCAGGTTTGCCTCCAGCCAYCTACTTTAGGTCCTAAAATACAGTTATGAATCATACTTTTTGTGTAAATCCTTAGTTCTTTAGGCTACTAGAGACATGAAGGCAATATTACTCTTTTAACAACAAGGTGGTATGCAGTACTGCTCAGAGCTGCAAATGTGACCCTGAAAGCCCCCAGATGCCATTAAAATTCTGGGTTTAGGTACTCATATATCCAAACCAGTCTACTTCTTTACATGCCTGAAAGTCAAGGAATATTGCTGTCAGAARTGAAACTACCAATGAGGTTAGAGAATTCCAGGAAGTACCTTTAGCAAGTAGCCAAACTTCTGGTCCTTGGCAATTTGCAAGTAACAACTGAGACCTGGCTTCCTAAATGTGGAAATGAGGTGGTATTAGGAGAGGTTTAAATTCTTGCTATGCCTCTGTATGCATCATGTATTGACCAGTGGACATATGTGATGGTGTTCACAGGGGTTCTTGGATTGGGGAAGAGATGAGGATCTGACTCCATGTTTCAGAAGGTTTGATTTATTATTTTATGATATATATTACATTAAAACTATACTAAAAGAATAGAAGAAAAGGTTTCATCAGAAGGCTAGCTAAGAATAGAATAGGAAAGAATGAATAACAAAGGTTTGTGGCTCGGCTCTCTGTCCGAGACAGCTGGGCTGTGATTGGCCATTAATTACAAACATCCAACATGGGCCAATCACAGATCCACCTGTTGCATTCCACAGCAGCAGATAATCAACGTTTACATTTTGTTCCTGAGGCCTCTCAGCTTCTCAGGAGGAAAAAATCCTAAGGAAAGGATTTTTCATAAAAGATGTCTGCGACAGACATAATTTCAGACTCACTAGAACTTCCTGCTAGAAATTAAGATTTATTGCTCATCTCATTCATGTCCAGGGTATCACAGTCTGTGCTGGCACTGGTCTCTGGACCAGATTCTTTTAAAAGCAATTGCTAAACTGGAACTGAAACAAGATCTAGGTTTTGGTTTTTGGTACTACCTCTGCTCTCCGGTTTGCCTTTACAAGGTGTAGCTATCCATGCTGCACATTCTTGAGGGCCATGAGTCACATATTCAAAATTACTTTACACCCTAAATGGCTATGAAGTGAAGTAATAAAATGCTGTTTGAGCTGCAGAGGAGTCAAAGCAGGTCTTCATTTCCCACTGTGACTCAGGAGGGCAGAGGAGTAGGYGTCACTGCGCTGCAGTCATAGGATCCCCAAATTCACCTCATGCCTCCATCCCCAGTATGGGAACTGCAGAATGGGTGCTGTAGGATGAGGCAGGATTGTYCATCTTCAAACCATTTCATTTCATCATTGCTCCAGTGTAGATGATTGGAACATTTTTWAATCTGATAAATAGATACGGATATTCCACAACACAACTTTAGTTGGCCTGCCTCTTCAGTCTTTCCATGCAATCATCTCACTGCTCTTCCTCTGTCAGGACTGCATTTTTAACCACTCATTCCTTTTCCCTTGTTTTTATATGTTACAGACCTGCATTTATTCACTGTGTATTTATGTAAATATTTTGTTCAAAATACCTGGGTTAACAGAAAAAGACAAGCAATGTAAATACTTACCTCATTATATATATTCAGCACACAAATTAAAGTAACCAAAGTTTTCTGAATGGTGCTGGGGACTTGAATAAAACAAACAGGGGCAGGATGGCAACAGTGCAAGGTTTTCAATAAAAATAGTAGGGATCATTGAGTTAAAGACTTGCAGAAAACTACTCATTAAACTAAGAGAGAGAGATAAAAATGRATTCATTTAATTATGCACTTGGGTATATAAAAATGCTTAATACAAAGAAGTTAAGTCATGCTAGTTAAAAGTTTATCTCCCTTTCCAGAGATCTCCGTGCTTTCACACAACAAAGACACTGCCACGGATGCTGGAAATATACTTGGCTAAATAATAAAAATAATGTATTCATGAGTAAATTATTCAGAGATTGACAGGAAAAATGTTGAATAAATTATTCACTGAACATTAATAATCTAGAGAGCTGGTCAAATAATAGAAATATGTATTTCAGATAATTTATTCAGAGAGTAATGTCAAAATCCTTTGGCTAGGATTTTCCTAGTCCATTAGGAATAAATAATTTGACAAGTTATTGATTATAGCTCATTTCTGTATTAAAACAAAATTCAGCAGGAATGCAGCTAAGCAGAAAGATACATAATTGACAATAAAGTGTCATCATCCTGATGATGAAAATCTTTTATCGTGCATGCAAACACAGCCTGTGTTCAAGAATTGCTTCAAACAGTGCTTCCATACCACATAGCTCATACTTCTGGGGGGTTTTAAGRTATGCAAGTCTGTGTTAATAAGTGTTATCAGGCAGCACAGTGGGGCTGGGCAGAATCCTGCCAGACAGCAGTGTGGGGTTGGACAGGTTATCAATCCTTTCCTTTAAAAGATTGTGATTCATTTTCCTCAATGTCAGTAAATCAGTTAACTTTGATATGGGAGAACAAAAGCAAGCAGCATCTTTCTGCATGTGTTTTAGCTTAGGTTTCGAGGTGTTTGTGCTCAAACAGCTGAAGTGAGAAAAGGAAATAGACTTCTTTATACACCTTCACAAAGGCATTTCATAACAGAACTTTTTCCTAGGAGCAAATCAGTGAAGAAGGGGAAAGGCCATGGTTTGTGTGGGGAGTGCTCACAATGSTGCTGCCACCCCAAGGTACACCCAAAAGGCACTTAGGAGTTTGGTTTTTTCTGAGTGCTTTTCTTGTGGGAATGTGAATCAGCACTGTATCCTGTGCAGTGCTGTCATATGAAGCCACAGCTGAACTTTGAAGAATAGACAATTGAAAAATGACGTGTTTTCTTCATCAAAAGCTCTCCTCATCCTAAGGAAGGCAGCTGAACATCTGCAGGAAAGGGCAGTCTGCCTCCTCCACACTAAATGCACACAATTTTTCCCTTTCCTCAATTCACCTGGCCAGGAGAGCTCAGACAGTGAGTACTTCTCTCTTAAATATCCTATGCATTTTCTTCCTGACACACTGGACATTAGATATATTTATAAAGACTGCAAGTTCTTGATACTGAAGAACTGGCAGAATGGRTTGAGAAACTGTGCAAAAAAAGGTAAAACACAATGCAAAAGTTAATTATCTGAATCCTTGTCACTACAAAAAGGCACCTGGCAGAAGGATCCTCTTCACTTATTATTTTCTAAAGTGAATGTCTAGCAATCATAGTTACAGGTGAAATGGAAAGCAGGAGTTTCGTGAAAAATTTGCACCCAGAATTAAATCTCATGCAAATGTTACATGAACTGCTGCTGGCAATGTGTTTTAGAGCTGTTAGGTACAGCTTTCTTCAACTTCCACCTGCCCTCTCAGGGACAGCCCTGTATTCCCAGCTATTACTGTACTCACTCTATTTGACATCCATCTTCACAGCATTCATCACTTCAGCCTCCTCCACAGATTCTTCTTCCAGTCTTCTTTTCCTTTTCATATTTTGAGGGTGGGAGAGAGACAGAAGATGCATTTCACAGTGTAGTTTTACACTTCATTAACAATAACATGCTAAAATCTGTCAGCCTTCAATTAGTCAGCCCATCATGTTTTTAGCCAGCACCTGAAGATGTCTCTGCCTGATCCCTTGGAATTGTTATGTCTTCTCTTTTTCATCAGTTCATTAATATACTTACCATATATAGTTTCCATCCATTTTGTGTGAGGAGATCGTGGCTGTGTSTGTAACACTGGCAATTATAGAGATAGATGTAATTAAAACAATTTTGATACTTGTTGTTTTGTAACACATAACTCACCCTTCTCCCATCAGAATGGAATTTACAGCACATGCCATGAAAACTTGCATAATATTTACTTTGCAGCATCTGCTTGAAGAACAAAAAAGCCAAGCTGACCCTGAAAACATGGTGAATGTAAATGGGAAAGAATCAAACTACTCATCCACTCCACTGGTTTTAGATGGAAARCAATTTTTTCCCCATGTCCTTTATGATCTTGAACTGAAAAGGGTGATGGGCTGTGGTATTGTGCATTCATTTATGTGGATGATACAACTCTTTCTGTATATCTGTTATCAACTGTCCAATCCATGTTTTGCAAACATGCAAACGTTAAAGCTTCATACCATCTCCAGTGTATCAATCTCAGTCAGGTTTTAAACATCTTAGTTTCAAGTCCACATAGAACTAAATCATTCACACTGACACATGACACATGAAATTGCCTTATTATACATTTCCAAATGTATAAAGAAATATTTTTAACATAAACTAAACCACTGACTTACGCCAGTGAGCTGAGAGGCTCTAAGGAAGGATTGATTGTTCCATKTTTAAGCTACTCATAGTTTTCTTGTTTCTTCTCCCAAGTTTTCTGAACTTTAAGAGAAAAATGGTAAAGGTCACCAATTAAATAAATAACAAAGTAAATCCTTTCCTATCCTTGAGCAGATTAGGAAGATATCTCAAAATGTATTTATTATRCATGTAACTGGAGAATGGCATTGACTTTTGTGTGGATAATTATTGATAGTTTGGGGTTTTTTATAGATAAGTCCTAAGGCTGTTCCTGGAAGAATATAATTAATGATATTAATTCTCTCCCTATTCTCTAATTTCCCTTTCAACACAAGCTAATGCTTTCTCTAATTTTTTACCCATAATAAAGCTATTTCAATAACAACCTTTCCCTCCAGGTTAACTAATCATTGACCATATAGGTACCAAATTAGAAACTTACCTAAGGTCAGAGTAGGTCAGAATAAGATCAGAATAAGTGACATTTACAGCACCTTACTTATTTAACCAGCCACCATTAAAGAAAGGGGCAATTTTATAAACTGATGGAAAATTTTATCTCACTTTACTGTAAAGAGCAGTAAAGTTTTGCACCGTTTTAAGGTCAAACTTAAAAGCCTTCATCTGACTGGACTATGCTTTCTCCTTCCTGTAAATAAAGAAAATAGTTATTTTTATTAAAAATTCCTGTTATAACATGCATATTTTTATGYTATAGTTGTCTGGATGTTTGAATATGATTTAGATTGGTGCTGAATMCTGTTGCCCTACTGTTTTTCAATTAGCCATTTTCCATTAACTATTTTAGCAAATTGCCAGGATTATTGTCCTACTGGAAGCATTTCAGCTTCAGCCAGTACATAAATTATCTTTGGCTTCCTTCTCATTCATACAAAGGCTTTAGTGCTTCTTTCCTCATTCTTGTWACATGCTAATTTGATAATTTTAGCAGTTTTTAATTTCTCTCTGGRGTGAGCTGTSCTGGCTGTGTCCCCTCCCAGCTTCTTGTGCACCCCTARGAACTTGCTGTCAGGGGCAGCCCAAAAAGGAAAACATCTTCATGTTGTGCAAATACTGTGCAGCAATAACTAAAAAATCCTTTTTGGAGCACTGGTTTGGTCACAATAGAAGGCAAAAAGGGCCAAATGAACTAAAGTAATAATAGAGTTTGACCAAAAAAAGAATTTTTTGAGGAAGAGCTAATCACACCTCTTATAACTAGTGGCAACTCTGGGTGAAAATAAGTCTGCTCTTTCCCTTTGTCCTAAGTAACATTTGAATTTTCCTGATTGCATTACTGGCAGTAATGTATAGCTCTTTTGAAAATATGTTTTTATTTATGCACGTGCACACATACACAAAGCRATTATAATCCTAAATTTGGAATGATGCTGAAAAGCTTTCCAAATAATCTTTGGCATTTTTGACATTTACAAAGAATTTGAGCATTACTTCATCTGTTCCAGAAGGATCTCTTGTATGTGTAGTGCACTGGGAATTCAGAGACAATTGTTTTTCATGTTGTCTGMTAACAAGAGAGCTTCAAGAGGCTCAGGTAGAGGTTATTAAGTCTGCATAATTTTGTACAAATTCCCATTCACATACTAAACAAGGCACATGTGGTACCATGGCTGGGACCTCTGGCACTGTGCATGAGGTGAGTGCCTGACCATGCTGCTTTTTGGGAGCCTTAGTCCCAGGGCTTGAGCAGAAAGCACCACTGGGTCTCCAGTCCAAGGAATACACAGCCTTGGAAGCAAAGGGAGAAAAACAGGAATAAAAAAGCATCATGTAAACCCAGATATTGCAGCCACTCAAAGCCAATTTCATTCTCAGTTTTTCTTTCCTGCTGAAACTGTGATGATGCAGTCTTTAAAAAATAAGACAATACAGGGATGCCATAATAAGGATGAAGCCTAAGTAACAGCTCCAAATGGATACTAAAAAAGCTATGTAGGCATCGACGTGAAAAAAACAAAGATGCTTTGATGTGTGTCATCTTTTCATTTTAGCAATTAAAATGGCTTTTGAAGCTCTCTGGCATTTAATTTAAGCCCATAGAGTATAAAATTATGCCGTCCCTTGCAGATAGTCCCGTATTTAGCACAAACAAGGTCATAAAGATCAACAGACTTAGAAAAAATGGTAATTTGAGTTTTCAAATATATAAACTTAATTCTCTTTATTTAGGAGCTTGCCAAACTATGACATACAAGTGTCCTTTTTTTTTTTTAATGTGGTTTTTTTTTTTTAGCTGCAAAATCATGGGGTGCTTGGTGTTTGTTARCATCTTTTTACATAAACACAGCTCTGAGATGGAGTAACTCTTTTTTACATGTGTAAAAACATGAACAGGAATCCTATATTCTGTCCTGAAAGACCTCTGTCTAATATGCTGTTTGAAAGATTACCCAGCAGAAACATTTTCCTATTTAAAAAAAAAAGTGTATTCCAGTCTTCCTAATAATTATTCTGACATCTCTGCACTCAAATGACATCTGCTTATATGTCTTAAATATGTGACAACTCAGGATGAATGATGTTAAATTTTTCATTCAAGCATGACAATTTAGAGGAACTTAACAGAAAGGATCTTGAATGATATGAAAACCCTTTTGACTATGTTATGAAATTACACCAGTAATTACATTGTGGATGTGTTATGAAGTAGCAAATGCAATTGTTCCAGTTGTACGTGGTAATTTTGAGAAACATTTACCAGTAAATCTTTCAAGATGAATGTTTCATAAAAGGTGCTACATGTAATAATGATCCAAGGGCTGGAGTGTTAGTGGGATCTATGGGATCTCACAGAACAACTGATGTTATTCTAACATTTCCTTTCCATGGAAAGATTTGTGTTGTAAAATGCATTACAAAGCAAAAACGAGTCTTTGTGTCTTTGCTACATACACAGTGTATTGTATTTGCAGGGTGCCCCATGGCAGGAAGGAATGCTGAATCTGTCTCCATGTTCTCAGAAGGCTAATTTATTATTTTATGATACTAAATTATATTAAAGAATGCTATACTAAACTATACTAAAGAATACTGAAAGGATACTTACAGTATGCTAAAAGGTAATAATGAAAACTTGTGACTCTCTCCAGAGTCCCAACACAGCTTGGCCCCGATTGGCCAATGAGTCAAAACAATTCACATGAAACCAATTAAACAACCACCTGTTTATAAACAATCTCCAAACACATTCCAAAGCAGCAAAACACAGGAGAAGCGCATGAGATAATTATTGTTTTCCTTTTTCTCTAAAGGCTTCTCAGCTTCCCAGGAGAAAAATCCTGGGTGAAGGGATTTTCCAGAAAATGTGAATGTGACAAGAGTGAGATTTGCAACAGGAGAAAAAAGCACCATCAAAGTGTACTACTGTAAAATCTCACACCCACATACACAAATTAAAATAAACTTTGCTTCCTAACTACTCTACAGTGTTGTATTTTACCAGTCATAGCAGCATTGTACTAAATCAGATTTAGCTAACAGGTGCTCTCCAGGCTGTGGACAATTACATAACAAAAATGTATTGCAGTGCTCACTCTTGGGAGTAAAGACTTTTGCTATAAYAGTGAAATGCATTATATGAAGTGGAATTTCTAATGGACTTCAGCAGAACTGGTGGCTTGAATGCTTGGTGATACATCAGGGGTAGTGCCACTGAAGAAAGCCTCACAGGAAGGAGGTAATTTATGTATTAGAAACACTTATGCTTTGCATTGCATATATTTGCAACAATAAATCAAATGGACAACAYGTTTCCTCTTTGTATTTGCAATAAACATTTCTAGCTGTTAACACTGTGATTTTTTTTTTCGTTATGTAGTTTCATTATCCACTCATGCTTCTGAAAAATGAGAAAATGGAGGAACACACAGAGCTGGCAGATTTAAATGGCTCTTAGAGAAGTACTTCAACATCAAAAATGATCAAGAGCAAATTGTTTATACAACCTTTGCTTTCACCACCTTCCCYAACAACTAGTATTAGTAAATGAATCATGTAAAACCACTTAAATGCAATTCTGGAAAGGAGAAGAAGAATTTCCTCACAAATTCATATTTTATTAATAACTACCTTTTTAGCCAAGTTATTATGCTAAGGAGCATAGAATTTGGATTCTGTTTTTAAACCAAGTGTTATGAATGACTAAAGTGATATTTTCAGGAGATCAGTAATATTATTTTCATTCCTCAGATKTATCCTCTTTTACAAGAATTTTAAATACCTAACATTTTTTTAAACAATGTCCTAGGCCACTTTTAAAAATACCTGAAATTCCTTTAACTAAAGTGATTCATTTTAGCAAGCATAATCACATTTTCTCTGCTTTTCAATGATGTTATACTTCGTACATGACTGCATTAAACCTTAAGATTGCACTGATCTTAAAAAATAGCTCTTGTGTCAAAAGGTGATTAAAAATATCTTCTCAGTAGATCTTAGTGGAATATCTCCTTTGTTGAATTGTTGCCACAGCTAAGGTCTAGTCTATGATGCCCCTTTCTAATCCTCTGCTTATTGCATGCACCTTATGTCATTTTTTTCCATMATGAAATCCTATTGTGTCCTTTGTGTTGCATTCACTGGCAGCTCTGCACTTCCTGAAATGCTTATCTTTTGGATTAGTCTGGGAGAACTTTGGGGGTTTCCAGTATTTCCATTTGTAGTTACCTCAGGAGTTCTGATGCATATAACTGATGATAACAAAGACATTTTCTCCCATACTTCTACTTGTGCTGCAACAGCATAAATAAACTAATAACAACTATTCGTAGATATGAAGTAATTCTGTCTTTTACCTTATTGAAGGTGCTTCAGAAATTACCATTTATGTCCAGTGACAGATAAATTATTGGCAAGGACTAACCAAGTCTAAAGGCAGCTTTGGGTGGTACAGAAGAAATGCAATATCTGATTTTTAGAAATGTAAATTAAAAGTCAGGTAGCTAAGATGGGTTGTGTAAGAAAATCAGCAGTGCTAGCCCTTCATCCAGCCCCTCACATGACAATGCAAACAGCAAATCAGAAATCCTCAAGCTTTGAAGCATGACCTACCTCTCAAAAGGGAATTTGTGAACAGAAATATTTATATGTTTCCTCTCARTCATTTGGCATTTGAAGTGTACTGTCAGTTTAAGGAATTCAACAACAACAATACAAAAAGTAAAAGGACTAATGGCAAGTAGAAACAAGGCAGAATGCCAACCCAAAATGACAGTCTCCTCAGCTCAGCACAGCTTTTGGTGTACCAGAAGTTTAACCAGACCTGTTTAAAAGCTCTTTTTAATTTAATATATTTTCAACTATGTGCAGGGAATTCTTGCCTCTTTCCCCAAAACCTAATTTTTCTAGATTTTTCTCATATTTATGGATTTCTAATAAGCTCCACCTAGCTTGAGGCTCTACATTCATGACTCACATGTAGCAGAAGAAATCCACCCATCATCCAAAATTATCATTTACAGCTCACTTTAATTTGGGAGTCTCTCAGGCATCCAGCAGYTCCAGTTACACCAAGAGCAGCTTCTCACTTCAGCTGATGTTTTGGCAAGTCTCTAAAATGACATAATCATATTTTTTCAGGCAAGATTTGAATAAGTTTTGCCTGTAAATAACCCAAAGGGTCATCTTCATTTATGAACTATTTATCACCCATGTAAGGGTTTGCAGTGTTCCCACTATTTCTTGATTAGCTAATGAGAGGCAAATTAAAAATAAATTGCTCAATGTGCTTCAGGACTCTTGCTTTGTGAAATTTACTTGCTTTACTTTATTGCCTGGATAAGAATCTCAGCGCATCATTTTATAAGGAAAACCCAGTTTTAAAATTCTGTGTCTGCTGGGTAGGTGGSAACACAGATGTTGCTGCTGCAGTACAGATTTAGCAGTTTGGTTTTCTAATCTATGCAGGATATATTTTCCAAAGATAGCACTTGGGGCAGTAAAAAACTGGATTAACATCACTGAACTGGGCTGATTAGCAACAATAGAAAAACCTGTCCAGTCTTTTGGAAAGGGGTGAACCAATGGTCTCTAGAACATTTTAAACACAAAAGTTTTAGAAACAAGAAGAAAAAAAACCCAGCATTATTAAAAAAAAAAAAAAAAAAAAAAGTTCCAGGACTTTATGTACTTTTTTGCCTTCTTATTACTTCATTTTTTTTGCCATTACTCTATTCATTCCCTTTACTAGCAAATTTCAATTCCTTATCAGTATTTAATGCTTACCATAATAAAAAAAGTAATTTTGAGGAGAGAATAAAGACAGAAAACGTCAAAGTTGCAGAAAAGTGAAAACAATGTCAGAAAAGAAGCTGTTATAGAGTTTTAATTACATTTTCTCTCTGCTGCTTTTTCTATAATGGCTTGATTCTTCTTGTTAGAGCTGCATATTTTTTCTAATGAAGTATTGGCTGTCTTAACATCATTAAGGATTGAATATGCTTTTCATTTCTACTTTCTATGTTTCATTCAGCCACATGCAGAAAATCTTATCAGTTACAGCACAAATTAAGAAAGGTCACTGCAGTGGATGGGGACAGGCCTTTGCAGCCCCCATGAATTTCTGGAAAAGGAAATAATAATAATAATAAGACTGCATTATGCAGCTGGAAATCTTCCTACCTTCCACAAACCAACTACTACTAGCAGCATATACCAGCAGAAAGTTTTTTTTTAACCAACTAGTCAATGCTGACTTACTGTAATTAAAAAAAAAATGCCTGAGGAATATTTAATTTTCATCAATAATATTAGGCAGTGTAGGAGGGAAGTTTTCTGGCCTTTCCCATTTTTCCTTGCAGCCTGAAGGTTGTCTCATTTGAGAGCTGCCTTTGAAGGAAGCATGGAATCTCTCTGTTTTGTTGTTCTCTCTGTTATTGTTTTATGCTGTAGTCATAATTTATGGCTACAACAATTTCACAACGTTCTACAGAAAAATATATTAACTTTAATATTTTGATTATTATTCTCCAGACTTGAAGATTAGAATATTTACCATGCATTACCATACAGAAATTATCATAATTTCTGTATACAGAAATTACCATAATTTCTGTATTTACCCCCATTTGCTCAATATCTGCTTTCTCTAGATTTCTCTAAAATTCTCTAAGATTCTAGAAAGAATTTTAACTTATTTCGTCATGAAAATCTTACTAGTGATTTATTTATTCATCTTTAAATCATAAATCACAACTGCATGTCAGTCTTTTTATATGTTCAGGTTCCTTATGACATTTTAAGCCAATCTGTGTTAGACAACAATAGGTCTAACACTATTTATAATGAAAATAAATAAAACATTTGCCAATTGGTAATGACTTCATCTGAAGTGCATCCATCATTTAAAAATTCAACTACTGGGAAATTTACAGGTCTGACTGTTCTCCCAAGAGTCATGTGTCTCAGAAAACCCCAGCAAATTTCAAAATGAAAACCAGAATTTCTTTAGGAATAGCATGTAGCTGGGACTGAAAGAAGAATGACTGCTCTTACTCCTACTCTGAGTTAAATATGTGCATGAGGATACCACATCAGTGAATTCTACCTGACTCAAGGGTCACCAATTCCTTTCTTGTGACCCAGAAAATCACCCATCATACACTGTACTCCTCTTCTGGAGCTAAAGCTCAACAGCAGATGGCACCTAAAGATGACACAGTGGTCTGCATTCTAAGAATAGAAAATTAAATTTTAGTTTGAAGAAAGATGGTTACAAAAATAATCATTGAATGGATTCAAATTCATATAAAATAACTTTAAAAGTTCTTATCAAAATCAAAACATGTCTGAAGCATGTGTCAACACTACATTTTGGAAAAAAATAGAAAAAGAGGAGGAAAACCAAAGCATKAGCATTTCCAACATGAAGAAACTTCCAAAACAGGCTTGAAAAGYTAAAGCCCATAGATGAAAGCCATTGAAGGGTCATTGCAATTGTTCTCTTGACACTGCCATCAGGAGGAGGAATGAYTGAGCATGAATAGGAAATACTGGTGCATTTTTGCCTGCTGTCTTCTGCGTGTTGTAAAATCCATGTGTATTCATGAGAATGCATATTAAAATACACTTCTCAACAATAAAATCTAAATTTGATGAATGAATAAATAAATAAATAAATGTTAGTTCAGTCCAGTAATGGCTGCCATTTTGGAGATGTCTTCCAATTCCCCTATATAAACCTCAGAAGACAGGCAATGCAGAATGTCTTGGGAGCTTTAATTTACTGTGTTAATACTTTACCTGTCTTCCAGAGAAAGGAATCTTCCTGTTTCCAGTGGTTAAAATCTAATAGTCAGGTCAGGTTTCACAGCAGAGAAGAAGTAGCAGCCTCTTAAGTACGCATGACTATCACCATAAAAGTTAAGTATAAGTTAAAATCAATATCAAGAATTACACTTGGAAGCAAATGAAGCTCTGGAAGTAAATTAAGTTTATAGAGTTCTAATTTAATGTTCCCCGTGCAATAAGCTCTGCAGAAGTACTTTAGGGCCCAGTGTGGAGGTGACAAAGATACAACTGATTTTAGTGAAGTTTATATTCAAGACAAATGACCAAGACTCCCTGGAGACTCCATGATGAAYGTCTGGGCACTTGGCTGCTACTGCTGCTCTTCAGATAGACACAGAGATCCCTGAAAGGGTGATGGAGGGAGATAAACATTGCTCTCATCCTTTTATGCAACAATAATGGACATAATCTTTCACGACCTGATCGGTAAAATCAATATGTCAGAAATATTTTCACCCAGGATTCATAAAAAACGGTTTTTGCAAAGCTGCAGGAAACATTTCTTGTGTGCATCAGGCTGTTGCCTTCTAAGGAGTTTGGTCTCATGGTCTACAGCTTTGGGCCAGCACCTGCCACAGGGTCAAGCCTTTCCTGTCCCTCCAGACATATTCCACAGAGGAAAARCAAAATACAGAAGATAAAATTACTTTTTTTTTTTCATTTTCTTTCCCAGGATTACAAAGAGAGCATCTGGCCCAGAGGAATCACTTTATAGGTAAGCTGGAAAAAGCCTATACAAAACTTACCAATATTGTTCAAAATTATGTTCCTGTGTGTGGGTTCTYAGATGGTTTCTACTAGAAAGGTAGCATACATAAAATCAGCCTCCCCCCAGTTTGTTTCTCTTTTTTAAGCAAAACAAAACAAAAACCAAACTCCAGATGACAGTTAGTAACTAGAAAGTCTAGTAACAAAAAGCCTAAGAAATTCAGGGTCACCAGTTTTCTAGTAAATCATAATTAGCATGCCACCAAAATATTACATATGTCAGAATGAGCAATTCCATAAAACATGTTGGCATTTCAGTTTTCTGTGAGGTGCAAGAGGAATAAAGATAGGGTTGTTTTGATCTTGCTGCTGTTGAATTTCTACTGTCTGCCTTCATCAGCCTTTCTTTCTACAGAGGAACTAATGAAAAAGAACAGAAACCCTATCCTGGATTGTATATGATTCCCCATTTATTTCTGGAATTTAGGGACAAGCCATGGGATGAAATTTCTGTCACATCCAAATTCCAGGCTTTGAAGGGCTGTTTCAATTGAACAGAGTGTATTATGGTTTTGTTTTTTTCCCTAATTTGTTTTGTATGTGTATGCGTGTGTGTGCCCTAATACATAAAATGAAAATATTGGAGTAGAACACAATATTCTAAGGGCTGATTTTTATTCAATTTGTCATGTAATCTAAATATGTCATTTAACTGCCAAGGGAAAAAAAAACCCTAAATCTTACTGAAGTCTGTGTTATTTTCCATGGCTGCTGGAGGCACGTGCAAGGTGTTCTCTCAGTGTGAGCACATGAGGCATTTCAGTCATTAAAAAACAACACCATCAGCATGATTAAGATGTTGCATTAGAAGCTTCAAAAGCCCTTCTGTTTCAAATTGTTAATAACATACTAGGGATTGGAGGCACTCTGAAAAGCAATTCACAGAAAGTCAAACAGCCTGGATAATGGTGAAGAGGAAGCTAACACATAAATAAATTACTTGGGCAGGCAAAAAACAAATTCACAGAGAGAGGTGGTAGCGTATTGTCAGAAGACAGCTTCAGGCAAAATAGGTGAAAATCAGAAAGAAAAGACATGAAGCACAGAAAAGGAAACAAAATTGCAGAGGAGTAGGAAAAGYAAAGGCCTAATAGTTATTCTGACTAGGACAAGTTGACAGCATGCCAAAAGAATTAGGATCTAATCAATCTGTGGGGCTCAAGACTGCTTGGAAGAAGGAGAATCAAATAAATGGAATATTTGAAAAAAAGGCAAAGGAACAAACTGATTTTGAAGGGAATATTATGTTTCTGTCAGAAGTCTCTTGACAGAGAAAGGGTGAGACAGACAATTTCTACAGCTGGGGTCATCATTGCCTCCTGATGCACAGGTAAGGTTACCACCATGTTTAAGACAACTTATTGAAGATAAAAGRCAGTGKTTTTCCATCTGCAGMAAGCAGGCTAAATGACCCATGGATKCACAGGTAACTCAGCAGRAAAATGCAAATGATTTTGTAAAATATGTGTCACCACTTTAAACAACAGGAGGTTGGAAAAGTGTATCGGCTCCATCATATTGATAACTACAATGGAGTTTTGCTTCCCAATATATCTACACAGTTTTCCACTGGTTTTTTTTTAATATTAAATTCTCCTAAAACCATCAAACAAAAAAAAAAATTGTCCATAATTAGGTTCATTAGTTGTTCTCATTCAACCCTGAATCCACTGCCCACTTCAAAATTACTTGATTTTTCCCTTTGGAAAACGAGTCTCAATCCTTCAAAATAGCCCAAGAGTAATTGCAAAAGCAATTACTTTGAGGCTTGCATAACCTCTGGACAGGAATGCTATCATTAATGGGCAAGTCAGGACCCACAACTGAGAACAGAGTTATTGGTCATGACACAAAATAAGCCCAGAGTCATCTAAGACACTGAGATAGGGTATCACAGGAATAGCTTGCATTCAGACTCTGAAGATCATGCTACTTTCATTAGGGTGTTTAACTGTAAATCCAAATTTACATGCCCAGATTCTTTGCTAAAATGTAAAACCACCTCCAGTCTAGAGGTTGCTTTGATCATGTCTGTTTTGAAACTGAATGATCAAAACACTAAGACACATTAATTATTTCCTATAGTATATAAATTTTATAACATCTCAGATACTACTCGGTGGTAAAATCAATGAAAAAAATAACATTTTGAAAACCRCAACAAAAGAATGTTAGCAGTAAATAAAGTACCTTCTGCTGTAACCACACAGCCCAGCAGCACATAATGTCTGCACCTAGAAATGGGCCATAAGACTGGGTGGAGATGGAACATGGGCTTAAGACACTTTCCACCCATAAACAACTTGTCCATGGCTCCCTAAAGAAATACAGCCAGCCCTGAGCTGGAAAAATCTGRTTTTAGGGGCAAMAAAGAGAATGAAGARCTAGTATCTAACAAAAGTACAAGGCAGTATGTGTAGCAAATTCAAAAGTTACATGGAGCTGCTGATCRATGAAGAAAGAAGAAGGTGTAAAAGCACATTAAAAAACATTAAAATTACCCTGAATGGATCCTGGAGGGGAGAAGAAGAAGAAACTGATGACATAAACAAGCCAATATTCCTCCTTGAGAAGGACTCCATATGCTGGCAACTCACCAYGATACCCTCACAGACAGCACCTGAAGGAATCCCCTGACCTTGGGTCCCAGGGAAGGAAGATGAGGGATCACAACAGCAGTGGCAAAAGGGTTAGAAACAACAACAACAAAAAATGCATCAAAATTGCTAACTGCATTATCATACTTTGTCTGGACTAAAAATGATCAAACTCTCATTATTTCAACCGTGCTAACAAGAAATTCTTGGCCTCACCCACCACACAAATTTTGAATGCAACATTGCATAAGCGACGCAAAATTCATACTTAAAGTTACTTTTCATGTAATTAAAAGTGATCGATTTCACTGCAGTCCCTCTAAAAACTTACATAAACTGCTAAACTTTCAAAGAACAGCCCTGTGGATTTGTAGTGGTGTCATAAGTACTGGAAGGGAGCCTGTGGGCAGGTTGTTCATCTTTCTGAGAAGGGTTATGTTCACCAGGTGTGTGATGGAGCTGCCTTGTCTAGGAGGAGAAGGAACGACCTGTTAAGGTGAAAAACTTTCATCAATCTACCTATCCTTTTTGTTACCTACAGTGAAAGTATGTATTTCCAAAAAATGACTCCTCTAATTGCTAGCAAATTGCTCTTACTTGACAATGTAAGGAAGTGTAAGCAAATACTTATATTTTTAAAATGAAAATACTCATGCTTTTTATCCTAAATATGTTGCTGAAGAGTTGTCTAAGATGTAGATGTAGTTTATGGCTAAAAGTAGAGGGTGGTTTGAATGAGAAGTGCTAGGGTGCCAACAGTAAGGAAAAAAAAATTCCTCATTTTTCTTAGAATGGATTTGGGGGAGGGAAGGAGAAAATATTTTTGAGTTTTGGCCTGATTTTTGTTTATTTATTTGTGTTTGGTTTTGTTTTTTCTCTAATGACATTACTTGAAATCCTGAAAAATGTGTTATAAAATCTGGAGYATGTCACTTTGAAAATTACTGATATTTCAGATTATTAGTCGGAAAGTGATTTAAAAAGTTGTTCTTCTTCTTTCAACAATAACTTCTCAAAATGGGTTAGCCTGAAGCAGCCCACAATACCCGCCACAGTAGAAGGTTGTGATTCTAATCCTACTTTCATTTCACTGACACTTTGCAATTTCATATATCAGTGACAGAAATAAAAATTCAGATACTTAAAACACTATAAGAGAAAAAAATTCTCATTTAACCATTTAACTAGCAYTGCTTTACATGGGGCAAATAACTGGTGAGAATATGAGAATATACAGAATATTTTCATGTTAAAGTCAAAGATCTGATTCAAACAAGTCTATATTATTTCTCATATTTGTTTTTTCACTGACATCAGTAGAAATTGATATTCCAAAGCAGAGATGCCTTTTAGCAGAAGTCTGTGAGAAGAGGTGGGCGAGGCAGGTTTGATTTGCTAGTGATGGCATTACCTTATATATCAAATAATCAAATATGGTGGCTGTGGACCAATGCTGAGTGGATCACCAGTTTGCCAGCCAACTTTAAGGCTGATCTTTGATCATTTGTGSATCTGTGGGTTTTTATGGGAATTTYYCATGGCCAGGTAGTCTGCCTGCATCTATGGATCAGTACAGATTCTGAAAAATATTAAAATGAAGCCCTGGCTATGCAGTTTTTCCACTTTTCCTTCGTATTTCCCTTTTTTCCCCCAAACATGCAAGTGCTTGGATTTTATCATTTCTTCWTGTATATGTCATGCTGTGATCAAAAGCAATTTAATGTAGTGCTGCTGTTTATACAAAAGGACATTTGAGGCCACTTTGATATCCTACATAACATCTTCCTGCGATTCTTCTTCCCAGTTGTGCATTATTCAGACAGAGCTAACTGCAATTTAAATGAAAAAAAAACAATAAATAAATGCTAAAACACACTTATACTAACACTGAGAGTAGGGTTCACCCAAATGACTTTAGAGAACAATAGACAGGTAAGGTAAATCACATTATGGAGCTGCTTAGCTCTGCCTTTCTGCTCTAGGGGATCTCTGCAGACAGCTTAAAACCTGAGGACATGAATCCCTACCTCAGATATTTTAAATTGAAATAATAGCATTGTTTGTATATTTCATTAAATAATAGGAGAAACAAGTATACAAATTTGTTGCTATTGGAGTAAAACCAAAACATTGTATTTGTTTTCTACTATAAGTTATTGTAAAACAACATTTTTGAAAAAATATCCTATGATTATTTTTTAAAATACTAAGTTTCAATTTTGAAAATTGATTGAATTTTCAATTTTGAAAATTGATGCAATTTCCAGTAAAATTTATTTCCTTTATAATATACATTTCCAAACACATTTTTTCATTGAACTTGGCCTATATGTAACCATGTAGCTATTCTCTTCAGTTGTTTTAAAAACAAAACCATGTGAAACATATATTTAAAGATATAGTGCTAGTGCWTTCCTGTTGCACACTCCAATAGGAATCAGAGATGAAGATTTTCCTGCCCTGAACATCAGTTCTGCCCAACAAAAAGCAGAGCCAGTTCAAGACAGTGTTATAACACTTTAGCTGCTACCTGCGGGTTACTGTAATGCATTGTGCTCTGAATCTCACCTGACAAACAATGAGGAAAGATTGACTAAAGCCAGAGTGTATCACTGCATTCAGAGTGTGGRATCACAGAACCATTGCAGCTGGAARAGACATCCACATTCATCAAGTCCAACCATTAGCATAACATTTCTGCTAAACTGTGTCCCGAGGCGCCACATTTACATGTTTTTTTAACACTTCCAGGGATGGTGACTCTACCACTTCCCTGGACAGTTTGTTCCAAGCTCTGACCACCCTTTAAGTAAAGAATTTTTTCAGATATTCAGCCCTCACGTTGCTACAACCTTCTCCAAGTGGTTGTAGGGGGAGACAAGGTCTCCCTTCAGCCTGCTTTTGTTTTGGCTAAACAACCCCAACACCTTCAGCTGCTTTCATAAGGACTTGTACTCCAGATTTKCATCAGCTCCTTCTCTGTCCTTCTCTGGACACCCTCCAAGTAGGTCCTCACACCTGGAGAAGGTTTTTAGGCAGTGAGACTTCAGGCATTATTTCCCCCACTTTTTGGAGGGAGATAAACCCAAGGTTAACTCTGTGTCTGAGCTGCAGTGTTCATAGCAATGCATGTGTACCCCAACGAGTTTAACAATTAAGTGCATTTCAAGAAGGGAGATGGTGGTTTGTAGGCACACCTCTACATTTTTCCATGARTTCTCAGTTTATTCAGTAATATATTCATAATGATCACAAACAGGGTATTTATCTGATCCTGGATGCTCATCAGGAGGTATGGATAGCAGCTTCAAGYTTTCTAAAATCTAACAGCAACAAAATACTAGAAGATGGGTTTTCAGCTTGCAATGCTAAAATGAGTTGGTTTGCCATAAAGTTATTAGCCTTATTTCCTCACCCACAAAATGCTGAGACCCTTCATTACAGGAGAACTATGACAAGGAAAATGAGTGATGTCTCTGGACCATTCTGACCCAAACTGTGATAGGAGGGTCAAAAGGGAAAGTAACATCCATTATGGTTTTGGGCAAGCACATGGAAGTCCTCCTAAGGCATGCCCAAAACACACTGCTAGTGCTCCAGGGGAAAAAAGGGAAATAGAAAGCTGAAATAAACATGTCCTGAGTCTGAATTAACAGTGCCCCACCAGGGCAACTCAGAGGCTTGCACATGCAGAAGAGCAGGGTTGGGATAAATCATAAGGTTACACAATGGACTAGTGGACACCTGCTGTACATATTGCTATATACTTTATAAATACCTTATTCAGTTTTCTATACTTTACTCAGCATTCTGAGTGAATCAAGGATCAAGAGGAAAAACTGTGTTGCATTCACACCCCCACACGTAAGATGCGTCTTAGGTATACTTTGAATAGTAGATTTTAGTTCTGAGATTTTCTAGCATCTCASTGTTTGACTTTGTGCTGCAGTGCTTTTTTACCCATATTTCTAYAGGTAAAATCTATCTGCCTATCTACACCTCAAAAATCTTATTTAAAACAAACCCAAAAATATAAATGTGTGCACTCTTCTCTGTGAAGAATGACACATTTGTGGAACTCAGCGAAGGGGTTTTCATGTCTAATATTGTAAAATACTCAAAAATGCTCTAAAACACTGCAGTACAACTCCACATTTTTTAAGAATAGATTATGAAGGCAATATAAAAACTGTTTTCTATAGTTGAAATTCTCTCTATTTACCTGTTAATAATGGATGGGTCTTTGATTTGTTTTAGTCCTCCACAAAGAACCTACTGTCACATACCTGCCATCCATCGAGGGAAATGCTACATGCATATTTGGGTTGGGGAAAAGCCCAAATTCCTCAAGGTCCAGCACCAGCAGAAGAGAGTCTAAAAGAGAATTTGAGAGCTGCTGTTTTAACACAGCKACTTGCAGAGCTGCCAGGCTGTGTAAGTGGATTCAGGAAGATGTTACACTTGGCTTACTGTGACAGAGCACTGATATTTTCACTCTGCTGGATCATCCTGGGATCACACTCCTGAGGATGTGCTGGGCTAGGATGCACCATGCAGACCTGTTGCAGGAAAGAATCTGCTTTAACTAATGAGGAGAATAGCAAGAAGRAAACAAGATCTGACAGTTCCTTGATACTAAATGGTGTGACCTAAGCCCATAGCTGTCATGGTTTTTGCACTGCCAGAAGGGAGATTTTGGGGGTTTGCAGCAAGAGAAACAACCATGATGATTTAGGTTTAACCTCAGCAGTGCCCTGAACCATTATTYAATGATGACTCACCTTGGAGTATGCTAGTTAAATGTTTTGATAAATGGAAGAAATAAAAGTTACTGGTCCCCACAGTTCCATTGTACATAAATAAATGAAATAGTTTATAAAACAGTATGAAAAGGCAGCTAGGTAGCATATAATTATTCCCCAGGTGACATGAAGTAAAATGGGCAATGTAAATCTACTAAAGAGTATAATTATCTCCAGGTACCAGGTCCACATGAGACATTGTCTAACACCTGCAAAAGCCAGCAGATTGTTAATTTTCACCTGTTGCATCCATAGGAAATACTGCAGCGAGCAGCTAAAAGCAACAGGCAGCTACTTCACAGGAATGAAATGTTAAGGACAAAACAGAACTAATGTCTGAGATTTGTGTTAAGGGCACTGAATAAGAGCCAATATGACATAGAGGACTCACTGGGTGAGGAAGTCAATTAAATAAGCGTGGTATTCTTCAGTAGGTGTGAGTGAAAATATTCTGCTGTGCTTCTGACAGCCAGCAAAGTTACCCAGGGACTTTACACAGCTGCCTAGCTGTCCTCTGGAGCTCTGCAGGGCTGAGAATCATGGCACAAAGCCAGTCATGCCCATGGGGGCTGGCCCTTCTCCCATCCCCTGCAGACAGACWCCATGCATGTTACATCAGGCATGCTCCCTGATTGTTAAATACATATTTATATGCTGAGGTGTGGAGCTGCAAGGGAAATGCCTGTCAAGAAAGCCATAAAGTAAATGAAGTTTTGTCCTGTTTTTGTGTAAATGTGAAAACAGAGACGTGATACAAAGTGACATCTATCAAAGTCTGCAGATGACACAGGGAGTGTATCTCCTATCAGAGAATAGGATTCTGCTGGTTGATCCTATACAATCAAAAGCATTTGCATAATCTGTAGAAAGAGGAGCTTTCAGAAAMAAATGCTGGTAAATAGCCTAAAGAGTGCTTCAAATGCAGAAAAAATAAAGTTGATGATTTAAAAGAAAAAAATTGTCTTCTGTCTTCCAGTAAAATAAAAAAAAAATCTACTGAATCAAGAATCTTATTGCGTGATATAAAATGTCAAAATTGACATCTGCCTTTGAATTTTACACTTCTCCAGTGGATGTAAACTGAAGTATCCTAAAGCAAGATACTTCCAGTGTTCCTAAACRCACAGTCACCTTTCCTTACTACTCTGACATGATTTGGAATGAAGTCCTGCAAATGAAAGTCTCCCAAAGCCTTTGATATTGCAAGGACCTCTTGCTAGTGGCTCAATTATTCAGAGGGGATTTGATTTTAAGTAGTTACGTACAATGACATTTTATAAACAGAGGGATGCATGTGTTAGACTCTTCAAATAATAATCCTGGTGCAACTTTGGGTCTTTAGTTTCCAGACAAAAAGATTGGGCAATTATTCTATAAGAACTAAGTAGTATTTTCACAGGTTTTCAAAACTTTAACGCTTGACTAATTTACAATTTTTAAATAGTGAGGGTTCCAAAGCATTAGTCACCTACTCAGAACCTTGGCTGCATTTAAGATCGATCACATTTACAAATCTAGAATATGCATGTTAACTGCCATTATTGGAGAAGAGGGTTAAATTTTTACTGTTGACTGGGAGTACAAAATGTTTTTATAAACAGAGGGATTGGCTTTATTGTGTCTTTAAGTGTACTCTTCAAATAATAATCCTGTGCACTTTATGGCCAGAAGATGGACTATTATTCTGTAAAGAAGTAGTATTTTCAAGGTTCATAAAATTTAACACTTAACTTTTTACGAATCTTTTAAATATGAGGGTTCCAAAAGCATATGTCCAGCTACTCAGAACCTAGACTGCCATTAAGATCATCACATTACAAATCTAGAATATGCATGTTAATGCCAGTAATGGAGAAGTGGGTAAGTGTTCCTGTAAACAATGTATTTTATAAAACGAGAGGGATGCATGGCGTGTGTTAGGACTGCTTCAAAGTACATAATCGGTGCACTTGGTCTTAAGTAGAAAGATGGGTTATTATTCTATTATATTATTAAGTGGTATTTTTCAGGATTCGATATATTATTAACCGCTTCAACTATTAACAATCTTTTTACAAATATGAGGGTTCCAAAGCATTAGTACTACTCAGAAGCTTGGCTGTATTTAAGATATCACATTTCAAATCTAGGAATACATAGCATGTTAATTGACCATTAATTGGAGAAGTGGGTAAGTAACCAGCCACTAATGGTACTGCAGAAAACAGAGACACCACGTTCATGTGACACCAATTAACAGCGTGGTTTTTGAAGAATGCCAAATTGACAAGCCATTGACAAGTACTGGAAACTCAGGTCTCGAGAGCATATGAGACATGACAGAGGCAGCATGAGCTCTCCCACCCTTCCTTCCCAATACTCTTCAGGCCTGACTTCCCCATGTTCTGTGGAAAAAATTAATTTGTGATGCCTGCTCCACAGTTGTTATCTGTGAGTGACCACCAGCAGGCCTGCTGGCTAGTGCCAATTTTGACAGCGGATTATGTCGTGAAATGACATTTGGGTTTTGTCCCTGCTCAATAGCAAACAGTGGTAAGGAAGTAGGTCACAAGACAACTTCCTAGGATGGGAAGGTGGCAGAGTTTTATGGGCAAACAACTTTATCTGTCCTTTTCTTTTAGGTTATGTTTGGTTACCAGAGGGGGAATAAGGGGGAGWAAAAAGTTTACCTGGCTGAAAGAGCTTATGTACAGAGCAGAAAAATATTTGATTGCCTGAAAGTAGAAGTGCCTATTAGAAAGAAAATAAACATTGCCTGAGAGAGGAGCTTACCCACTTACTTCAAAAAGCCTGACTGCTTCCAAAAAAGGAATTCACCTGCTAGGATTCAGCTCACTGGCTTTTCTGCCATGTGCTGGAAAGCAAAACGCTGAAGCAAGGTCTATACTCATTACTTCTGCTGCTATGACACAGTCAAAACAAGGCCATCAATTAATTTCTGCACAATAGCTTCTTTAGTTTTCAAATCTACTGTGCTTTGCTCACTGCTTTCAAAGCAATCTTGGAAAGTAAGGGTGCTATGAAAAGTGCTAATCTTTTCATCTTTTTTGTATGGGTTTAAGAAGGGAACAGAGTCTAGAAGTTATTCATCACTTACAAGGCATAACATGAAATTTTCTTGTGCTTTTGAAGTGATTCCCCTGCATATAATTGACTAAACTGATTAAAGCAACTGTTGAGTTGAAAGTCTTCCAACCAAGGTCTGAAAAATGCCTTCCTGTGAAATGTTTAATATTTCTTTTTGTATGATCTCCTTATTAGGCTGTTCAACATTWTATCCTGGGAAAATTATGATTTTTCAGGAAATTGGATTCTGTCTCCTCACTCTTTCTGTAGCTGACACCATTTGCTTGGGGTTTTGTTTTTAAGAATGACCATTTTATTTCAGACATTTTATTTTTTAGAAAACATATTTATTCTGCAGCATAGCACATTATTTAATTATTGCATGCCTTGATTTTCAGGGCCCACCCTTACTAAGTTTTATGTAAAATGAAGATTTTATGTTTAGAACCAAATCACTATCAATAAGCCATATCTAAAACTAAGTTTTTGGCATAATGAAAACATATAAGACATTTTTACATACTGTATTTCTCCAACTAAAGCATTTATTTTTTATCATATATGAGAATTTCACAGCATCACAGAAATGGTTGAGGCTGGAAGAGACACCTTGAGGGCACTGTGTTCAGAGCAGAACCATCTCCAGATGGATTTTAAACACCACCAGTGATGGAGACTTCAAAAATTCTCCAGGCACTCTGTCAGCATTCAGTCACCTCCCTGTACTCAGTGCTCGTATGTACACTTCTATTTTATAGATATTTTATAGCTATAGATATCTATTTAACCTATGCATTTATGATAAAAAACACGTTTTATCTGTGTGCTTGCAACACGCATTATGTGTTTTTTTCATGCCCTCTCATTAAAAACAAATAACCACAAGCCACCTTACACTGAACCCYGAACCTTTTCATAGCATAGCTTCTGTCCTTATTAATCTTTAACAAATCCTTTTTGGGAAAAGACAAAGCAAATAAAAATTCATGCCCATTTTGTGTTCACATATTAAATCATCAGTGTAGATGRTTTTCCTTCCTATTTAATACCTGGTAAGGTGGGTGCATTTCTAGATCCTTGTGTGCATCCTTACCATCCACAAACCTGTGCTGCTGAAGGCATATCTGGAAACCAGATTGTGCAAGATGCAGCAATGTAAGCTTTAAAATAATTCTTAAAGCCTTCAAATAAAATAAAATTTTAAAAAAGGCATCTGGRAGACTTTGTACTTCATTATATTTGTCTATATATTTTTAGACACTACATTATCTATTCATAGTTCAGCAGGTATGCCAGGCTCATCAGTTTCCAAATTATTTGCTGGCTTCCTGGCACACCTCTTAGTTATTTTTATCTGATATTTGAAATAAATTACAAAATGCCTTGAATTGCATGATTAGTCCATTATGTATTCTGTTTATTACAATTATATGAACTTTTGATTAACCTCCATAAGTTTCATGAATAAATTACCTGGATCGAGGAAACTGCCAGTTAATGTTACAATGTTCCAGTGAGGAGTTTCCAAGAGATTAGTCTGCCTTTTTTTAGAGGCAACTTTTTTCCTCCCTGCTTCTTTTAAAAGGATTACATGCTGCTGCTGCTGCTCAGGTTTTATGAAGAACACGCGAATCTATTTGCAGCCCCCTCAAAATGAGTGGGTGCAAAATTTACTCACAGAATCACATCTTTGGAAGATGATTCGTGCCCTTTTAGATATTGATGGCACAGCCATTTTAACMTGATGAGGATAAATTGTGCTAATCATCATGAGGCTTCTAAGCTGTACTAAATTACAGCCCAGAGATTTCTTCCCTGTGTCTTCTGTGAGTGGTGTTGAACAATTTCTTGTTGAGAAATAGAAAAAAAAACTTCTCTACACTCCACCATGCATTTACCATGAGGAAGAATCATAAGTCTAGATGGTTGCCAAGGATTGGCTCTGCTTTTTCCCAAAGATCCTCCCATGTCCATTTCAGAGAGCTCTATTTTTTGGATGGAAAATTCCATTCAGGCAGATGGACCGGCGCCACCAGTTTATAAAGGTGATCAAGGAAACAGAATTTAAAATTATGGGAGGTGTGGCCTTTGGGTGCATGCTGAAGTCAGGAAGGAATGCAATGACCAAGACAACATCTTGSCTCAAGGCAGCAACCAGATTGACTMCACTCAACACCTGCTGTGTGCTGTAGGATTAGGACAAGATAAGAAAAGGGAGAGCTTTCAGCTGGTCTGTCAAGAACAGGTAATAAACCTCCAGAGATAATCTGTTGGTGAAAGAAAACCTGATGCCATAGGAATTGATTGGGCAGAGAGAGGTGTGGCACTGCAGTGTGTACTGTACAAAAGATCTTAATACAGAATAAAAGTACGAGCTTGAAGTATYAATCACAAAGATCTAGGGTCTGCCTGCAAGAGTCCACAGGAGCATCTCAATGCTGGTCCTCAACACCATCACAGCAATCCAACAGCTCAAAAAAAGAGTTTGTGCAGTAGACCCTCAAGAGGTGCCCAGGAAATCAGGAGAAGGTTTGGGAGACCCTGAAAGAGCAGTGGTGAGACTGAAAGGGTGCTGGACAAGCCATCAGAACACACTGAGTGGGGTCTGCTGGCCTGGCTGAGCAGTGTGCAGCTGTTCCAAATGGATGTTGACATAGAAAATGCAGGATATTTCACTCCTGCCTTAGTGAATCTTTATAGTGATCCYAGAAGATAAAATTTCTTAAGTATTTCTTAAATAAATACATGAGGTCCTGTAAGGTCAGAATAGTCTAGGGGTTGAGTTCAAATGTGATGGAAAACTACAGGGAATGATCATCTAACGAGCCTCAGCCACAAATATTATTATTGATATACTGATTATATCTTTTTCTATGCTGCTTTTTCATAGGAGATAGACAGAGATGGTGCCAACTGCTCTCAGCAACTGGCAGAAACAGAGCTGGCTGAAAACCAGCTTGTTGCAGCTCAGATTGGTTAGATAGATGGCATTCAGGAGAAGTATTTCAGATTTAGAATACTGCAACAAACTATTCCTGAAATCTTTTTATATCAGACTTAAATTTCCGTGGGATTCACAGATCTRTTTGGGGTCAGCTTTCCAGGGAAAAAAATGTAACACTGCTGATCATACATGTTTTCTCTTGTGGAAGACCATACTCACAGTAAATGCACTCCCTTTTCTGKGATCTGTAATCACAAAAGTCCCAAGATGCCCACAGGAGAGGAAAAAGTGCTAAGGCCAAGCACCCCACTGACATTACTCTTCTCAGTGAGTACCAGGGTGCCAGCTGAGTGAAGGCAAGTGAGAGCCAGGAGACCCAAATGATAATAAAAGAGTGAGGACTAAAATGAAAAGAGTTCTTCTATTGACCAACATGCCAGTACAGATGCTGGAAAGCAAACAGAAGAAATAAGGAAGGGAACATTTTTAGGTGTTAAAAGAAGAATTTTTTTTTAAAGTAAATGTGAGAGGACAGGTAAGGTTGAAAAATATGTTCTTTCTACAGGATAAAGTAAGGAGCATTAGAAGTGTAAAGAGGCATGAATTTAAGTAAGTGAGCTATTTATTATAAAAAACTARCAATGCATGCAGTTGAAGTTCAATGATATTTCTTTACAGCAACCCCTCCAAATAGTGTTAGAATTGCATAGGATTCCATGAACTTTTTGATGTAATTTCCTTCTGTTTCCCAGAAACACTAAAATAATATACAGGAGTCCTTTTGCTTTCCTCAGCGCAGTGACATTTTACAAAAGGTAAAGTAATGCTGCACCTACTGACTTCCCTTGTCTATTTACAAGAGGAAATGTCATCAAGCATTCAAAATGTCACTCCCTACTGGGGTGACATCATGGAAATATCCCTTCCCCTTCAGATGCTGGTGTTGGGAGCAATAAACCATAATCTGCTTAAGGAGATGATGGTTTGGTAGGCAAATGGGACCCAGCTTAATGCCTACAAAATGAATTGTGGAGAAAACACATTTGCCAAGGCTGAAGACATTTTCCAAGGAGCTCAGACAAATGTTCAGGGCTGTTGTCTGCCTCTTAAGCCAATTACTGCTGCAATGCAGACAAAGAGGTGCTGTGTCTGCTACTTAGGCATCTTGTTACAGTCCTTTAAAAGTGTCATGTACACAGAGAGGCATATTTGTAATCTTTGTACTAAGCACACTTCACCTTAATTGCATCACCTCATGAAATTATGCAAACAAGACTTTTGTATTTGTGCTAGAGATTTTCTTAAGCTGTAGAAATAAGAGTTGCTTATAAATTTCACAGGATACAGTTAGTGGGTTTAGGACACACACTTTTGGTGAATTTATTATTTGTGGAAAAATAGACATAATTCTGAMWTTTYTTTCTGTCATTAAATGTCTACCAGATTCATATCCTGCTGTTTATTTCTTGTTTGTACTCAGACTTTTTTCTGATTCCAAATAAAACATAAGCCATAAAACTAAATAGTTTTCAGAAAAAAAATTATTTGATATGCATTCCTTACTTAATTTCTCCATTATCAAATATGGAAATAAATATTTATGGCAAGAAAAAGGTCTTTAAACAATGACTAACATTATGTCCCTTTTCCATTTTAATCTGTTTTATCCAAGAGAGACATACACAGGTTCTTGTGGCCTGAGGACTTGCAGGCATGGGCAGAAATCTCAAAGTGATTCCTAAATTAAATCTACATTATGATGTTAAAAAATCCGCTTCTGGGGTGGTTTTTTTTTTGTTTGTTTGTTTTGTTTTGTGGCCTGTTTGTTAGTTTTTTGTTTTTGTTCTTTTTTTAACAATTTTTCAATTCTTGATTAAATTGCAGCTAAAACTTAAATAAATAAATGTATCATGGTTCTCCTAATCACTCATAACCTGCTGCTGCTGATCTCAGCACCATTATTATGGCACTCAGCCCCAGAGGCCCTGTGAGTACTGAGGAGCAGCTGTGTAAAACCTTATAACAGACACCAGCTTGAGATTTCTAGCCCCTAAAATTAAGTATGCACTCAGTTTCTCAGTCCTACCACCAAGCTAGAAACTTGGGCTATATTTATGAAAATTCTCAGGTGAAAACACCTGAGGAGTTTTCCATTAGCTTGCAAGAGAAAAAAAGGTGACCGTGAAGGATAAATAATTTTTACTCACATTTAACCTGAGTATCTGAGCACTTACCCAAGGTCATTCAGTGAGTCAGTGGCAGGGCTGATTGCAAGCTTTCCTCCATCTTCTATGCTCTCACTATCAGAGACAGTTTTTAGTTTTCTCACATTTTTATAGATCTTTCCAGCCTGGCAAAATTCACTGGGGCTCTGATGAGTTGAGAGCCAGTGCACAGCTTATCTGAATCTCCTAAATTTCTGAAGATTTCCTATCACAAGATTACACATTTATTTTTAGTAGCTGTACAACTTCTAATGGGAGCACAGACCCCAAGACGAACTAAGTTTATAAAATGATCAGAAAAACCTAAGATTCTCAGACTTCCAAATGATTCCATTAGCATCAATGAGTAGGATGCATTCTGTGGAGATAAAGTTACACACAATTCAAAATTCAACTGAATATTCCAAAATTAAATGAAAGACCTGTTCTCTGGAGATAAACTGAGAAACCATATTCTTCTTACTTGGTTCAGATAAATCTTTACCAATTTTTTTTTTTTTTTTACATTTTTGCCTCTCATGTTATTTATAGGGATCACTTATTAATAGCTCAGTTCAAATTAATGTGAGGATGCAAGTGCCCTCACCCCAAAAGTTCTCTCAATTACATCAGCTGAAATAGAATTTTATATGTGATATTAAAATAGTAAGGTTGCATCTACATAGTGCAGACATCAGAGGTTCACTCACAGACACTGGGAAAGGAAAAAAACCCCAAGATATCAAAATAAAGACAAACTCCAATACTCTCCAAATGTTGTTATAACAGGATTGAAGATTCATTAGACGATTATAATACTCTTTTCAATTACTTCAATGCAACTGAAATACTTTATATTACAGCAAATGAAATCTGTCTTATCTTCTTGAAAAAAAATGGATGAAAAAAATACTAAAAATCTTTACATTAAAGTCAACTTCTGGACTACAAATAAATAGCCTGGAGATGTTGTGCAGGTGAAACACTGTTGTAGTAGCTTACAGGCTACCTTCAAAATCAAAATAAGTCTGATATTAAAGCTAACCAGCTAATCTCCATTAAAGAAGAATTTAAGGAACTGTTATTCATTAAAAAAAATTCTAGTTTTCAAATACTTATTTCTTAATTTAGAAAATCTATTTTTATTACTCTTGAACTAAACTGATTAGGAAAGAAGTGAACTATTGCCTCTCACAAACTTCTAGCTACAAACATTCAAATCCAAAACAAAGACATGTCCTCTGGAAGTTTCYAAATCATTCAATGCAAAACAAACTCCTGCTGGCATTAGTAACTGAGGAAATCATTACAGATATATCTGTATTATGGGTCCCAGGAAAAAATTCCTCTGTTTGTCACAATTTGGGTGAACCTCAGTTTCTCTCAGGAAAGATCCAAGCACACATCCCTCTGTCACACCATTTCCATACAGAGAGATGCTAAAAAACTTCCCACCTCCTCCAGTGTCACCATGATATCTTCTGAAAAATCTTTTCTTTGCCCAGAATTTTTTCTCCTGAGAGCTGAGTAAGCCTCAGAAAAGAAATGAAAACAATAATTATCTGATTGGGAATGTTGGTTTGGAGGTTGCTTACCAACCTGATTGCATCTTGATTGGTTCCATGTGAATTGTGTTGACTTCATGACCAATCCCAGTCCAGCTGTGTCAGGACTTCGGTCAGTCACAGGTTTTTATTCATTCCTTTCTAGCATTCTGATATATCCTTTCTCTTCTTCTTATAGTTTTAGTATTACATTTCTATAATACATGATAAGATAAGAATAGTAATAAATAGAATAAATATAGATATATAATAAGTAATAATAGAATAGTAGAATAGAATAAGAAATCAGAATATAGATATATAGATAATATATATAATAATCAGCCTTCTGACGAACATGGACAATATCTCATACTCTCACCTCCTCCTGGGCGACCCTCACTAACACCATACCCCACATTGAGCAGGATAGCAGGCCAGCTGGATAGGGTTTAGCAGCCGGCCTGCAGCGTTCTGTCCAGAAATACAGCCCTAAATCCAAAGAATTGAGGATAGATACTGAAAATGTCATGGTATGTAAACAAATATTTCGCTATTATTTTCTCCTGGATAATTGCCTTTACCTTTGCTGTAATTTGTCAATATTGAGAAGAACATGGGACAAAGAGAATACTTTACATTCCATGAACTGTTAAAGAAATGGTGCTGGTGGTAAGGCAACTAAGTCCATTCACTGGATCCTCAGTCACTCCTGCTTAGACAACAGCAGCCCAGGGCTGAGAGAAAAATGAATATTCTGGGAAGTCCTGCCAATGAATTCGTACTTGTTTAGAATACAGTACAAGCGCCTGGCACAGAGATTGGTTAGAATCCCCTCGAACGAACTTTTTTCAGCTGAAGTTTCTCCTTTATTGCTGGCCGGGTCTTGTACAAATCACAAATCAGGACAGGAGCTGCTGTGGAACGTGCCCTGGAGCTGTTTGATTTCCAAGCATCAGTCTCATTTACATGGTTATGCAATGGGAAGATGCCACCAGCTCACATCCCAGCAGCAGACAAAAGAACTTAAAGTAAGTTACAAACTCACTTTATAAGTTTTTTGACCAATCACACAAAGCAAAAGCACATTGACAGGATTCTATCCAATCACTATAAGCACAGGTACCTTGTTAAAGAACAATGCTTGCTTATTTCAAATACAATACCTGCTTGTAAGCCTTAAAACACAACGCCACAGAGCTCCATAATTAAGCTTCAACCTTCCTAATATCTTGCTAGATAAACTTTTCTGTAGTGTAGGAGTTATCTAGACAAGCATTAATACACAGACCATGTTCTATTTGTCTTGCTTTTCTACTTTGAAATAATTTTTCTGCTGACCAATCTCATGGCTGCTGCTTAGCTCTAATCACAGTTCTCTGTCTCTGAGCCTGCCTTTTTGCAAGCTTTCCCAAAACCCTCTGATTTTGGATTCTCCTACATCCTTGTGCAATGTCAAGACACAGCACTTGGCAGTGCTTCATGGCTTCCTAGGCAGAGTGCTCGGGTTTGGGTTCTTTCCTGAAAGACAAACTCCAAGGAGCATGTTCAATTTTTCAGCCACCTGAGCATTGACTTTAAAGAGCTCTTTCTGACATCCTGCTTTTGGCTCTCTGCTTGCTCCCCTGTTGCTACTTTATCATGCCCACTAGGCTGCACATGAAGCACCTGAAGGATGGCTGGGAAGGCACAAAACAAAAAAATATCCTTCACATCCGGACACATCATGCCTGCTGGAGCACAGCATGGCTCAGGGAAGGTTTTAAGAACACTGAAAGAGTAACTGCATTTTATTTCCACGCTCTTGTGGAGTCCTTTGAGGACTGTAGGAGAACAATGCACATATACCCAAGYTCTCCAGCCCTATAATACAAAATTCTGCAAGTGTGAACAAAACAAAAAGTAGTAGATTATCAAGATCATCCAAACAGAGGAATCTATGAAATAAACAAATTCTGCAGGCATAGATATATATAAAAAAATCTGATCTTTAGCACCTCCCATTTAATAATGTCAAAGCTCATTACAAATAGTAACAGGCCATGCCTCATGATGGGTAGTAATATTAATAGTATCTTTCTGGCCAGCAGTCTGATTTTCATAACGTGCCTGTTCATTCATTCATATATTTTATGAGTATAATTACAGCAACTGTGTGTTTCTGTTGGCCTGTTATGTGCATAAGTAGCTATTTGCATCTGCAAATATCTCATTTACGTGTATGGTCACTGTTATGTCTCTGTGCATAATTTAGATATGCAACTGCAAACATCGTAATGTTCACATATTTATAAGAAAAAAATGTCCATGAGCTAAGCCATACATCCTGCAGTGTCAACTTTGTGGCAGAAATGTGAATGCAGCACAAATTGTCAGACTCCCAAGCCTGCAATTTAATCACAGAGCCTCACACATTAGAAGAAGAATGAGAGATGTAAAAAAACTGAAAGAAACAGCCCAGCAAGGATAATGGTGATCCACCTCAGACTCCCTTTTTGACTTTGTTAAATTGTTAAGGCTAAGGGATAAGCCCTCTTGTTTCATAGAATAGATCACCCTGAGTGATGTCTTGTGAAATAATCCTGTGGGAGTAATAAAGCAGCAGAGATTCAGCACCAATCTTTGCAAAGATTGATCAACATGGTTCTTTTTTATTCTGTTCYCTAATTTATAATCTATTGAATTGGAGGATTTTAAGTTCCTGGACATTTTCCAAACACTTCTGTTACCTGGCTACTGTGTAGATTTGTAATTCAGTCTTCTAGGAACAACAAAATAAAMCACAAATGTGATTCTGTGATTCTAAAGAGTGCTTGTGTTAAAGAAAAAAATTGATTTAATTCATTGTTGAGCCATAACATAAGAGTGCATGGCTATAGGGCAAAAGGAAACAAAAGGAAAGAAAACATCAGGAACTTTTCTGGAAAAACTATATTGTGTTTCCTGAAAAGGAGTACCAGCCTTTGAACTCATACTAAATGTAATTCAAAACATCACAGCCCACACACACACACACACACACAAATGATGAATAGTGAAAAAGAAGAAGAAAACACAAAAATTCTGTTTTCTCCAGGGCATCAGGAGGCACATGAGAGCAGAAGGGCAAGAGAATCCACAATCTTTGGACAAGGCCTGTGTTGGGAGCTATAAAAACCCCCAGAATTGAAACAACACCTTGACATCAAGAGCAGGACTAGATGGCTGGAACTGAAGTCCAAATTTGGGACCCCATACCTTACTCCTTAATAAATATACTTCAATAGATGGAGTAGCTACCTCTTTATTTTGTCCAGCATTCATAACCATCACCTTATTTATSAAGAATATGACAAGTTAGTTTAACATAAATCATGTAATGCCATCCATCACAATTTCAGTATTTTCACATGTAATTAACTTATGCTTTCTTGAAACAAAGCTCCTCAGAYGCCCTCARAAGGTAGATGCWTAAGTTCCCTMAAAAAAGAGCAGCAGATGTGRCACCTGTACACAAACACCCTCTCAAGACCACCTCTAATCTTTTTTTTTTTTTCACTGTAGTAAGAGATACAACAAGTGGTCTACTTGGACTGAAAACTGAGGTTCTCCTCGCTTGAGTGCAATATTTCTGGAGGAAAAGAAGAAGAACAAAAAAGTGAAATAATTGCYGGTAACACTGGGTTATTCAGATAGAAAGGAAAATTCTGAAATTTGTTTCCTTCCTGTCCAAATTAGTTTTATTTTTTTCTATTGAAAAGATTTTTTAAAAAGAAAAAAAAAAAAGGAAATAATCCAAAGAGCAGGGATCAGAATTTGAAATTTATTTCATCTCTCTGAAGGTGGAAGAAAGGGGCAGCTTACTAGTCCAAGGCCTTTGTCTTTTGCTGAAGCAGGCAGGTAACAGAATTTTGCCTGTGAACTGCATTGCTGTCACTGATGGTTATGATTACCCACTAGAACTGGATCATTTTTAATACCTGGAATGGAGAGCAGSTATTTCAGCACCTGCACATCCAACGAGTGTATATGTGTCTAATGTCCCTTTATCCTCCAGGGTAATCTTGCTTATTTTTCCCATTGCTGTCACTTGTGAACTGGTGGGATGTGGCAGCTTTATTTTGCTTGAAATAAATTCCAGCTGCCAAATTTCTCTTCCAGTTTGAATTTTGATTTCGTTATTGCCAACAATAATCTACTTATYCCTTTCTTCCACATTTTATCTCTCTGTGAAGAATCCATTCTGACAGCAGGTAGGGGATACAAAAGCTGACTTTTGCCCATGGACATTCTGTACACCACCTGTATCAAACAAATCAAACACCCTTTTGCCTGAGTGTATGAGTAAGTAGGTGACTCTATTTGGAAATATTCATTAAATGGTTTCATTATTTTTCATATTACTTCACAGTCATTAACATATTGGGTGAAATTAGGATCTCAATTACAGAGGAGTAAATCTGAGGTAATTACATGAGCACAGAGTATGATAAAAATCTGGTGCAAAATAATTAAAACCTTTCAGTTGCTCTTGGTGAAACCTCACTAGTGGAATTATCTAAATTAATAAAGTCCACCAAGATGTATGATGTCAGAGAATTCACAGATGCACAGACACTGAAAATGCAGTCTTCATTTCCGTTGTTCASAGGACACATATCAAGTAAAGCAAACAAATGAAGCTCCAAGGTCCTGGAAATCACTGTTAGAACTACTTATGGTCTTCACCTTCTTGGTGGGAACACAACTAATCCCCTTGATAAACTGAGCACCAATGMCCTTCGTTAAAAATCCACTGAAACCTCACTGGGCAGATAATACCTATTAACCTTAAATTATGTGGACATATAATTATCCAGATTGGATTCTCTGCACATCTATTACAGGGGCACAGCCTGTCTCCCCCAGCACCTCCCTGCCCATACACACATTAGCAAGATCTTATTCTAAACACGTTTACAGATGCAAAAACATTTAACAAACTTTTCACTGTTGAGAAAAAAAAAACTATGTGCTACAAGATAGGAAACATCAGAATTAAGATTGCACATAAACATATTCCCATCTCTACTAACACATGCATATGGATTTCAGTTTTGGGCTTCACTTGCATTCTCCTGTGGGAACCCTCTCCTTCAGCACAGGATGGTGCACACCCAGAGAAGCCTTTCCATTTTCTTTTTTCTGTTCAATATGGTTTTTCATATCCTGAACTACTACAGAAATGTAAATTCCTTATTCTGTAGCATTTGACTGCTTCACCAACATTAACGTGTGCTATTCTTCCAACAACATTTATTGATGATATGGGCCAATTCCTGTCCTAGCAGAAGTCCATATATCCGTAAAAAAAGTGCTCAAAAGATGGTCAAGGCAAATGTTGAGTGGAAGGAAATACAGAAATAGGTAATACAATCCTTTAAAAGCATCTGCATAATGCCTCAGTTCCAGAGGAACCGGGCTGTGCATCATMCATGATTTCTTACCTACCCTGAGGTGCCATGAAGGGATTTGTTTGTTTGTTTTCTTGWTTTTAAGTAACCTGAAGGGCTGGCAGGGAGAACCCAGAGGTGGCTYATTTTGGTGACAGCCTGCCAGGCTCTGGGATCTGGGCTGGACCTGGCATTGGAGAGCACAGGAGCTTGCTGAAATTTCATTGGGAATGACACCTACCAACACAGACACCAGCTGTAAACACTGCAGTCACTTGAAAAACAAGGAGCTACTGGGCAAAAAGATTRAAGCAAAAATTATGTGTGCCCAAAATCAGTGAAACTGGATAATTTCTTGCGGCATGTGTTATCATTTTATATCCAGAGGTCATAAATCCAGTTCTCCTGGACACCAGCTGCAGTACTGAAGGCTCAGCTATCCTCCCACACAGGCATCAGGTCTCCAAGGCAGGGAAAATCTTTTGTATCTCTGTCTGGTTCAGCATTTCCCAGGGAATCTATGACAGATGAAAGGATAGCATCTAATTTATCCAGCTTTCCTTGACAACACACTAACAACAAAATAATTCAACTTTTCAAGGCAAATACAGTTCATTGTTAACAAAAATTACTGCTGTTTTTTATTAGGATTAAAAACCYCTCCTTTTCAGGGCAACCCTTTTTCCCCTACCTCCTCAGCTTCTTTCATGCCCAAAACAAAAATAAGCTGATTTACCTCATAAAACTACATTCTCAGTATTTTTAAAGATTGTCTTTTTCATCCCTTAAAATGATTTAAAACAAATAGTCAAAAAATAGGCATTTCATAAAGTCACCCACCTGGATGTTTGAAAATACATTTTTCTTTTTTGCCTTGTAATCACCATAAAATTTTTTAAAGTGACCTTGAGTACTTTCATAACCTGCAAACTGCATTTTTTGCAAGGTAAAATTTCCTAACTTGCTGGTTTGACTGAGTGATCTCTGTAATTTTTCAGCATGTTGGTTTCCAGCCAAAATGATTAAATGCAGATAACATATAAATGACTTAAACAAAGACTTACTATGAAAAGAGTCACCACTATTKATCAATACTGGTCTTTATTTCTGTTGGTCCAAATCTTCACAGTGTTTCTTGTTGCATTAGTGGTTATGTGTAGTCTCCCCCAGTCCAAATTAGAGCAATGCATCACCAGAATTTCAGTAAACATGAACGTTAGGCCATTATAATGGTTAAAAGACAATGTGACATTTCACTTGCATTGAAGAAACTTTACAATTTTGGTTAGCAGTGCCAACTCATCAGTGTGTTTTTGCACCATGCAGGTATTGCTGATGCTGATATTTTATTTTTTTTTTCATTTTTTCAAGTACAAGGAATAAAAAAATGATTTTTGCAGAATGCTCAGAGTATTGCATCAGTCAATGCCATCATTTTCTCCTCAGAGACACAGAGGATAGAAAAAAAAAGAACTTATCCTCATTTTGGCTTTACACTGCACCTTTTTTTCATTTTTATGTAAATCACTATCCAAAACCAATATGTCATCTCTCTGGAAAAATGTCATCATGAATCTACAAGAGAAATGCATTTTCAGTTGTGGAAAAAAAAGGTAGCAAAAGCTTTAAAGATCTCTGTGCTTTATGAAAATATTTGCCCTTCAAACATAATGCACATTAAGGATGTATTAGAGCTCTGAGGACAAAAGGCAATGACACTGTTGGACTTGAATTTTGTCAGAAGTAGTGTTGCCAAYGTAATTTTGGTGGTGTTCACCATCTCTTCTCAGTCCAATGGTAGCACACATTTCTCACTTGTTGCAGTAAAAGCCTAACCCTTACATAAAGATTTTTAGCTTTTAAAAAATCATGTTTTTAGAGAACTTTGTAACAAATGGGTTACATTTTGTTTTGAATCTAAAAAAATGGAGGGAGAGAACACTGGCATTTTCAGTCAAAAACCTTGCTGCAAGAGTCAAATTTAATTTATCAAGMAAGCAGTCTCTACTCCTTCAGTGAATGTGTTTGCCAATCTACATGAGATCTCTGAACATAGTGGTCTCTCAAATTAAATATAAATTCTTTATATGTATTCCTGAAATTTAGAGTATGTTAAGTTATGGTTGGAAATGACAAGATCTGTTACTTTTGGGAAATGGCTCRAGTTAGGAGGAAGAAACAGACTACAAAATGAGGTTTTATATAGAAGTCTTTCATCTCTAAGGTATCTCAAATTGCTTTCAGAAAAGAAAAAAAACATTGCTACATCAATCATATAAACCCAGAGAACCTTTCAGAGGTGGCAACATGAAGTCAACAACTGTTCACAACTCAGTTCAAAGTGCAGAAAKGTTTATAGAGGCTGCTGCAACCCAGGGATGGTACAGTATAAAAAAAGTATACTTTCAGTCTGCTTGGACATGTTAGCTGGAGTGTTCATGTGTGTAACTCTGAATTGAACAGTCAGCCCAAATTTAAGTCTTTGGGGGATGGTTTATGTATGTTTTCTTATGCTTGCTACAACACTGCTTTTAAGAAACCTTCTTCTTTCCAAGGCAGTTCCATCACCTGTGGCCTTCAACATGACCAACGTGATCAAGGTTTAGCAAACATGAATCATGGCCATGTAAGCACAGATTCCTGGGTTTCACATTAATGTTTCTTATTTTGATCTTATTTACACCCTGTAAGTACACTGCAAGAAAAGAAAAATTAAATGAAGTGTCCATTTTAAGAAGAAAAAATAGGTGAGAGCACTACTAATTCACATATCTACATTTTCTATAGTGTAATGTTAGTTATGCTATGATATGTACATTAAAGCAAAGCCCTGCAATCCCAAGAACACCATTTATACTTTCTTTTAACAGTTTTTTTCCAAATAGGTGACAGATATATCAACAACTAAATGCGTCTGAAAATTCCAAGTGTTCTGAAAATATATTTTGAAACATCAAAAGAAATAAACACATTCTTAAGCAGAAAGACTACTTTAAGATGATAAGCATGATTTGTTGAAGAGTTTATACTGCTCAGAAATAATACTTYACATAAATATGGGGGTGATGCTTCATCTCTCAGTAGCAAACCAAGGGGGGAATCAGGGCATTTGTTCCATTGATTCCTTATTTGCTTTTGGGGAGAGAGAGGGAAAACACAACACTAGCAGGAAATAGCTTTCTTGGAAAAAATGTTGAGCTAGGTGAAAAATCCGATCTAGAAAGCACTTAGGTAAATTTGATGTCTAAACCAGCAAATCTGGGCCCCTAATGCTGGGAGCWCTGGGTAGAAACCCTGCTCATTTCTTGTTTCTTTGTGTCTACCAGTGAGATGATAAAGACCATGGAAGTCAATATACAGCAGTCACTTCAACACCTAAAGAGGTAATATTGGCAAGATAGTCAAGAATATGTTCCAAAAAAATCCAAGAGCATTCCTCTAAAGACAACGAAATATTTCCCATTTCCTTGTAAAAGTGAAGGAAAAAACCAACAAACTGTTGAAATCATCCTCAGCTTCAGSTCTGTTTCCCAAAATGACAAAAGATACCATTGCTACTGACAAGGTAGAAAATTACCCGACCTCTTTAAAAATTAAATTTCTGACTAGGAATCATTTTTGGAAATAATAAAGAAACAAGTGCCAAATGACGTACAAAGGACATGAAATTTGTGTTACTTGCCCCAGAAAAGCAAATAACATTAAAATTGTGTAAGAATTGCGTTAAAATTGTCATTTTTTTCAGAATGTGGGAAAACTTATTTTCWTTTTTACTTTTGGCCCAAGTCAATTGACATACTTATTAAAGTCTCATTTTTTGTGCCAAATAGCAAGCAGAGCAGGGCACCTTAAGARCCTATGCATGTGTGTACACATGTGMACATGCATTATTACTGTAACAATGAACTGCAAAGAACCAGAGGAGTTCTTTGGCATAAATCTAACTGCCATAAATGTCCGTACACCTTTACACTTCCCATGGAAATACACAACCCATTCATATATTGCTGTTCTRCAAAAATCAGTTACCTTTTTTTCCACTAAGAATCACACAAATTGCTCTGACCTCTGTGAACTTTAATAAATATGATGGATATATTACCTTTGTTTGCTTAAATATTTCTACCTTCCATTTAATTTTTAATTTTATTATATAATTTTATTATACATATATATGCAATTTCGGGGGTTTTWAAAWWTTTTTTTATTTAATTATCTTTGTAGTATCTGTTTCTCTTTCCCCACTGAAAGGGTTAAACTTGTTGCTCCTACCCAAGACCACAGTGCACAGTGTTTACAAGAGCTACATTCTATTCCGAAACTAAGGCTGAGAAAATTACTTCYATTCAATGCTTCTGCTTTAAAAAGGATAATGATTTCATCTGSTTAGAGATGTCTGTACCTACTTAGTTTATTGCAGGGAAGAAATTGCCTGTTCGCTCATGATAAGATAATTTGTCGCCTTGGAAATTAAATTATCCATTCCAGTTTACCTTGAGGAGGAATACTATATAATACCTATTTGTTCCATTACACCCTTTAAATCAGAAAYACGCTTTACTCTACAAATATGTTCCGTGTAATCAGAGACATTAAGACAAGTTAAAATAGCCCCTGACTGCAACTTAATTAGCCTCCAAAGTTGTCAGTTGTGTAAGACTTGGATCCAGTGGAACTAAAAGGATATTGAATAAATAATTTCTTTTAAAGAATAAAACAAAGTCTGCAGTATATTTGAAGATAGCTTTTTATATTTTTTTCCATTCTAATACTCATGGAAAGCCGTATAGGGTACACATCTTCACTCCACCAAACCAGAACAGCATTTCTAGGTATCATTACAAGATGGAACAAGCAGGATCAAACCTCATTTTTCACCTAATACTTTAAATTCTATAAGGGATTAAGGATTATAAGTATATGGCTAATGTGGGGTTTTTCCTGCTTCTGCCAGACTGTGCTTAAATGCATAAATATGGTCTGTTTTTCAGAGACACCAGTTTGTAAAATTACCATTTCTCAACCAGTTTGGAAGTCCAAGCTGAGTGAAAGGGTTTTAATATTTAAAAGCTGCTATCACAAACCCACAGTAATTAGGAATGGACATAGTTCTAGGCCAGGGAGAACACATCACAAATGCTGGGTAGGGCATGGTAGGACACAGCTCTCAAGGCACTGTTTGACAATAGGCTCTGCAAACAGCTTCTGAATCCTCCATAAAGCTCATCTATGGAACCACATAATCCAAGTGATTCATTAACTTCTTACAGACAGAAATTTGGAATAAAAAGAAAAAGAAAAAAAGGCAAAGAAAATTAGATTTTTTCCATAGCATATTTTATCCAGCCTTTGAGTAGTGATGAAGAGAAGCTGGTCTTGTGATGGTGATAATGGATTAGGAAACAAAGCCTTGTGCTGTTGGCTCTGACATGRGCTCTGTGCCTGACCTTCAATGAATTGTAAAATTCCTGTGTTCTTGTTTCTCTTCTCTCCTCTTGTCAAACCAGACAATTTTTACCTACAGTGAAAAAACTGTTCAAAAGATTAATTTGATGTTAATTAGATGCTTTAGATGAGAAACATATATAACCGTCCACTTATTCGAGGCTAAAATATATTTATTTTACATTGAGTTCTAGAGATAGGAGTTTTCCAATAAAACCGTTTTTTTTTTCCTTCTTCAAAATACTGGTTTGATACAAATGATCCTCCTCATGGAAGAAAAGTGGCTGAAGAAGTTTTAATAAGGGATATTTTCAGGTTCCAGAGGATATATCTTCATCCATCCTAGAACARCTGGGAAATGTGACCTGCTTTTCCCACAGATGCTTACTAAGCCCATGTTACAGCTAATAAAAAAAAATATAACGGCCTTTACCATGACACTAACACTGAAATATCATGACCCTCCTTCACCTTATTTCATGACCTTGTTCACCTCAGTCTCACCCACACATTAACAACTGCTGTAACAAATATAGAATTCAATTCAATAACACTTTTCCTGTTGTCTCATTTTGCTAGTTCCTACAGCATTTTGGACAAGTTGAAAAGAATTCACAAATCTCAGTGGTGGGAAACAAYAGATATGCATGGAATGGGGGCTGGAAATGGGATTTTAAGTAACAAGRAAAGAAAATTCGCCTCCATTTCTAGATCCAATTATTAGTAAATTAATTATATTATTTACTAAGTAGAGAAACATTTACTGAGAGAAAAGTCTGCATGTGAATAAAACATGATTAGATATTGGTAATTAAAATGGCAAAGTGTCTCCATTAAGCTTCAAAAGAGCACTTAAGCAAGCAGGATGCAAGCAACAAAATTGCAAGAAATCTGAATTATTCCAACATCAAACGAATTGAATTAATTTACTTCTGGATGRCATAGTGTGTGCTCTCAGTAAACAAGGAGAATAAATTATTTGATTGAAAATCAGAAACAAAATGAGCAAAATAATCATTTGACATAGAAACTGTTGGCCTGATATATTTTGTACTTATCAGCCATTGCATACAAGTGAGAAATAATGGTTGATCCAGGACATCCAGGACTTACTCCCAGTTTTCACTGGTTCACTAGTAAAGGAGAATATGAGAGTCTTATAAAAAATGCCACAAAATATWTTTTTTAATGTGCATTAGCACAATTGTTTGCAGGAGCATTCTCTTCAATAATGTAGACTCTATAGGCAATATTAATGAACCCTTTGCTCGGCTGCATTTTGCATTTTAAACTRGGAAATGCTGCTTTGCCTTGCCTTTTCTGCTAATCCTTTAATATTGSTAGCATAGCCACCAAAACCACAGTCCACGGACTTGGAATTCTTTAAAAGAAACAAAAAAAACCCCTAAACAAAACACAAAGATACCAGAAAACTATAACAAAAAAGTAGGACTTAACCTAAGTCTTTTTTTTTTTGTAATTTTTATTCCAGGAAAAGATGCACAGACATAATACAGTTAAATTTCAGTCCCAAGTTGTGGCTTTAGCTGTCTGTACTGTTCAGATGCAATGGTTTGAAGTTCATTATTTTTTGTTCTGAAGCCACCCTGCTGTTCTAACCAGAGAAAAAGCAGGTCAGAACCAAGCTATTTAATTAGTGCAGAAGGTAGGTGATGCTTAAGCATGCTGCCAATTATTTTCTAACTTTTCATAATTTTCAATCAGGGAGAGATTAACCATAGAATTTTGAAACAACAYGCAGAAAATAATAATTAATGAAAAATAGCTGTGAGGAGTTAATTTCAGTAAAGGACAAGGCTAGAAAAAATAGATTATAAATTATTAAACATTAGAATACATCTTTGTTACGTCTGAACAACACTCCAATCTGTTCCATGAATTGAATAGAAACAAAGTAAAGCAATAGACTTCAGTATTAAAAAAAGGCCACTGATGAGACCTGAAATGATGGAAGCACACAAAGGAGCTCACTAGCACGTGCAATTTTTATTTTCCTGCATGGTTCAGAGCTTGAACCAGGGTTTGTCTTTGTGATTCCATCAAAACTCCACTTGTGTRCATAGTGCAGGCCACTAAATTTTGCATGATTACCTGCAGAATAAAAGTTGGATTTTTTGCACTACTTCTAACTTTCAATAATAACATAAAATATAAATAACTCTCTGGTACTTTGGTGGTTTTTTTTTTTTTTTTATTTGCAATGTCCCTCTTTCRATACCTCACAAAAGCTGTTATATTYAGAGGWGYTATTTTTAATTTTCTGCTCTTGTGCTGAAATATTTCGAATCTTAAGAACTTTCAGTGTCCCATCTGGAGCAAAGAGGGATAGAATATAACATCTTTTGGGGAATTCTAGGAGGAACTACCATCAAGAGGGGCTCTGTTAATCAGAAATCAGGTTCCTGAGGTGTTGTAACTTCACAAATTTAAAAATGTGTCTCYCAAAGAAACAAAAGCTTGTGATTTGAAATATACCCATTACCCAAACACACCTAAAAACTTCAGATCACCACCTTCATGTCAAAGCAAGCACCAGTGACTGCTGTGTTTCAGCTAACACCCAAAGAAACYATCCTTTACAGTGAAGAAGGGAGCTCTCCCATGACTTGAAGTATTTTGCAGTAAGCAGAGTTRTGTTTTAATTAAGACAAAGAATTAGTATCAATAATGCACTAACTGGAATGCTAAACCAGCCTTTTCCCTGTTATTAATGAAAATCAGCTAGCTAGCAACAGCATTAATGAAACTTTCACTGTTTATCTGCTAGGTTAGCAGTCTTCCTAATAGGTGGCTCAGTAACCAGTTGCTATTAAAGGAACTATGAAGAACCTTAATTTAAAACACTAATTAGTCCTAAAATAGTGAAGATTACTTTGTAGGAGTAGGGACTCAGGGCATAATGGCCTTGTCTATAAGAATTGAGAAGGGACATATCTGCTTGCCTTTAAAACCAAGATCAAAGGCAGCTTTTGTTTAGTTAGGGAGGTGTTTGCTTCCACTGTTATCATAATAACCCCACCCCCCCAAAATAAAGCAGGAAATTTGAGAAAAATTAATTTTGATTTAAAAGCCAGTCCTCTGGGAGGGAGACTTCATGAAGATTAAGGAGTAAATCAGGGAGTGCTTCTAATCTGGTAAGGGGATAAAGTAATCAGGAGAGTACTAACAGAACATCTGGGTAATCAGATTCAGWAATTTTGATATTCTGATTATTTATTTSATCCAYTGAACTACACAGTTTTGATTCCTTYGTGGAAACTCTTTTTGAGTGAAGATATATGGTTCTACAGATTCCAGAATAAGATTCTATTCTGCAACAGGAGAAATGAGATAGCTCTGAAAACCACTGGAGTTCCAGTATTGAGTTGTTAAAACATTATAAATTCACTCATAATATATGTACACCTATAGAGATAGATCTTCAATAAGATAACAGGAAGCTAAAGTATGAATCCTACTGGTTTTCATGCACCTGCACTGTTAACTTTTGCCTTCAAATCTTCATCTTCTTGATGACCAAGCTAYCCAAAGTTATAAAAATAATTGAGTCCCTAGACTTAGAGAAAATTTTTGTGTAGTTTGGAATAAAATCTAGTTTCTTAATGTAATAAGTATTGTTGGGGAGTTTTTCTTGTTATAATTGGTTTTAAATAACGAATATGGGTAGCAAATGTATCACTTCCTTATCCAATCAAAGTTTGAAACCTTTGAAGCTGCAAAGACACACGTGATGCAAAACCAGAATAATCACACAGGCTCCTTTCAACCAGGGCATTGTGAGAAGCATCAAAACATCACAAAGTTAGGGAGAAGAGGGAACAAAGAACCCACTCGTTGGGAGCACATAAGACGCAAAGTAGTAAAACCGAAACATATTCTAACATGTTGCTTTCCAATTTTTGTTCATTGACCTTAGATTTTWCTCATGCATTTAATACCCATACCAACTATTTTCTTGGGTATACACTCTTGTTATACCCATATCTGGTTTTGCTTCAACTGGATTAAAAATAAGTGTGTGTATATACATATAAGTATATATACATATAAATACACACACATATATAAGTCTATATATAAATAGATAAATAAAATTCTTATGTGTTGGCTCTGGGAATACAAAATAAAWAAGATATTTTTGAGCATTCTAAACAAGTTGTTCAGACAGCAGAACAAGTATTTTCCAACATCCCCTTTTGAAACTAAGTTTTAAAAGAGTTCTTAGGAAACACAAGACACCCTTCCTGACCACCTGCCTCCCCAAAGGTGGTCCCCAATTTTACCCCAGGGTAAAATTAAAGAACCCTCACAGTGAACAACTAAAAGGTATGCTTCCTATAAAAAAATAATATTCCGAGCTCCTATCATTGTCTTTTGCCTGAAGCATGAGAAGTTATATCATTTCTAGATCCCTGATTATTTTTAAAACCCTAGTAACTATGACTATTGTTATAATCTATAGAAACATCCTTTTCCTTTTCTAATCCAACTGAGCTCTTGACTCCAATAATATGCTGTGGCAATGACTTTTGTTAGCTTATTGTTGGCTGAAAAAATAATTCCTTCTCTTCATTTTAGATTTGCTGTCTTTCAATTCTCTGAATACTKCCTTCCTCTGATATTATGTCAGAAGTTAAGTAGGAAGCCTGCACTAGTTTCTCTCTAAATCCATTTTTACACACAGCCTTTTTTACTTGGTTATTTTTCATGTCTCATCTTGTTCATCTCTATTCTGAAGTAAACTGCTGCTGTCTTTTCAATCTTACTTCATATGGTAGTTTTTCCACTTCTCTAAGCATCCTTATTGCCAGTCTCTGAACCCCTTCTATTTTCCCTATAGTCTTTTTTGGAAAACATAAACAGAGCTGAAAGCTGCGTTCCAGAGGCAGCCTAGGTTACAAACAGCATTATAATACCATCAATATCAATTTAATAAAAATCCTAACCCCAGATTTCTTTTCTTTGTTAACCATTACTGCTGACTGATGAGGGTTTTTCAGCTGTTTGAGTTTCTGATCTGGCAGTCACAGCTATGGTACATTTAATTCCAGTCATGGTGTAATAACATTCATGGAATATGCTTCCTAATACCTGCTGAACTCACTGAATACAGTGGATATATTTTATATTTTTCCCCTTTCATTCTTTATAGCTGGAGAGCAACTGCACACACTGAACRTGGAACTGTGTTTTCCATTCTCTCTTGGAAGTCTGTGAAGCCTCAGGCACTTTCCAAGCAATATCCTTTTATTTCAAATAAAGAGAGACGATTGATCTCCTGGAGTAAAATCAGCTCTCCAGAGAGCATCCAAGCCCCTCTTTTGACAGTGGGCAGTAAAATGTACTGRTATTGACCACCTTCACATGATAACTCACAACTGTCATCATCGTCTTTTTGTACAGTAGGAGCTCAGACTGAACACTGCAAATGTCATGGAAATTGTGCCTGAAGCACAACCTCTCACCAGAGAGCTGTACATTGTCTTTAGATCTTAGGGGAGATCTTCCACTCATTTCTGTGTTCATGAGTTCAGATTATCCTTCATAAACCAAGCATGCTGCATTCCTTTCCAGACTATGGATGAAAAGCTTCCTTTGCCTTGACATCTGAAGGAAACTTCTGCAGCATCTTGGGGTACAATTTGTTATTAAGGGCAAACATCTAACCTGTAGGATCAGGTAGGTTATTTGCCTGAATCTTAGAAGTAAAAATATTCAACACTTGTTACCTGTTGGTGGCAGACTGCTTTAAAAAGACTTAATCATTTAATCAAAGGGATTTAGAAAACAAAGCAGGGTCTATTAGAGCTTGTTTTACTACAAAACTCTAATAGTCACCTGAGATAATTAATATTGAAAAAAAAACCCTCACAACCTATGTTGCCAGTCTGACTCTTATTCCTCTCTAAACTCCTGTTGTATCATATCATTTCATACAGTTTTTTATATTGAGTTGTAGATTCCTTCACAGCAATTCTCTACAGAACCTGGTGCCTGCCTGACACACATCAGAATCCTGCACAGGGAGAGGGGGATGCAGGTAACTAAACGAGATTGCTTCCTGGAAGTCAATTATTCATTCTCTGAATTTCTACCATCTTTGATGTATGAAGGAAAAAACTAWCCTGTGTGTAGGCTGACTTGTTAGAGCTGAAGCAGGAGTAAAAAGAGKCTGTGACCAAGTAGGAATGACTGTGATGAGCAATAGATTTGTCACTACAAGGGAAAAAAAAGAAAAAGAAAAAAGTTCCTGTAAAATTGAAATTATTGTACTGTTAGATAGCAGAAAATTCTGTATTCCTCCACTATAAAAGGTAGGGGCAACAACTATTTTTCTCCAACATTCTTTGGAGTCTGCACTTTTTAATGTGCAGACATMCAACTTTACTTTGAAATCAACTTTGAAGTCCCTCTGGTTTATCTCATGTTTGAAGGCTCAAAGGTCCAAGTCCCTCCAAAGCCAGCCTCAGTAATCTCTTCAAGGAGAGACACATTTGACTTGCACAGTCCACYAAATCATCCAAGTAACCCAGTAAATGCCTTGAGATTGACACTCTTCTCTGATCCCATTGAGGGGTGGCACAGTCCAATATTAGGCAGTGAGCTCCCTAATAATTTTTATTTTTCCTCCTATGACAGCCTTGTCTGTATGCAGATACAAAGGCAATGATCCCTATTCTATTATCCTAAATACAACACAACTTGAAAGGAAAGAACATCATTGAAGCCTATCAGGTTTTTTTTAATGGAAATCAGAAATCTAAATTATTGGAGTTAACATTGCCCAAGCACTTCACACTGGTTTCTGCCAACAGCTATAACAATGTTATTGTGGTATTCCAGCATTTCAAACTAGTTTTGGAGAAAAAAAAATAATAACTTCCACTTCTGTTTCATCTATATCCAGCAGTAAAACTCTYTGCTAGGTAGAATATTTGCTTCAAGATAAAAAATTATATAGAGATGTTTGCATGCATGTTTTTTTTTTTTTATTTGGTAAGATGGTCAATTACACCAGGATCCAGTTTTATTTTACCACTGACCATGGCAAGTCTTTGACTTTAGGACTGGAAAAAGGTAAAATTTGTCTTTACTGCACATCTATACCTGCTTTCTATATTTTCTTTTTCCTTTCATATACAGAAAACCTATAATATTAGAATTTCTCTTTTTCATGATAGATGGCTTTTACATAAAGGCCCTCAAGAAAGCACAAAACTCTTTATCTCCTTTTCTCAAATATGCCTGAGCTTCTGAATATTTATGGCCCTGTGGCTTGTCTATCAGAACTTTGAGCCACCTGCCATGGACCAGAATGGAAGAAAGTSCAATCTATAACAGTGAATTGCAATTCTGTCACAAACAGTTTTGTGATGTTCATCACAYGGTATTAGAAAAAAAGCATCAAGCTCTCTCTTCCAAGTCAGTCACACACTCATTAAAATCACTTTTCAACACAGGACTTCCTTTTTGACYCCTCCTGGCTTTCACTTTTTCTCACTCCTAAGCAGGTGTTTTATTCTCACCCACCTCTTTTCACTGTAAAGCATTTAACAAGAGAACAACTGCTACTGAGGTGTTACTAAATCTGGAAAAACTTTGGTATGATGCTTAATAGSAGAAGAAATTTAAAAGTGCTATTGTACACCCAAACAAAAGTTCTGTGTCAAGGTAAATGATAGGAAATAAAGAAAAGGCACTTAGGTACTTCTCCACACCTTTGTATTTTGTGCACTTGACATTTTAAATCTTTTTAAATAAATATAGAAAAACTTCTGGTGATACAAATTTTCATTCAAATATGTGAAAATACATATCCCAAGTCACAAATAGACCTATGTATCAATTTCATAGGCATTGCACTTCATGTTTTATAGCCCTACAGGGTTTCTTTCACACTAAGCTTTTTCTTCACGTTTACACAGAGCATCTGACTATATTTTGTAGCATTAGAAAATAAGAGACTGATTCATCAATGCCTGGCACCATCTGTAGTCATTGTATTTCAGCAAAATGAATGCAGATCATAGATCTTGTTTTACAGTTTTAAAGGCTCATAAATTARGATTTTGAAAAATTGCGTTCTTTTTAAATACTGGTATATTTTTATATAYTGATATAAAGAAGGTAACACCAAATCTTTGTGGGCCAGKAAGCACAGAAGCATTTAAAACCAGTGGCAAAGGTCCTATTTGTCTCAGAACACATCAACAGATACAACTCACTATGTGAAATTTCATAGCCTTCCCATAAAACAAAACCAAAACCCCACACAAGAAAATTTAAATGAACCTTTGATAACTATTTTGCAAAAAATTACAACTCCTAAAAATGGTTCTCTCCAGACATAAAACAATAYGTTTATATTGAATTTAATACCTTGCCTTGTTCTTAAATTGTTGGTTTTCAGAGTTCTTACCAAAACCTAGAGCAAGAGTTCAAAGTGAGGATTCAGTCTAAATGATATCCTTTCTGCAGGTTAACTGGAATCAGATGCATTGGTAGTTCTTCAGATAAACTTCAAAATATTTGTCTTATTGCTGAAGAGTTATTTCTCATGGGAAGACAGAAGAGGTAAATAATTTATCTGAGTGATAGGCAAGGGACAGGAACTGTTCCCTTAGTGATTAGCAGTCTCTTCCTGTCTAGGACAGAAGAATAATCTGCTGCTGTGGATTGCCAGCCTCAGGCTTGTCATGGTCCACACTGCACTGTCTGATTTAAATAGATTGCTCTAGARTAATGTGACAGCATCATAAAATACAGGAAAGATGACCAAGTTACTAATATGCTGGAGTATTATCCTTGTGGGCTGGAATTTTCCAGCCCATTTCTTGAAGGCACCAGCCATTTCACAGGGGACATGGCAACACAGAGGGTGATGGAAGCATTAAACCAGTACTTAAAATTATCTCTGACTCTGCTAGGGACCTGCAAAGAGACTGTGTCCTAGGGTTTCCAACTTTTAAAATGATTATMATAAAATTTTCTCACCTGGGGATGTGCTCCAAGATCAGTTCAGTAAAATGCAGGCAGCAATAGTGTTACCTGAAGGGCAGGTAGCCAAGCCACACAATCAACACAAATACACCACATTTGTGGGTCACTGAGCCATCAGATGTCAGAAGTGCAAACATCTGTTATCATTTTAAATGCCCTGAAGGCTCCACTATCCTCATCTCCAAATATCTATTTTGTGGAAGACCATACAGAAGTCACACATACCATGGGGAAATTGGAAAGGCACTGGATTTCTATTTAACTGCCTCCATCACATCTTATGCAGCTACAACAGCATTTTATTAAAATTCATTTTAACAAAAAAAAACCTCCCTGTTCATATTTTTTTTCCTGATAGGTCAATTCTTTCTTAAATAGGAAATATTTATCGAAGAAGAATTGCAATGCAGTAAAACAAATTCAAAACATCTTTTATATTTGTGTCTGTAGCTTTCATGGTGTTAGAGGGACTAATCTCTCTGCAGAGACTGTGACCAGAGTAGACCCACACAATAAAGAAATGAGTCACAAATATCAGCTGGCAAAGAGTCATCAGCCTTCCTTTTGTGTCATACACTACCTAAAAGGACTATGAGAGAGCTGGAGGGAATTTTACACARGYATGTAGTGATAGGGCATGGCAAACTGGCTTTAAACTGAAAAAGGACAGGTTTAGACTAAATATTAGGTAGAAATTCTTCACTGAGAGAGTGGCAAGGCACTGYAACAGGTTGCTCAGAGAAGCTGTGGATGCCCCATCCCTGAAAGTGTTCAAGACCAGGTTGGACGGGGTTTGGAGCAACCTGGTCTTGTGAAAGATGGTGATCTGGTCTTGTGGAAGCTGGTGCTCTGTAAGGTCTCTTCCAAGCCAAATCATTCCAGGATAAATGGGAATCACATGAAAATCTTTGTCTATATGCTCCATACATTTGCAATGAATTAATTGTTCAGGAAATGCAGCCTGGTCAGAAAGAGATCCCTGAGATGTTCTTGTTGCAGCACTTGTCAGTGCAGGTATGAGCACTTCATCATCAATATTGGCTTCTTTCAGTGTAGCTTCACACAATTCTAACCCCTATTTTTTTATTTGAAACAAAATAGCCCTGTCTGTCTTAAAGCACTGATGAAGCAGCTTGGGGTGACAAATATTAATACAGTCCAAAACAGTACAAGAGTGTTTCTGCATATATATACATAYATAAAAATATAGTAKGTATAATAGATTCCTTAGACTGGTCATCTATAAACTTGGTCAAGAAAATTAYACCTAGAATGTTATTGCATTTGTAATTATTCACACATAGTGAAATGCTCCATTTTAATTCAACCTCGACTTGATGGCTTGCAAAAAATACCATAAGAAAAAGAACAGGGGGGAAAAATCTCCTAATCTGCACCTCATCATTTTATCTCAAAGACAATTATGAGAAAGATTTTTGGAGTTTATTTTGCTTGTCTGAATTAAAGTGCATTTAAATATTAAGACAAAAAAATCCTATATTACTTCAGTCCTGCTCTTCCTGTGATATTTACTGCCAATAGCACTTCTGTATATATATACCCCAGGAGATGTAAAATCACATATTTGTTTTGTGAGTCAGAGCAGTAAGACACTGGTAAAACTCCATCTGGCAAGCAAGAAAAAGTTCATTTTTGTGTTTCTGTTATCACTAAATGTTATTCAAGATTCTCATTACACTTGTCATCCTAGTGCAAGGTTAATTAGAGTTAATAAATGCTGTACTGATCCAAAAGGAAGAAAGGGCAAAGAGAGGAAAACATACTAATTATCATCCATCCAAAATAAAGCAATTTGACATAGGACACACTGTGCAGATGGACCCATCTTGAGCTGGAGATGTAAAAATCTGTTAAAAACCTGAATACTTTCTTTAGGTTTTGATTTTAATGGCTTAATGACCAATTCTAAATAAAATATCTCTCATAATGGGTTCAGTACAGGACACAGGAGGTTTTAATCCATTATTGACCTGCTTTTCAACTTTTAGCAAGTAAATTCACTGTTATGCTCCTTGATTTCCTTGTCTATGGAACTGACATAAATATTTTTATCCACAATGTATGACCTCCTTAAGTCTCTGGAACTTCCATTACAATGAGATGCTATTTCTATTCCTGCCCAGCAAAGAAAAGAAAACAAGAAAACAAAACAAAAAAAAAACAACCAACCAACCAAAAAACCAAAAGAAAACAGAACAAAAAAACATTAAAAAAAACCCCATCACAAAATAAAACTTGCTGAGAGCAAGCAGCACTACCTTATGTTAATACCAACAATTGCTGGTTTGAGAGGGGTTTTGTTGTGGCTGTTCTTTGTCCGGGGATGTGTTATTTGATTAGTTAGAGGTTGTTGGTATTTGGTATCCTATTAGTAAGGAACATTAGCTGCATCAAGCACTTAGCACGTTCCAAATATTCTAGATATTTTACTACAAGGTTTTCCAAGAGCACTTGACTATCCAAGAAGTGTTTTACTTGTTAACAAAAGAAGAAAACATCAGATATTAAAGGAGCTTTCTTCAAAATCATAAAGAAGTGCTTTATAAAGGCACAGTACGAATGGGCTTCCTCATTTGCTTGTCTTCTTACCTTAAGGTAGTGTCTTACTATCACACTTTTAGACTTTACCTCTTCTATATTCAACTCATTTTTTTGCCTTCAGAAATCAAGCAACTTCAGTCTTTGTTTTGCCGTCTCGCTCCCATGTCAAAAATTTCTGGTTTCTACCTGTTGTGTTTAGGATCAAAATTGAAACAAATMAATTTTTAAAAATTCAAATACAAAAGGAGCTCTCATACTTTTTCTACATACATGCACTTGTATAATAAGAAATACAGAATTTTAATATTTCCAAAGATAAAACTGCTTTTTCTAGCTGTCCTTATATAATTCTCCCATTCTCTTTGCCATGACATCTTATGCATGACTCTCTTGAARAGTAAACTGAAAAATGGAGAAGATTCTTTCCAATTAAACACTCCCTAATCCTGCTTTATTCAAGGAGAAGTAGAGGAGCAAAGAGCTATTATTCTATTTCTTAAATATCATTGAAGCTTGTGCTAGACCAGTAGAAAACTRAAGTGTCTTTCTTGCTTTATCAATACATTACACTATTATTCTCCTKACTTTTTGTTTTCAAAACTAAACTTCTGCAAGAGCCACTGACAACACGGATTTGTTATCCCCTCTCTATATAACACATTAGCATAGGTGGATGTCTGYATTTAATATTTCTTACCTGTGGGACAACTCAACATGCTCTGTTCTTTGCGAGTTCCTAATGTAGAGTTATGACACATCAATAAACCTGTCATTAAACATCTTTTCTTTCTGCTTTGATTTTTTTGTTTGTTTGTTTGGTTGGTTGGTTGGTTTGGGTTCTTTTTTAGAAAAAATAAACTTGATGCTATCTGCCTTGTCARTGAATGACAAATATACATTCACACTTGAAGTAATGGTTTGAGATAGTCAGCAAGACATGAAATTCTGACAGTYTGTGTCTCTGTGACCCTCTTTAGAGAACATATTTCAACTTGCATAAGTAACTTGAATTTGAATTTATTTTATTTAATAATGTTTGTGAGCCTGTGCTTTATGATAAACAGAAAAATAAGAAAATACTGTCATTGTGAAATGCAATTTATGTTTTAATTTGTGATATTCACACTAATCTAAATCACATGCACAAAGACTTTGCATTTCATGAAGCATAGTTTTCCCCCCTGCCAGAAATTGGAAATCCAAACATTCAGGAAAATTTAAAAACTGGGAAGAGACTGTAACAGTCTCCAGTCTTAACCAGCTACTCAGCCTCCAACAGATTGCTCAAAAGAGTGAGATGCCTCAGATTACAAGTTACATAGAACTTTACCTTTGCATAAAATATTACTTAATAATAATTTCGGCCTATTAGTCATGGCAAAAGAGTATATCTTAGTATAAACCATTTCCTTGGAGGCCCCACACACTTTCCCTTTCTTTAACATCAAAGTTTAGGAACATCTTCTGAGTCATTATATGCAACCAGTGCTTTCCTTGCCATACCCTTCCCACACACACGATTATCTTACACACACAGAGGAGACTGCATTAACTTGCCTCATCTTCACAATGCCAGCCTCTCACATCAACATTTTAAATTTGCTCACATAAATATTAATGCTGACTTCTGTGTTAAACTAGCATGGAACAGAAATTCCCTACAAGCATCTTCAAAAATATTTCTTAACCCATYACTTTTTCTGGGATGTATGCCATTAACTTTACAGCTCCATTTGCTGACCAAAAGCAAGACATACTTGTTTCTTTCTTTCCTCTAATTATTTTTTTCTTTTCTTACAGGGACTATCTACTCTCTGAGATGGAAATTGTCTTTTTGTTCAGTGTTTTGTCCAGCAGGTAGGTAGCTATTAGGATCATGAATAAGAAATTATTTCTTAAAGTCTGCTGAGGGAAACAAAGATATGGAAGATGTCTGATTGGAGAGATACTTGTACGGATTTCAAATGTGTGAGTCATGCCTGGAATCACAACGTAGCTATTTCTGTTCTTTTATCCTCTAGCTGCAAAAAAATGCAAGTTGGTTTCAGATGGAAAAGATTTCAATTTTTTATATAGCAAAAAAATCTCTTTTTCCTTGCAATAAAGCAACACAGTTTCAACTTTTTGGATTTTTACCCCTTACCATAAATTGAAATCAACTTACATCTAAGCATTTGCAATGAGCTACATCATGCAGGGAAGTTGTCAGATGCATGGAGTTTAATTAAATATCATACAGCAGCCAAAAACTTTGGCTTTTTGGRATTTTGGTAACAAGCTATGAAGCAATTTACTTCAGGTAATTTGGAGATATTTGGCTCCAGACTTCTGTCTAAAAGCCACATGGCTGATGTGAAATGAGCTAATYGGTGACTGAAACCCTCTGGCTCAAGTCCCTGTCATTTCAGCCCTTTGTCTGCTTCCTCAGGCTGTAAATAGACCTGAGAAGGAACCTGGCCCATTCTGAATTCCCTTTCCAGCTGGGTGGAAAAAAGGCAATCTTATTGCTGGAGGTTCTGATGGTTGCAGCTTAGACCAAGGTCTCCTTCCACATTTGGGAGTCTTTATGTTCTGGGTTGGGAGATCAGAGGCAGTCTAATTTCAAAGAGAGAGCAATAACCACTTTTCCCAGTGTTCTGGCTTTAATTCAAGGAACAGACATAGGTAAAATATTTTTYAATAGTCTGTGTATTATTCTGAATAAAATTACATCAAACATAGTAATGACAATTGAGTTTTGCTGGACTGCAAGGAGTTGCAACAGTCAAAGATATAGCAAAGAAGAAAATCATTCAAATAATCCCTATTAAACTCATTTTATTTGGGTCTCTGTCATGTAACTTTAATAACAAATGTCTTTTAATAATAGATTTAAAAATCCAGTTTATTCTAGGATTTCAATGTCTTACTGGATTGTTTTGACATCTCTTCTACAGTGACAGGCAAACTTTGTCAACTGYTCCAAGTCAGAGATATGAGAGAATATGGTGTCTGAAACCCTTCTCAAGATCCTGTGTACTCAGCCAACACCAGTTCAAATGAAAATTCCCAACTCCTGCCCCTAGCCTGCTGCAAAACAGATATTCACCATACGAACTGTGGGCCAGGTAAAGCTTCTGTGCTGCAGTACAACTGCWATCTCTCCAAACCCCAGCATCTCCGATTTTTGGAATTTTCCTGAAAACAACTTGCTCCACTTCAGAGATAACTAAGAATCAGTTTTAGTACTAAATCTCCAGAAGATGCTCACCCAGAAATACACCACTCATTCCCTATTAGGGTCTTCTGATGTGTGCATGGGGTAACTCTGGAAGAACAGGACCATAATTGTCCATACATTTAATATTTCCTTCCTACAAAGGTGTCGTTTCTTGAAATGTAAATTTCTCATTTTAACAGAGGGCCTAATTCAGCCAAATTAAACATAGAAATAATCTACCTATTGTCATTCCCTAAATGARAAATTCAAGCAAATGCCCATTTCAAACTTAGAGCTATGACCAGACCCAGCTAACAGGGAAGTCTTCTGTCTCCCAGGAGCTTGGATAAGGGACATTACTGGAAAACTCTCCAGTTTACCAAGGCACTCTGATTACTATCCACTACTGGTTGTTCAAAGTGGCAGTCATGAAATTACAGCAAGAAGTCCGAGGCCAATGAAAAGAGGCTTCAGGGCCTTGGGACAATTGGTTGAAGGATTGGGAGCACAGGCAGTAATTTCCTCAATCCTTCCAGTAACAAGGARTAAYGTTGAKAGTAATAGGCAGACCCATCAGGTTAATGAGTGGATTCCAGGCTGGTGTAATCAGAGAAATTTTGGATTTTTTTGACCATGGGATGATCTATTCAACATCTTGTCTACTGATACTTGATGGGATGCCCCTATCTGAGAGAGGAACAAGAGTTCTAGCACAGGRGCTAGYGGGGCTCATTAATAGAGCTTTTAGCTAGCTTGGAAGGGGGAGAGGAAAACACCAGGCTTGCCAGGGATGAGCAATGGAATGCTGTGTCAGAACTTGATGAAACGAGCACCAATGGGATCTCTCAGTTTGCTTCATGTGGTGTTGGCTACAAAGTATCCCACTTGAAATAGACAGTAGATCCATTGCAGAAGAACCAACTCCAATTACTTAAACTGAAATTAAGACTGAACTCCAAAAGGGTGACACATCTACTCACAGGAAAAAACTGCAATGGGATTTTTAATGATCATAATGTTCAAAACGTCAGGTTTYTGTCTTTACAGAAAGATGGAGAATCCTAAAGATGAAACTTTAGCTTAGGGATCCTATAACAGGAGAGGAGGATGAAAGCAAAGGAAAAAAAAACAAACCAAAGAAAGCATCACCTCAGTTTAAAAGTCCTAAAAACATTAAACCATTCAAGGCCTTGCTAACTTTCATCAGATCCACAAAGGGACATTTCAACTTTAATTTACCTTGGCCTGAGCCTATCCAATTTAAAAAAAAAAAATCTGAAATCTATGTTAAATTTAACTGAAAACAACAGCCTCCTTATAATTAAAAGTATGCTTGTTCCTTCTCTTTTGTCCCTCTCCTACTAGCCAAAAGTTAAAGCTGAGAAAGGAAAAGACTTCAGAATATGAAAAATTTGAACTGTGARTCCATCCAAATATTCCTAAAAATCTAAATCCTAAGAGCTAGCAAAATACTATTTTAAGCAAATTGACAAAAATGCTCTTGGCCTCAKTTAGAGGAGTAAGTTTCAGATGAGAATTCAACTTTAGTACAGTTATCATTAAAAAAAAAACAAAAAAGGGAGAGTATTAAGACTGYGAGGAAATGAGAGAATTTTCTTTCYTCTCTTTCGTTATCTTGGAAGAGATGGTGTTGCAGCGTCATCAGCTCTCAGCTTTCTCCAAGAATCAGAGTGATCRTGACAACCACCACACATTGCTCCAYCATATTYCATGGCTTTTTCATAGAGAAGGGAAAAAGACACTTTATTTTCTGTGCACAAGCTACAAGCTATCTCACAACATGTCAATTCATATTTCTGATTAAATAGTAGAAACAATTTTTCCCTGGAGGAGAATTGGAAGAATTGGAAGCATTCAGGCCTTGGAAGTTGTTCTGGGAGGTGGTGGAGTCACTGTCTGTGGAAGTGCTCAAGTCATCTGGATGTGGCACTTGGGGACATGGTTTCAGGGTGGTAGTGGTGGTGCCGGGCTGACGGTGAGACTGGAAGATTTTCCAGGTCTCTTGCCACCTTGATGATTGTCTGGCATTCACCACTGAGCTAGCTGGCACCAAGTGTTKCCTGCAGGGGCTGGTTTGGGGCTGGCCACTGATGTTGTGCCCCGATTGCGGGAGGAGCGGTGGCACCGGTCACCCGCACGCTCCGATCCCCTTTCGCTTTCGGCGTGTGGTGGTGCTCACAGGGGTCCCAGGATGAGGGAAGAGATGAGAATCTTGACTCCATGTTTCAGAAGGCTGATTTATCATTTTATAATATATATTATATTAAAAGAAAATGATATACTAAAACTGCACTAAAAGAATAGAAGAAAGGATTTCATCAGAAGGCTTGAAAGGAAYAGATGGATGGAAAAKAATGATAATAAAATCTTGTGACTGCTCACAGCCTTGACACAGGACACAGGGGGCTGTCATTGGTCATCAAGTAAAAACAATTTCACATGCTGGGTAAACAGTTCTCCAAATCACATTCCAAAGCAGCAAAACATGGAGAAGCTGAAGYTYYTCAGCTTCTCAGGAGAAAAGATCCTGACAAAARGATTTTTCAGAAAATATATCTGTGACATTGGCTCACGTGCCAGGAGTGGCTGTGTCCCGACTTATCTGCCGGCAGGCAGGATCATGGTTCGGCCGGGATCCAGGACCACCAGGCTGGGATCCTGGACCACCAGGCTGGGATCCTGGACCACCAGGAGCGGCCAATAAATGTCTAAGGATCGAGGCAAAGGAATAAAGAAGGACTCTTTGCTTGTTTCTCTGAGCTGCCTTTATTCTTTCCAATGATGGGAGCGATGCTGGGGCTGCAGCACCATGCGGGAGCAGGCAGGGAGTGGGAACAGCGCGGTTTGAAGGGGGACAGCAGCAAAAGAGCACAAAACAAAGAAAAACAGCAGCTTTTAATGGGGAGGGGGTGGTTTCCTGGGAGGAGACCATCTAACAAAATAGGGGCTAGATAGAAGGGGTCTGGGGGACAAATGTAAACATAATACCAATAGAAAAGGGGATGGGAAAGGTGCATACCAATGARTGAAGGGAAATGTCATAACTGACAACGAAGCTTCTGGATAAATGGGTGTAGCAAATTATGACAGACAGGCTGCAGGGGTAGGATTCTTGRGGATAGACAGGGAAGAATCTGGAATTATCATAACTGCCATRGGGAAAAAGCGGGAAGACAGGCGGTAAACAACTTCAGGGAGAGACTAAATATATAATCTTCAAACCCCCACTGCCACAGGCCACATGGGTAATCTTTGGTCTTGGGGAGACCCACTTGGGATGCTCCAAAGCAGCCGGGCACTGCTGAAGCTGCAGGACCGTGTCCAGGGAAAGGCAGCCCGTGTAGCTCCCTCAGGACTGCGGGCCAGCTGCCATCTGCAGGGCCCGGGTTGGTGMCGGCAGCAGGCACTAATCCTCGGGCTGTGGAGCCCGGCAGGGGCAGTGGAACAGGCGGTACAGTGCCCACCTGAGGCTGGAGGGATGTTTCTTGTGGGGGACCTGCTGCTGGCTGAGGGCCTGGGCTCCCAGCTGGGGAGCTGAGGGGCTGAGGGGGGCTGAGGGGCTGTGTGGGGCAGGCACCGCTCTCTGTGTCCYGGCCTGTGGCACCTGCTGCTGGAAGGCAGGAGAGGCYGTGTGTCCACTGCAGGCCRGGGTTTCCACATGGGGAGATGAGGCACAGAGCAGCCCTTGGGGCCATGGCCCAGATYCTCCAAGCTCAAACCAAGCATCACRAGGGATATGCATGGGAAASCCATCTCCTGTCAGACCTGCTGGTCTTTGCTCTCTGTTTTCATCTTCACAGAGCTCAAGGACACTTCTCTCGTCCCACTCATCRTCCTCTTGCAGCAAGGGCTTGGCCTCGATGCTGTCTTCCCAGCTGTCCTTCACAGAGTCTCGGTCACTGTCACTACCCCAGGTGGACTTCCCAGAGGATGTCTTTTCACTGCTGCTAGACACCTGGCTACTGGAGTCTTCTTCAGAGAACTCTAGGCTAACAGACCCTTCCCAGTAGCTCTCGAAATCTCCRTAGGACGGCTCTGTCTCGCTGAATTCTTCCCAGTCAGGTAAACACAGGGAGCTAGTGGTTTCTCCTTGGGAATGACCTTGCTCAGAGGATTCTTCCCAGTCTGAAAAGTCTTTGTAGATATCGCTGTCTCCTTGGGACAGCTCTTCTTCGCTGTATTCATCCCAGTCAGGAAGGGCAAAGTGGATACTGATATCTTCTTGGGAGAACTCTTCTTCAATAGATTCGTCCAACTCAGACACTTTTTGGTGGCTACCAGTATCTCCTTGGGATGATTCCTGTTCAGTGCAGGCTTCCCCAAGGGGCACTCCTTGGTAGCTACTGGAATGTCCTTGGGACAGGAGCTCAGTGCTGGCTCCCCCTTGGGACCCTTCCTGGTGGCTTCTGGATTCTACTTGGGCAAGCACCTGTTCAGTTCTGGCTTCCCTTTGGGACCCTTCCTGGTAGCTTCCAGATTCTTCTAGGGAGACCTTTGGCTCAGTGCAGGCTTCCCTTTGGGACCCTTCTTGGTATTTGCCCATTTCACCTTGGGCTAGCTCTGGGACTTCTTCACTGTCACCCTGGGAAAGCTCAAGCTCCCCAGCCAAGGCCCCCTCCCTCACTCTCTTCCTCTGCCAGGACTGACTCCCTGTCTGCCTCCTCCTGCTGCTCCTGCAGCTCCTATCTCCCAGTGGGCTGGGTGGGGCAGAGCTCGGGCTCTCTGTCCCTGCCGATGGAGCTCCTCACTGCTAGCAGGAGAGCCTGGTGCCGTTTCCACCGTCGGGAGTCAGAGACTCTGGGGTTCCTCCACCTCCTCAGCAGTCCAGCTAGAACAGCCAGCACAGCTGCCAGGTCTCCTTCGTGGGACTCCCCGGGGCAGGAGAGGCACTGGGCAGCTCACGGGTGCCTCTGCTGCACTGGGGTGCCCACGGCTGCAGGGAGAGCTGGCCCCTGCTGGCACAAGGCTGGCACTCCTTGTTCTTCTCTGGGCGTAGGTTTGTCACAGATCTCGTTACTGACACTTTTCTCCCCATTGAGACAGCCCCTGGCTGCTGACACTTTTTTCCCTTTGGCACAGATTTTTAACACTGCTGTGTTTTTTCCCATTGGGCCACGCTTTTGGAGACTTGTAGTCTTGGCGCTACCTCCTTGTCGCTGTTGTCTCCCACTTGGAACACTCTGGCTCTCTCTTTTCTTTTTCACATTGGTACATGTGCAGATGGCTTTGAAAAATCTTTTTTTCAAAGGATACAGTTCCTGGGTTCCCTTCCCTTCCCGCAGGGGCAGTTCTTGGTATGTCAGATCTTCTTCAGCTCATTCAGCACCTGGTATGTCTCTCCTCTTGTCCCACTGGAGAGCTCCTGGCTGTCACATTTTCTTCCCAGTGGGACATCTCTGCTCTTGCTGTGCGCCATCTCCCCACTGGATTCTCACACTCACCTCACACTGATGGCACTCTTGGCACCTCCCGCTCCACATGGCAAAGCTCTTTCTGTTGGCAAAACTCTTGGACTGTTACCTCTTCCCAAAGGCAAGGGTTTTGGCTGGTAACCTCTCCTGACTGGAAAGCTTTTGATCCATGTCCTATTCCCTCTCTTCTCCATGCTGGCCAAGGCTCCCTCCTCCTGAGAGCAGCAGGGCAGGCCTGAGCCGCCGCCCGCCCTGGCCCTGCCCGCTGAGGGCCGGCCTGCCAGCCCACCGGGCAGGGCTGGGTGCCTGCAGCTGCCTTCACCTTTTCTCTCTCCTCCTCCGTGTCTGAGCTCCTGGAGTGCAGAGTGGGATCCTCAGGAGCTGCTTCCTGCTGAGCCAGCGGCTCTGCTGGGACTGGGCAGTGCCGGGCCCTGAGCCCCTTGTGCAGGCCCTGCAGGGCCTGGCTCTGCCATGTCACAGTGGCCCCTGGACACCACCGTGTTCCACATCACCCAGCAACCCATGTGACAAAGGGCCACACCTGGCACCCATCCAACCCCTGAACACGCTGGAAGTGGCGTGGAGCAGCCCCTGGACTGGTGGGCCTCCAGCCCCTTGTTATGATCTGCTTATTAAAATGATCAGAAATGACTTGGCCTGAATTAGGGTGCAAATGAGACCATATGCCAAAGTCAGTAGCAGGGGTTTTCTTGAACAAGAAATGAGACAAAGAGAAGAGAGAGAAAAATAGAAATAGAAAAGATGTGGAGGGGAGAAAAGGAGGGACATGTCGCAGACATCTTTTATGGAAAATCCTTTCCTTAGCATTTTTCCTCCTGAGAAGCTGAGAGGCCTCAGGAACAAAATGKAAACATTGATTATCTGCTGCTGTGGAATGCAACAGGTGAATCTGTGATTGGCCCATGTTGGATGTTTGTAATTAATGGCCAATCACAGTCAGCTGGCTCGGACAGAGAGTCCGAGACAGAGCCTTTGTTATCATTCTTTGCTATTCTATTCTTAGCTAGCCTTCTGATGAAATCCTTTCTTCTATTCTTTTAGTATAGTTTTAATGTAATATATATCATAAAATAATAAATCAAGCCTTCTGAAACATGGAGTCAGATCCTTAATCTCTTCCCTCAACCTGAGACGCCTGTGAACACTGTCACAGGGACAGAGACAGATTTAGTAGAAAACCACTCAGTGGATCCCARTGGAGTCTCGTGGATGCTCTCCATCAATTCAGTGGTTGATACACACTTGGGCTGGGTGGGAATGCTCAGGTGCCTCCCCTGGAGGGGATAAGTTTSRCACAGTGTCTGGCAGCAGCCTCTGGATGTGTTGCATCCCTTTGCATCAGGAGCAGAGCTCTGTGCAAGGCCTCAGCAATGAGTCTGGGCAGCGCTCTGGGGGTGTTGGATGGATCATGGCACCTCCTCAGCTGCCCCYCACGGGAAYGTCCCRTGGATGTGGCYCTTCCTGGGGATGGGGGTTTCACAGCTGAGCAAGTTTGTGTGAGGGAGAAAGTGAGGAAGTGTTACTTAAAAACTGGAAATGTTAGATCCACCTAAGGAAAAAAGCACTCTTTGGATTGCAGTAAGTTTGTTTTTCTCATGCATGTTATTTACCTCATATACAATAATCAAAAGGCAACGTTCCATTTTAAACAGTGCTTACATAATTGAAAGGTGCTCCATTTTACTGCAMCACAGCAAAACTTAGCATTATGCTGAAAGTTCCTAAATGCTTCAGAAATATGTAGTATTTAAGGTTCYGTCACCACTAATTAAGAAATATATTAATTGAATTGATAACTGAACAAAGTGGTTAACATCAGAAGAAACTAAATAGCATATAAGAAGCARAGGAAATTAGCAGTTTCAATGGAATTTTGAATCAGAAAAACATAAAAGAGGAAGAAAAAAYTCTTTAGTTTCCTCAGTAAACAAAAGGACGATGGAATGTAGGAGTGAAGTAAACAACAAAAGCACAATAATGAACTGGAATATTATGTACTATAATAAACTTCCTAAATTACTGATTTTAACTAAAATATACAGGTAAAATTCTTTCCCAGTCTTTTCTTCCTTTGAATACTTCTGCATTAAGCATTCAAGCACCTTTTTTCCCCTTCATGCAGAACATGTTCCAAGTTTGCTCACACACTGGGAACAGACATTTACATTAGTACAGCCTTGTTTCTCCTACTGTTCTCTGACATGTGCCAAAGATGTTTAATGCAGAAACACATCAACTTTTTCTCCCAGCTTCCCAAGCATCTTGTCTTTTAAATATGACTGACAAACTAAGCTAGTCACYCTTTCAAATTGCAAATTCTCACCTTTTTTACATTCTGAGGCAACATGCATGTGTAACACATYTTCTAAAACAGTAGAACTGAAAAGTCCTGAGAATTATACTAAGTGAATACTTCAAGATGGAAACTATCAACAATGAGGCCAAGTCCTGTTGTGTCCTTTCAACTCAGGCAGTGGGCACTGAAGCAAATTAAGCATACCCAGCTCCTGCCTATGTGCTCCCTGAGCAGGACCTAGGACTGCAAAACAGGTCTGGAATATATTACAGATTTTAAAGTGAGCTCTTTTCCATTACTGCATGAGTGACCTTCCCCTGAATAAAGTTTTAGTTATAAGAGAATTAGACTTTCTGAACTAATACAGCAGTAAATATAAGATCAAAATCAGGTCATGAGGAAATTTTGCATAGGATAGGCRCAGTAACCAGRTTTCCAGCCTTATGTCAATTGTTGCTTCTATWAAGGGATATGTTATAACAGTAATARTGCAAAGATTCAAAAAATCACTTTCCTCTTCAACATTTCTGAAATACATAGTCATTAATCCAAACTCACCTAAATTCCCTTCCAGAMCTGTTGTTTCCAAGCCTCTGCTTTTGAAATGTGCTTAAGTCATGGCTTATGTTTCACTATTGCCTGACCCTGCTGCCCTAGAAAGAAATGTTGAATTAGTTATGTTAGAAGAGGATTTTACTTCTAAAATCACTAAGGTTATKTGAAACAAACTGTTCCCTCCTCTAATATTTTGAACCTTTCATGTCACTATTCATTTGAGATATACTGGCTAAAAAGATTCAGTCCACACCACCACATAARACATCAGTCAGTTTGGAACCATTTAATAAAGCTTTCTCCCAGTGCCAATCTCCATTATGCAAAGCAGCTTTTTAAACATTCAGCATTTGTTGCCCTGATTTCTACAGTCCCACCATGCTCATGTGTAATCTGGAACAATGGAAAAGAATGGCATAAGAAATGCAAAATAGCAAAACATCAGTCTTTTTAAAATGTTGTCCCCTTTGTCTACCTATTCCATAGATGCTTAAAAATTATCACAGCACCTCTCCTGTGCCTAAGCTGTCAAAGAGAAGCTCTTGGTAAAAGCAGCAAACACTGTTGGGCTGGACAGCTGGGTAGGCTTTCCATCACTCTAGCCACACACTCATGGCAAGCCAGGGGCAGTGACATGGATTGTTCCCAAATTCTTACTGYAATTCAGGGAAAGAAGCTTTCTCCCTGTGTTGTATCCTCCCAGGAGGAAAAAAAAATGAAAGTAGCAGTTTTTTACTCTGAGAGCATCACACGAGTGYAGCAGGTCATGCATTTAAAAGAAACACGAGCAGATGATGCATGGAAAAAAAAAAAAAAAGTAGTGATAACAGAACTGCTTCTCCTGTAAGTCCTTAAGGCACCAGTTTTGAAGGATGACTTACTGATCCTYTCTTTAAACCTGCTGGTCATCATCAGGAAGGCCAGGTTTTGTCTGACCTTATTTAATTCAGCTGTAAAGCTTTTATTGACATCAAGAAAATATTTGCTGCCTACCCCAATAACCCTAAGGCTTTGTGAGCAGCTGTAAGGTAAGTTCAAGATGATGAATATATTTCTTCTTATAAATTAATTGATTTCAGGCTGGTTAGGACAGTCCCTTCAGTTTTGTATTGCATTAAAATATATCACAGTGCCAAACTAAGACTTGCTTTTGTCACATATGTATTCTGAATATTTATCTCTCTGTSTTATATCATTTTCATCTATAAATTATACTGGATACTCTGGTTCTGTATATGACAAATAAATATGCCTAGCAGCAYTGATGTAAAATGCAGACTACAACTATACTTGACAATTTTTGCTAATTTTTTTTTTCAAAAGAATTACTTTAGGCAACTGGGTTACTGAAGCAACGGTAAACAGATTTTTAACAGCTTGTCAATTATATGTACCAAACAAAATAACCTTTCAATTGTCTAACAGCACCTAGACTGGGTCAGGAAGGGAGCTCTTCCCCACAGTTCAGTGTTTGCTCCATTTGTAGCACATGAAACTTAAAAAACCCAGAGATGGGGATGGGGGATGAAATGGTGATGAAAGAAAACTAACAAAGCTGCATAACTTTCAATTTGCCAAAACATCAATTTCATTAGCATAGATATATTCCAAGTGTTCATTTTACTMTTTTACCAGTACTTGCAGATTGTGGAACAGACTTTTAGTCTTGTATTGATGCAAATAATAGTCTTTAAATCAGGTTTTCTTCCATTTCACTGATGCAGAATACCACTTGCTAAAGTATTTTTAACACTTCCTTCTGTTCTCCCAATTTCTACTTTAATTTGTCCATTAATTTGCAATCTATAATAATTGACATGAAATATTATAGCAAGGATACAGCTTTTGACCTTAAAATTATAGTCATTATTTCAGATAATGATTTATGGTTACAGTTTAGATAGACAGACATAGATAATTTAATTTTGGAACAGTTCCTAATTCTTCCTATTAAAACCAAGGTACAGGATTAAAAAAAAATATACATATAAACTGAAAAGCATTTTATTTAGAAAAGGCGAGATTCTTAATAGAAATCATTCTGACTATAATCAATGTATACATAAATAATAGAGATGGACTAATGAGACAATTATTCACTTGGAGAAAAATTGCTTTTTAAGGTATCATTTGCCTTTATTATCTCTATAGATTTTTATGAAATCATTTAAGCAACTAAATATCTTACATATGCACAATTAGTAAATTTCTAGAATGAAATATACATATTAAGAAGAGATAATGAAAGTAGATATGAAGATGTGAGTCAAACTGCACATCTGATTGCAAAAATTCCTTTTCTGAAAGACTGCCACAAGGATAACTTTTTCATATTGTCATTGCCTGAATTAAATTAGCCGTTTTGATTTATTTAAATGCGTAATGCTATTAAGAAAATTGTTTTTTAAGTATCTCAATTCTTTGGATTGAAATAATTATCATTTTTATTGTGATGCTAAGACAGTAATTAGACCTGACACCAGAAAGCTGAATAAAGTGCAATGTTTTAATTTATTTGAAATCTGGGTAGATAAATATAGGCTGATATCAGGTCCTTCCTTTTTCTTTATGGCTCTCCTCAGTGCAAATGCTGGTGCCATTCATTTTTTAAAGGGATGCACTGAGCTAAGTGCAGTCTTCTGGGATTTTGTGAAATGTTTTAACTGAGGAACAGAGATGCATGGACTCTGTAGTCTTTGTGATTAGGCACCCTTTCCTTTTGGAAGACAGGTTTCTCTTAATACATATAGAAGATGTAAAAGGGCACTGTGCTGTCCTTCCAAGGGCAGTGTGTCGGGTTGGTAGCTGCACAGAAGCCAGCTTTTTGGGAATGGCAGGGAAAACAAGTCCATTTCTGATGCYGAAGATGGATCTGAGTAATGGACAGCTGAGTGAGTAAAGGTAAAATAAGGAAATTTTTCTTTCTCAGAAATGTGGTGAAGTCTCCTAATGCTACTGAGGGAGCAAATAAATATTGGCATTAAAGAAAGMAAACACAAAAGGCATCTCTGACAGAATTCAGACATCTTTTCACCTTCCATATATGACCTTCCTACAAAACCCATTAACTAAATTTTATTAAAAATTTGTATTCTATCTCATTTATTACTGTTCAGCCAAAAAAAGTAGCCCACAAGCTTAACAAGTTTCCTGTAGGATTARCTCTCCTGATACTGTGAGAACAATGAAATAAATATGCCTAAGAACTCCACAGCTAATTTCAYGTGCTGAAGAGAATTTTTAAAAGATGAGGAAATACTGGAGGAAATGATCCTGAAAGCATTAGTGAGATCAAAATTGGGTAATACTGTTCATCTTTTGGAACATATATTGAGTGTTTTGAAATTAGYAGTGAAGGCAGTGTTAAAAAATGCCTACTCTCAGTATCACACACTCAGCATCACCCTGATCAGYGACTCTAACATCCTTTGCCCTGACCAAGATAGAAATTTCAGGAATACTGGTAAGCAAGTCTGCTGCTGCACATCAGCAAATCGATATTGACTTTACACTGGTTAAGGACTTTCCACTCTGTTTCTCTCTGAGATGTCATTTTCACTCCCTATATAAACTAACATATACAATCACCAGAAGATGTTGTTAATGCAGCATGAGTGAAAGACTACCAGAGATGAAAAATGCATCTAACATATGAGATAATCTTCACTGTTTTCAATTACTCCAACACAGGAAAAGAGCAAGTTCAAGTTAWTCCCAGACTCAGGAGTACCATCAGTGAGGGGCTGTCAGCTCAGCAATTGCACAAACCAAATAGTTTTCCCTCMGAAATATTTCTCTAACTGCACTCAAAGACAAAAACAAAACCCCCAGGCAAACTAAAAATCACACAGAAGAAATCTGCAGTGTTATTTGGTTCAAACTAGTATTCATTTCTTGCTGAAGGCAAATACCAAGTAATTAAGCACTGCCAAATATTTATGATATTTATGTAATGGACCTTATAGAGGAAACTGGTTCTGGAAAAAAATAATTGCTTTGATCCCTAAGATCCAAAAATAATCTATTCAGATGACTGAGTGAAACACTTATAAAATTAAATCAAAAGAAGAATTCAAAACTCTGACATGGCATTTGCAGATTAAATAGCAGAATGCATGCCCAAAATTGTTACTCCAGACTCCAGATGGGGGGAGGAGAGCAAAGAGGAAGAAGCAACAAGTTATAGCATAAAAGTAACTTGGATTGCAGCAAAACATACCTGGTGAAGATATTCAGAGCAGCAGTGGAAGAAACAACTGCACTTTACTCCCTCTCTGCCCTTGGTGTGTCAAAAATCCTTTGGAGAGCCCAGAAAGCTTTTACATCTCAAGCATTACCAAGAGGAAAGGCTGAGAGGTGAGGATTTCCAAATCCAGAAAGTCCATGACACTGATATGAACAGAACATTTGTGAATATTCCTATTTGAGGTAAAAGATCAGTCACTCTGTTGTTTGCCACTGGACATGAGGCTGATGCTTTTGTCAAGGAAAAGTTGTCTTGTGGGCCCAGGTAAGAGATAAAGSTGAGGATGGCAGGTGCCTGCAGTGCACATCAGTGGGGTTCAGCAGGATGCCATGCTAGCCCTGGGCTTTTCAACACAGTCAGAGACCATAAAGAAAGGAGAGCATCAGTTACATCACAAAGTTTATTGACAATAATTAGCCCGATCCTACAACAAACCAAAATTGTTTACCCTATTTATAGAAGACTGCTAAATTGAATCACTGAGGAATGAATCCTAGGTAACATGATTTCAAAAAGCATTCCCACAAATCCACAGAAGATTGTATTAACTATTATCAAAAAGGRAGGTGTCAGGATTCTGAGAAGAATATCACAATGTGCTTCAGGTACAAATACTTTGTCCCCAGGTATCACTTAGTGGGAGCTGTCAGCTACAACATGGTGGGTCATTGTGTTGACTCTGTACATGCACTTCCATGTTCAGCTGCAGTGAGAATAAGCTACCAAATTAATCTATAACCAATCAACCAGATTTATCTATAACCAATAATCTACCAGAATAATTCTACTTTCAGGACAGCTGTAAGTTGAGACACTTTTACACTCTGTCCCAAATCTTTTCCTCCTTCAAATAGTATTTGTATAGAAAAATATTTCTTTCCTGAATACAAATACCCTTTCTGATCCAAAGATTTTCATATAAGTGACGCTACCTCCCAGCTGTAGAAAGATTATTTCCTCCCATTCTGTCTCAGCAGTGAACTATCTTTAGTAGCTTTGACACTGATACATAGAAGTGTGACCTTATTTGACAAAGATGTTAAGTTTGATTCAGTGAAAGCTTAATTAAGAGGGCACTTGGATCAGTAAGATCATAGAAGCCTGACTTTTTTTTTTTTTTTAAGATGGCAAGATTCCACTAAAAAGAATGAATAATTCCCTTGTGTATATGCTAACTTAGACAATTTCACATACAGAATCAGCAAATGCATTAAACAGGGCACTAAATGTATTTAATTTTGGTCCTCTATTAGCAAGAACTTTTCTATTGATTACAATAAACCYTAACGTACACACATTTGGTGAGATAACACAAACCACCAGTGATTTTTTTAAGATAACTGCAACTCTCAATTATGGACTTAAAGAATGATAATTTACATATGTACAGTAATCACTATTTGCTTGTATAAGTGGTSAAATAAAAATTTATCTTTTTTTTTAATGAAATGATGTATTAAAAAGAAAATTTTGAGGATTTTATTCTCCTGTCCCCACTCTGGAAAAAATGTCAGCATAGCTCTTGCAGTCTCTGTGTTTTGAAATACCTGGAAGACTTTTCAACTCTGTATTCCAAGTTACTTTATATAGCATAAAGCATGAAATCAGGAATTAAGTTTTKTAGCAAACAAGGGTACATAAGAAATTTCAAATTCATGATCTCTCATGGGACTTTACTGCTTTGATTCCATCCAAACCAGTGATCAATGTAGTAATACTTCCATTGTGAAATTTTTCCWTAGTCTATTACAACTCACTACCAGAAAAGTTTTATTTCCTATTTAATTCCCCTTTCCCCTTAAGTCTCATTTTATTATTTAGGCCAGTTTAAGCAGTGCCTCAAAATTCTTTCTCCTGCAGAACATTAGTTGGTTTGGTTTCTCTGCATGGTTTTGCATGGTTTTGTTTCTCTGTATGTTTCTGGAGATGCTGTGCAAGACCTCCATGTGATATAGATTGCCAGAGTCCAACTGGTTTTAGCAGAGATCTAACAGTTTATATCAGTGGAATATCTCCTCCAATCTATATCCTCTATTTATGGCCACCACTGAAGTCACACATTGGAAAAGAGATTTATTCCTCTAATCCATGATTTMGGAATAATGTGAAACCACATCTAATCCTAACTTGCCACAAGTGCTATATCCTGACCTATCAATTTTGTTGCATTTTAAGTCCATATTTTAGTTTTGTTTTTTCCCTTTWTTTAAAGGATGTAAGTGAAGAAGGATAAATTTTTATTTGCAGGCCATCATAATACAGTATGAACTGCATTTAGCATTAAAAGGTTGTTTTGACCCTTGTGGTGGATCATTAATCTTCAACCAAATCCAAGTCTCCCTATAATATGAATAATCCAGTATGCCATCATATGCATTTCATAACTGAAGAAAAACAAAGGATAACTGAAAGAGGAGGGAAAGAAAGGGAGGAGCAACAGTGTTAGAAAACTTCCAGAAATGCCTTAACAAATAATAAATAAATTTTGAGTGTGTGAGGGACTAAAGACTAAGTTTCAAGCAGACTCTTCCTTTCTCTTTAATCTATCCTCCCTCTCTTTCCTTAATTTCACAAAATCTGAATAGTGAAGCAAGAGCAAATTAAGCATTTTCACCTAATTAAGCAAAGAGATTTCAAGCAAATTCATTTTATAACAGTACGGCCTTTTTGGAAACTGAGTAAAGCATAGTTTTAATAGTCTCCATTTTGTCTACTTTTCACTAAAAAGAAAAAAAATAGTATTTTTTATGACTGATATGGTGTCTGAATAGGAGAATTTTATAAAAGCATCATMCTGATGCAATTAACCTTTGACAGGGTGTTTTAGGTGCTTGGACCACTTTCACATTTTGTACTYTACGATGAGAGTTACAATAAATAAAGACACGTTGCTTTTCAAATTTGTGTCCTTCCCACTTTCCACCACCTTTTTGGAGCTGTGACTTCAATAGTCCAAAATAAAAGCTTGAAGAAACAGCAGTATTGGTGAAAAAAAAAAAAAAAAATGGTTGGGTGCAGCTGCTAAGCTGAAGGGATAAGAATATCAGATGAAACAAGGCAGAACAAGTTCTGAGTAAGTTTTAAGAGATCAAGCATACAGGCACTGGGCTGGAACATTGCCCTGRTGTTGACATTGACTACAAGGAATTYTWTTTTACAATACAYGAACYAGAAATATTTTTAAAATAAGAAAGTGCAACAAATCTTTTCAATTTAGCCAACTCTCTTTACCATCTATTAAAGTAATTAGTCATATTCTTCCATTATAAAAACTGTATTGAAAGATTTTATATTCTTAAGATGAAAMTCTCATGTAGAAGAACATATTAATACTCCAAAGAGACACCAGGGTACATTTTATGAGGCCATTAAATGATGGCTTGTGCAGCTGAAAGCAGCTGGCAGGCCCCACAGAGAAGGTATTAACAGCCCATAAACCACRCCCTGGCCTCTCTGGTGTCTTTGGGAATTGGAGATAAAAAAGTTATCACTAGATGAGATCATGCAAAGTCCTGCATCACTCCTTTACAGACACACATGTTAATTCTGAGAAGAAAACACTTGGGAAAGAGTGGGTGTTTTTTGTTCTGGGATTTTGCTTTGTCTTTTTTCTTCTTCTTCTTTTTTTTTTTTTTTAATTGATTAAATTGGTTTTTAAAAAAAGCCCACTCCCACACATCAAATTACACATGCCACCTTCTCCTACAGCAATGCAACACAAAGGGCCTGCCTGCATTAATAATTCCTGGAAATGTGATAGACTAGGAAAAAAAAAGGCAGGAGGAATAAGAAGCGTCATTGCTTTTAATCTAATTTTTTTTTTTGAAAAATTACACAAGATGTCCTGAAGGCATTTTGCTTCTCTTTCAGTTTGTTTCCCTGTGTTCATGGCAGCACCCCCCTCCTCCACAAAAGAACATCTCTTTGTTCAGTCTGAGGAACTATTAGCTGACAGGTTAAGAATTCTTTCTACTACCCCTAACCAAAACACATTCTTTTCAGAGCTGCTGAACCTCAGGCAATGAAATATCCATGGGAAAGTAGCTGGGGGCAGCACTTTCATTCAGATTGAATCCTGCTTCCAAGCAAGGCAGCCATAAGAGAAAGCAGTCATTGCCATTCTGCTCCAGTTGACTGCCAAAATAGCTCCCCTACCTCATATAATCCACGTTGCTGGTAGGTTTCCCTTTGCAACATAACATGCTGTAGAAATGATTGTTGGACACTTAAAAACCAAAAATACCACCCCAAAACTGCTAGTCAGCACTTTTCTGTTTAGAAATATAATACATAGCACACTACTCTTTTTCTCATTTTATGGCTGCCATTTTCCAAGCTTTTATGCAGTATATTCTCTGCTTGGAACCTGATGRCTGTATGAAAGTGGCTCAAAAATAAAACTACATTTCTAGTATCTTTATAAGCTATGTGSTAACATGCTTTATACCAGATGGCACTCTCAGGTATTACTATTTCGTTTYTTTCCTCTGTATTCTAAGCTTTAACATAAAAACATAACATTGTAAAACTGTGATCCAGTCTTGTCACTGTARTACAACTGGAGAGTGTGTAATCATCTCTAGCCACAGATGGAAAAGTCTATTTTTGTTGTTGCTGTTGTTGTCAAGGTTATGTGATTGTAGGTATCACCAAAGAGTCCAAATTGATAGAAAGGCTACAGAATGATTTAATCTGAGAGCAGATGCCTCCTATAATGCAAGTTGCCTATAACAATTTTTCAAGACAGCATCTGAGTGGGAAGGTAATGTTTGGTGATTAGTGCTCTCACATTCAAAAAGGCCAGGATCCAGAAACCTAATGTGGAGACACTTGTCAATTAATTGATGTTACTTACTGCAACAATAAAAGCTTTTACAACACCTTAGAACTAATTCAAAGAGGTGGCCCTGCAAATTTAGCTCTTGCTGAAAACTTTCCTCTAACTGTACCTTGGAAAAGTAAAGTTAGACAACTCAAGAAAGTTTCTGAAGTTTTTAGACACTTATTGGCTTGAAAAAAAAAAAGGGTCTTACTCATATTATTTCTGTTGGTTCAAGTTTTGGTGAATTCTTATCAAAGGAGTTAAAAGGTTGCCAGAAACAACTTGCCCCTTTTCTGCCTTCTGCTTTCTCACTAGATAAAACCTGGGGTCAAAACTGGCTGTCCAACAATGGTGGTTCTGCACTTACTGGTTGGAAGCTGTCAGCTTTATGGAAAGGAGAACATTTCATTCTCATTTTACATTTGACTGTAGCTATTGACTGGAGAAGAAGAAATCACAGCACATCCTGTCCTGGTGGTCTGTGAGGAGCAGACAGGGAGGGAAGGAACACAGCTTTTTACCCTCTGTGGTTTGTTCCACCACACCTCTGTCCAACTGCTCTTTTCTAGAGTTAGTGCCACTCAAAACATTGAAATTTCTGCCCCATAGCAAAGACAATGTATGCACAGCCACCTGATCTAACAAAAATAACTGCTGTGGGGACGAACAAAAGAGAGGTGAGGATTCCCAAACATTGGAAATAAATCTGTTTTCAGCCAGCTGCTGTTGCACTTGGTAAATCATCTCCATGGTTTTGCTCTGAAATGCTTCACCTCAGTGCTAATATTACCTGGTTTGGGTTTTTTTTTTTTCAGTATTATGCAGTTTTTAAGGGACTGTCTTAAACTGGAAGATGTAGCTGGGGTGTGAATTATATCACCATCTGTTAGAGGTGGRGCAGTTATGTTAATTGGGCAGTTTTCTTTATCTCTTCCACAACCAATCCTCCCTCTGGGAAATATCTTCTGTTATGGGCCATTGAGTGTCACTGCATGGCTGATAAAATTACATCTTCCATTGTAAAATGCTCCACCCAGGGGAGGAGCCAAACATTCCTACCTGGACATAATCTGAGATTTGGAACACCACAGGCTGCCTTTTCCCACTGGATTCCCAGAGGAAGACCAGGCCCATCTACACCACCACTGGATCTTCAGAGGAAAACTCCTCCCTTCTCCAGGATCCCTGCTCCAACAGAACCACACCTGGCACTGCAGGAGGGCTGCAGCCACCATTTAATGAGACTGCTACCAACACCCTGACCCACAGGGTGTCAGGCCATATTCTGGCTCTGTCAGTGTTGTTTTGCATTACTGCATTTTTATTTTGTTTTTATTTTCTCCCCTAATAAAGAACTGTTATTCCTACTCCCATATCTTTGCCTGAGAGCCCCTTAATTTCAAAACTATAATCATTCGGAGGGAGGGGATTTACATTTTCCATTTCAGGGGAGGCTCCTGCCTTCCTTAGCAGACACCTGTGTTTTCAAAGCAAGACAGGGACACATTAAGTGCTGTGTTTGTTTTACTTGTATACAAGAATGAATACTGCCTTTAAGACCACTGATGTGTCTAGTGAAGCCTTTCAATCATAAAATGTTCTTTTGTAGATCCAGTCCAATTAAAGTCCCCAAAAAGATTTGAACTATTTCAAATACTCTGCATGATTCCTGTGTTAATGAGACTTAGAGTAAKGGACAGGAGAGGGGAAACAAAATGAGACTAATAAACAATAACACTTCACAAAGATCATCCTGGAAATAATTGTTACCAAGCACAACAACATCTGGGAAACTTCACTGTATCAAAAGCAAAGTCAAAACATTAAACRCATTGCAAACCTATTTACAGGTATTGCACATAAACAGACACTGGAGAGAAAAAAAGAGTAGCAGCAGTAGCAGAGATGTCTCTGCAGCAGGCTTGCAGTCTTGAGCCCTGTTTCCAATGAGGGGAGAAACAGGGTGTGATTTTTAGGTCCTTGTCACTTTGCAATATGCCATTTTTTACTGAGCCACAGCACCTGCACACAGCCTAACCGGGCTATAGCTGAAAACCTCCAGCATCTTGGTTATGTGGRGGAAGCAAAAGAAGATTCCTGGCTGGGAAACACCAAATTTTCCACTCAGATACGTGAAATTAATTCATTATATAAACTTACATTACATTCCAGAGTCCTACCATYTTTCTTTCTGTTACATTTGTTAAAGAAATCTCTTTCATCTGATTTCTTCAAAATCAGTGTTTGAATACAAAATTTATCTAATTTCCATTGGTAAGTTTCTGTTTTTTTAAGGCACTTGTGCAAAATATGGCTTTAAACAAAGCTAAAACCGTTAAAGAATTTTGGAKTAGTTATTAATAACCATGCAAAATGTAAGGCAATGTAACAGTCCAAGCAAGACTGCATGTTAGGCCGTGCTAAACAAGCACAGAGATTTCAGTCAGACAATTTCAGGTTTCTCCACTTYAAGTTTGCTTCCCATTAGAATTCAGAATAAACAGAATGACAAAAGTAGGAAAGTATGTTAAATAGATGTGCAAAATGCATGACAGATGACTCTGATGTGGTAAATAAAATATAATAGCCTCAATTGCTACAGATTACTCATTCCATGAATATATGAAATACAAAATAAGAGCAGCGAATAAAACAGCAAAAAGAATCCCTTTTCAGAATGAAATGCCTTTATGAAATAACCATGAAAGGTGTGGGCAGGAAGGAAGAGGTTTATGTTACAACAGGAGCCTCTAAAGAAGAGCAGGTTCCACACATGGCTCTGAATTGATGGTTTCACCACTGCATCCTGTCCCGTGTAGTCAGTTCAGGGAAATCCCAGAACCTTCCAGGCTGAGAGGGGTTTGTGGGGTAGCTCACACCTACCAAGGCAGGCACAGCCAGAGCAGGGTGYTCAGGCTCTGCTCAGCCATATCCTGAATGCCTACAAGGACACAGTGCCCACAGTTTTGCTGGGCAGCCTGGGTGAATGCTGCAAGCGGGAACAAGGGGTAGGGAGGGAGGAAGRAAGAAGAAAGAAAAAAAGATGCAATGAAAAAGGACCMAAATAATTTCTCAAGGTTAGAGTGGTTTGTTTTATGCAGTTGTAACCTGATAACTTTGCCTGATAGAGGACAAATCAACTCCACACASACTGATGTGCAGTTTCCTTTGCTTSTATGTTACTTTTATATRAGGTTTGCAATATCTTATATTTACATTTACCTACTTGTGCTGCAACTAATTTTGTGGCARACAAACCACCTGGCACTTTGTTTCCTTGGTGATTTTTTAAATCAAGGCATCAAAACAGCCTTATCCTGCTCAGTATTTTGTACTAAGGCTAAGAGAGTGATCCTTCACTGTGGCTGAGGAACCTCTCAGGAAGCTCTTTACTTGTGGAAGCAGCAGGTATTGAAGAAAATCTTCCAGAGATTAAAAATAGCAAAGTAGGTTCTCTATCACTGAAGTACCCCAGAAGAAACCTTGTCTTACTAATCTCCTCTTTATATGAAATCTGCAAAATAACACAAAGCCAAGACAGGAAGTACAAAAACATAATGATTTGAAGTCAAGAATGATGCAAGTGACCATAACTAGGGTAACAAACAAGGGAAAAACAAATTAATGGTAAGAATRAAGTAAAACTGCAGAGAAAGTGGAGAAGGTACTTGGCACTGTAGTCCAGTCTGCAGTCGTTAATATCTCCTGCTCACAAAGCCAAGGCAGCAAGCTCAAATGCACACCAGKTCTGTACTAACTAGTACCAGGCATTAAAGGAGACCTGCCCAGGAAATAAAAGCAAACACAAACTCACTATATGTTGTCCTTTTCAACCTTAGCTGGCTACAGCAAGAAAATGAAATTAATGTCTTAGTTTCTGCCATCAGGGTTTATAAAGGACACTGACCTCAGTATAAAATCATCCAAAGCAGTAGAAAGAACCTGTGATGATCAGTTAACATAGTCCCAGCACTGTGGTTTTCTCCACAGCAAAGCCAAGGTTTATCTTTTGGTAGAGGTACAAATCTGGGAAGACTGGGGCCCAAATCCATGAAATAAACTCCCTCATTGAATGAGAAGACCATTCTCCCCAAACACTCTTTCTTGGCTGTGTTTTCTCYAAGAAATACAAGCAAGGAGACACAGACCAGCTCTAAAGTCCAAATACTTTAGATGAGATCCTTTGCTGCACACTCACTGTGGGAAAGGAGTAAGAGAGCAAACAGTGAGGGATTTTAGACACACTTGGAGAGTCCTTGGATACTTTGGTGATGAATGACTGTAACCCCCTCTTTAGGACCCAGCAGACTTTATTTTTTTTTATTTTGTTTATTGCCTGAAGCACAAGATAGCGTTCCCTTTTTGTACGGCTTGTGTACTGCACTATCATACCAATGAAGCTACAAGAGGGGCATTGTTTACAAAATAATTTTCAAAAAGCTGTGAGATAAAAGATTATTCAGCATACCAGTGAGGGCATTATTTTGCATAGTTTATAAAATGCATAATTGTGCTAACATACCTAATTGTCAAGCCACACTTTTGGCAAGCAAATGTGTGAGTGGGTGCCAAGCAGCAGGGAATACAAAATGGAGTGAGAAAACAGYTGAGATTTGATGGTGTTCTGCCTCCCATCAAAAAGTGTTCTTCCATGAAAATATATAATATACRTATGAGCAAACATTATAACTAAGACACCAAGAAGCATTCATAAATCTATTCATAAATCTATATTGTCCCTTATTTCTCTGGAGTTACTATTGGGAAAAAAATAGAATAGCAAGATTTGTTTAGCAGTGTTTCTTCATATTGASCCAGATTAAGGAAACATGGATTCAAAACCATCAGAGGTCAATCTAAATCTTCATCCAAGACTGTTGCTACATGATTTCTGTTTTACATTATGTATTCATGCATGTTTGGTGTTACATCTTTATTCTTGCACATACAGAGGTACGTGACAGAGGTAAAAATTTCTGCCTTTGTCAGAAGGAAAGCCAAGCCATCTGGATAGTCCTGTGTTAAGGCAGCCTATTACTTTAAAAGGGGTTGTCTATGCTTTTTGAAACACCTTACTGGAAACATCAAGCCAGGTTTCTGGTCCTACWTTTTAAGGTTTATTCATTTTTACTCCACCTCATTATCATGACAAACTCCACTCCAGCCCTTTCTATTCTTCTCCCCTTTGGCTCTTTCAATCACCCCCTCTCGCAGACATCTTTTATAAAAAATCCTTTCCTTAGGATTTTTCCTCCTGAGAAGCTGAGAGACCTCAGGAACAAAATGGAAACATTGATTATCTGCTGCTGTGGAATGCAACAGCTGGATCTGTGATTGGCCCTTGTTGGATGTTTCTAATTAATGGCCAATCACAGCCCAGCTGGCTCGAACAGAGAGTCCGAACCACAAGCCTTTGTTATCATTCTTTGCTATTCTATTCTTAGCTAGCCTTCTGGTGAAATCCTTTCTTCTATTCTTTTAGTATAGTTTTAATGTAATATATATCATAAAATAATAAATCAAGCCTTCTGAAATATGGAATCAGATCCTTGTCTCTTCCCTCATCCAAGAACCCCTGGGAACACGGTCACAACCCCCATTACATCTACACTGGTAAACTGATCCCAAACACCCATCAAAAAAAAAAAAATCTCAGGCACTACCTGGGGGAGCAACAACTCCCATCTGCCAGAACCACATTACCAAGGAATATGGTAACCTTTAGACAGTGTGGCTGGCCACAGGCTCTGTCTCTTATACACATCTAGATGTGTATAAGAGACAGGCTCAAACCTGTGTGTTCTCCATCTAACACATTAAGATGGATTTTGATGTCAAGGCTCTTGACCCCCAATCCAAATGTAACTGATAGACTGAAGCCCCATATAAATTTTGCAGARATTTAGTAAAAATGTCGCTGGCATGCACATCCGTTGCTGTAGGCCCAGATGGACATGTGTGTGAGTGCTTTTATGTAGGCATAAAGGAGCAGGAGCAGAGAGGTTTTGGAGACAGCAGGTAGGACTCATGAGTCACACATGCCACGACCTCTGGGCCTTGTAAATCCCTGGTAGCACAAAATTTCAGACACTGAGAGCAGAATAAGTGAACACGTGCACTTCCAGTCCCCACCTCTCCCATCAGAGATCACAGCACTCAAACAGACCTTTACAAATCTAATTGTTTCAGCTGAAGTTAAAAGTTTTCTCCATATGCTGTATGTGTGCACATGTGTGAGTGAGCAGAAATAAGGAGTGAGGACAAGGGAGCAGCTCTTCTCCTCTGTGTGTGTCCTCTGCAGGCTCATTTCTGGTCCTCCAGAGCAAACTCCACTGCAGCAGCATGGYTGTAAAATGCTGTGCTGAGCCAAATTCTCCTAACTGCCCAAATATTCTGGTTCTGTGCCAAAGATGCCCAGACTACGAAACAGCTCCCACCATAATTTCAGCATTCTGTTTCCACAAAAATGCCAGTTCACCCATTTTCAAATTTCAGAATTCATTACTTGCTAAACACCCTAGTTTTTATTATTATATAGCCACTGATACAGTAATTCGTTTATAATTATGAGGAAGAAAACCCTCTCTCTTCCTTTAATCCTTTCACCTTCCACAAGTTAATAAATTTCCCTATCTTTCTGTGCAAATGTCTGCTAAAACRTACTGACTAGCAAGCAGAAATACATGTTTTGCTTCTCTAACTTTTCAGAGATTTTGTTTTCAAATATCTTTATTGAAGCACTAGAGATGAACTGTATAAATGTTATGCTCACATTCTTTGCAGCATTTTATAAGCATTTAAGCAAGTACCCTCAGAATTCATGTCTACCAAAAATACAGYCTTGCATACAGAATTGTTGCCATTAGTAAGTGTTGGTTTACCAGGGAAAGGGTAAAGAAGCTGTGGAATATTGGAGTTTAGTGATGTAGTTCAGCATTGCTTGGACTGGATCAGTCAGGAATAGGCTGGTCTCTGTCATGTCCCAGAAGTTGCAATTTGAATGGATTTCATTAATTACTTATTTACACATGTACAAACAACTCTTAGTTCTGTAAAACTAAGAGTTGTTTGTACATGTGTAAATAAGTAATTATGTACACGTACACTTCGCATATTTAATCTATAACTAGTAGGTGTTGCATTAGTTTCTTTTAATGAAACTTTTAGTTCTTTTGTTGTAGTTTAGTTTAGTTTATGAAACTTTTAATTTAGTTTTCTTCTTTTTAGTTCTAGTGTCAGCAGTGCTGTAAAACAGACTATGTCTCCCAGTTTCTTTGGGCTCTTTTAGGAAGTTTAAGTGGAGGKGTTTACTAGTTCAGTCCTCCTACTTCTCATGTAGCAATGCTTGCTCAAACATAGTCTTTAAAAGGCTTGAGGCACATGTATGTTCATCACTTAAGTGATATGTTTAGAATCTATTATTTTAAAATTAAATTGTAGCTACATTACCAGCAGCTTTATTTTTGAGCAAGCTACCAAATTCATGAAAGCAGAAAAACAGCCTTCCCCCAATCCAGATAACAGCAAAATGAGCATGTTCTGTCATAAAATATTTTACTTCTATATATAATTCGTGTAAAGAAGTGAAGCTGATCTGGGTGCAGGATTGATTTGTCCAGAAGGATCTTTTTTTTTTATTTAAGGAGCATAACAAGCCTGCTATGAGAAATAAACAATCACACCAAATGTTCCACTGGCAACCTGTGTGAATGCAGCCTATCAGTCAGCTCCTGCAGAGCCGCTCGGTTTGATCCCTGCCCAAGCTCGTACGGCATCTCAGTAACCSACTCCATCTCCAGAAAAGTAATCCTGAGTCCTGAATAATCACCTCTGAGCCCTGTTAGCAGAAGGGCTGAGTTAAGCACAGCTTCAAGTGCAAGCACAGAAGGAAATCCCCAGCAAAGCTGCTAAGCCAGAGGCAAGGCCCTCCAGGCAGAGGAAAGCCTTCCGTGCGCACTCCAGGGCCTCAACGAGCGCTCTCGCCACTGGAGTGTTACACCAAAGGAAAACCACTGCTCAACCTGCCTCCTTCTCAGTGGGAAGAAAAAGCTGCCAGTGCAGGTTGGGATTGGATTTGATCTCACTGGCATGCCACGGGTGTGCTCCTAGAGCCCCTTCTGGACCTAGGAAACCTTAAGAGGCTTAGATAGAAACATGTCTTCTGAGGGGATCGTAAGTCAAGCAGACACGATGACCAGAGAGACTGGTGGCTGCTCCAGGAGTTTAGGATCCTACAGACTCAGGTTGAGTAGGATTGTGCTGTCCTGACTTAGCTACTTTTCACCAGTGTCCTTTCTTTCTATTTTTCCATAGTCATCTTCAAAGACACAGCTTTGTGACYGTGTTCACAGGGGTTTTCAGGCTGGGGAAGAGACAAGGATCTGACTCCATGTTTCAGAAGGCTTGATTTATCATTTTATGATATATATTACATTAAAACTATACTAAAAGAATAGAAGAAAGGATTTCTTTAGAAGGCTAGCTAAGAATAGAATAGAAAGGAATGATAACAAAGGTTTGTGGCTCGGCTCTCTGTCCAAGCCAGCTGGGCTGTGATTGGCCATTAATTACAAACATCCAACATGGGCCAATCACAGATCCACCTGTTGCATTCCACAGCAGCAGATAATCAATGTTTCCATTTTGTTCCTGAGGCCTCTCAGCTTCTCAGGAGGAAAAATCCTCAGGAAAGGATCTTTCATAAAAGATGTCTGAGACACAGCTTTGGCTATTTGCAAGTGTAAAATGAATACATGCTTCTAACACAACAGAAAAAAAAGTTGTTTTCATCATCATCAACAAAGGATAATTCCCATGGTGCAGTTTAGCAGCTGACTACAATCTTTAGGTTTACTATTATTGAATTGYAGAAAAGATGCCAATGATTTTTCACACTTTCACCAGCATGGAAAAAATAAAGCTTTTAAGAGAATCACTCCTCAAATCCCCCACAGATACAAGAGTTGTTATTTTTATTATAGTTAGTATATTTAATAAAATAGAAATATACCCATATTTCTAATTGTACATTTGTATTTGGGGAATGTTTTGGTTATTTCAATCAATACTCCTCAAGCTCTCCTACTGCACAAATTGATATTCTTTTTTCCTAGACTTATTTAGTTCAAAAACTTTGATTGATCACATCACCCAAAAATAAATGGCATCACACAAAACTGTATTCTAGTAGTCCTTACGTGCTTTAAAACAAGTTCAGAGTTATACCTTGCTATTGCAAGTATGTAAGTCTGTTTTAGCCAAAAGAGTTGAAAACACCCTGTGCTAAATAAATTGTACTGGAGGGCTTTAGCAGCCAAAGCACTGCATCCTCTGGCTCAGCTGACCTCTGAAGATAGCTCTGTGTTGGTGCTATCAGGACAGTCTGGCCAACTCTTTAGGAATAAAACTTCCTTTGGCAGCAGCATAACCAGGCTCTAGACACTTCSTTTTGAAAACTGGAGTTCTGTTGTACTCAGAACATTACAAGATGCTCCAACAAAAGCAGTTACTGAGCTTAACTTAAATCATAATTAGGAGAGAACAAAGAGCTGGACTAAATCCTCTGGAAAGAATTTAAATAATGAGGSTTGTTGATTTGTTTGAAGAGTTACTGTTCCACTAATAAGAGGGTCCTCTCTGACGAGGACTGATTTTAAAGCAAGAGGTTGACATAAATGTGTCTCCATTCAGTGATGTGAAAAACCACAACAGTCTCAGCTTTTTCCCTGTTTTACATTATCCACTGTAGGGCAGTACCTTGGCAAGTGCCCACCCTACAGCATGTTACTCCAAAGTTACCTGAAGGTAACAGGGAATGCTTCTGTCAAAATAYAGACAACTCTTCTCCCATGAAAAGTAACAGCCAGGAAAACCCTGTGGCAGGAGATCACATACCTGCATCCCMGGACTGTGGAGAAAAATAACTTGTGCTTCTAGGGGATCTTTTTTCCTTTTACTTTAGCCAGCCAAGTCTTACAGTATTCAGCACTTCATTTTTCCACACCAGCTTTCCTCTCCCCTTGAGAGGCAAGCAATTCTTCATCTTTTTACAGGAACTTGTTCTAAGCAAAGTCAGTGCTGAATCATGCTGAAGGTGGCACCTTTAAAAGTGGTTTGACTATGCATGATTCCTGATTAATATCTTTCCTTCATGGTGAGCTCAAAGCCAGGCTGTTGAGCAGAGTTTCTAGTTCTCAGGTTCTAAATTGCACAATTTTGCTGCTTTTGACTCAGAAATGGAACAGCAACAGCAAGGCAGGGACGTCCATCACAAGGTCACCTGTCACCCACCATATCACACTAACTCTTTTTGTTATCAAGATATGGGTGTGAAGAGAATCTGTAAATAAAGTCTGACAAGTGGGGGTGGGAGGGGAAACTCCACCCAATATGTATTGACAGCTTCTGGTTCCCTTTTTGTCAGCAAGTTTTGTAATATATATTCTTGCAGCAGACAAACAAATTTTGTTGATGATTGCTATACATACCACCAATCATTTTGCTTTAAATTGATCTTATCAGCTTACTAATTTGGCCAATTAAATCTCTAAAAGCATAGTATTTCTCAAGTTAAGTACCTATGACAGGTATCAAAAATGTATCACAGGCTTTGAAAGGGTTSCTCCTATGGCACTGAGAAAAACAGGATGGACTTTGGGGAAAAAGGAGACTTACATTTGAGATTCCAAAAGCTTTGATGAAATCAAAACTCCTCTTTCTCATTCTCATGCCTTTTGGGTTTTTTTGGCCTATCCCTCTGTATTTACAATATTTAGCATGTGTTAGCATCTATCACATTCATTATAAAAACTATTTTTGTACTTATCTTTTGCAATTCAATACTTGTTTTGGTTTTTTTTTTAGGTAGACAATAAGAAAAAAAGAAAAAATATTTCCTTGATTGCTTGGTAAGCATTTTATCTAATATATATATAATACATTTTTACAATTTAGAATAAGGTGTTTGGTATGAAAACATCCTGAAGAAAAGTAAATTGTTCTCTTTGAGAACACAGAAGCCATATGTAAAATCATGCTTCTTGTATGCAACAGAAATGACTGACATGTTATCCGAATAAACCAATATAGAGGAAAAAAGTCATCCTCTGGAGATCAACCAGAGGCAAGTACATTAAAAACCTACTTTTTCTCTCTTTTTTTTGCAAGTACATTAAAAACCTACTTTTTCTCTCTTTTTTTTTTTTTTTTAACAAAGTCTTTTTTTATTCCAATGGTTGCTTAATATTAAAATGTAAAAGAAATTCACTTAAGAGGAACCAGAAATAATAGCTGCTCTCCATCTGGCCACATTAATCTTCCATTCTCATCTCCTCAGTAGCAGAGGAGGAGAGGAAAATCCTTTTAGTTTTATCCTGTGGATGAGGTTTATTGGTGCATCCCTTAAACACTCCCAGTTTCAAGCTGGGTCTCCCACTCCAATCAAAATCCTTAAACTTCTGTGCTGGTCCAAGCAAGTTATTTCCCTACCATGACTTCACAACAAAATTGCATAAGAGATCAGGTCATCAGTCTGTGCTGGCCACATTCTGAACACAGTCATCAGCTGGGGTTTCCAGGCATGACCCAGGTGTTACCCTGACCATTTCCAAATTCCACCTTGAAGTCATAAATGCAAAATGCATTTAAAGTCATAAATGCATATGCAAAACTATGGAGATGTCTCATGTAATCATGAATTTAAGCATCTAGAGCCACCTTGGCTGTCTTCTCAAGGCACTTTTTGGGGCATTTCTGATTGATTGGCTGGAGTGTGTTGCAGGGGTGGTGGTGGTGAGTTTTTAGTATATCATCATCATCATCATCCCAATTCTTTTCTCATCTGGAAATCTATATTTGTTTTGTTTTTCAGACTATTGCAGCTCATTTGGAAGCACTTTCTGGAGCTGAAGTCTCAATGGCTTTTCTGGGACTTCACTGGCTATGGTGAGCTGCAGAAATATCCAGAAGCAGAGGCCTACAGAGCCTACACCAGGCTGTAGGGCCCTGTGGTGAAAGGAGGCCACAGCCATGCTGGTAGCAAGCATAAAATGAACAAACATTTCTGTAAGATGCAGCTGTGAGTTAAGGGGGTTTAGATTTACTGTTAAGAATGCCATTACACCCAGCAAAGCTGCATTCAATTCTCTAAATAGGAATGATGACTGTGCATAGAGCAAACACTCCTCAACATATATAGTTAACATTTACTCTAAAAGAAAGATTTAAAAAAACAAATATTTGAGCTGATAATTTTAGTAAAAGCTTTAGRAAACTAAAAACTAATAATTTAGGAAAAGTTACCTGTGAAACAGCCCCACCTTACTTCCAAGACTAACAGCACCGGGTACCCACCTACTGTGATGCAGAGGGCAGAATGGACACATGTCCCCTCCACAAATACTTTTCCAATGGCTAAAACACATTCAAAAGAGTCTGAAGTCAGAGCCTAAACYAATGACATTGATTAAAACCTCAAAATTTTAATCCACCTCCTGGATCCATGTATTTTGTATTCTTTCACCCCATCTTTATTTTGCTCAGGGATGTTCATGATGCTTGGCAAAGGGAGACTGGTTTTCCATAAACCCCTTGCATCCACTCTGGTCTCTAAAGTTTACTATTTTATATATAGTGTAAAGTTGCCCATGGTGAAAAGTGTCTATTAATTATATACACAGCTCATCAGAACTCTTGGTGAAAGTCACACCTACAAACAGTATGGCATGCNACACAGCTCATCAGAACTCTTGGTGAAAGTCACACCTACAAACAGTATGGCATGCTCAAAAAAAAAAAAAAAAAAAAAAAGGATTAAGAGGACCAAGCTTCACACACATTTAATGAAGATTTCCCAACAGCTTGGGGGAAGATTCCCCAAACAGCTCTGGTGCAGAGTCACAAGGGCTTCAAGACCTCTCACAAAAGCGCCAAGATCAGCACATCAGAAAGCATGGAATAATTTCTTTTTCAGGGATAATTACCAGAAGGAACTGGAGTTTCGAGCTGCTCTGTGGAGTCTTGTAGATACAAACTTTGATGTCAACKTTTTTTCTCCCTGAATAATCTCACTGTTAAGCAGGCAGAGCCTTTGCTRCAGTGTTAGGAAAGATCTGGACCTAAATATCAATTCAACAAGGCTACAGAATCTTGGTGACAACAGTCACTTACTAATATATGAATTTGATACATTTGTTATGACCCAAAAGAAACATATTAAATTCAGACTGATTTAATAGCAAAATTTGTATGCGATATCCTATTTTTAATAAATGGAGCAAAACCAAAAAAAGGCAACAGCAGCAATACCCAATGAAAAAAATCCTTCAACAAATATGTTTAGAAAYACTCAGAACTAAATKACCRAGATACTAGAATTTAAAACCTGAMAAAACTTARAAATTTTAAGAAATGTTGGGTTATYATTTAYACAYTAGCATAGAGCACATCCTYTCTTCAAAATGCCTCCCTGCAAATGTTTCATCAGATTCCACTTGTAGAACAACAAATTCCACAAGTTGTTTGTGTTTGCAAGGATAATAATAGCAAATTTAACATGCATTCCTTAGACTGAAGTAGATAAATTATAACATCATACAGAATGGGACAAAGAGGAAAAAAACTGCAAGTTTATATTTCATCTATAACACATTTGTTTCCTCAGTGAGAACTCTTTAATAAAAAACAAAAGACTGCTAACTAAATCCATATCTGAGATTTAAATCTGTGCCTGGAACTCATCTGTGACTTTTTGGGTGATGCAAAACTCATCTGTGACATGGGGAGGTGATGCAAAAAACACATCCTCATCAAACCAATAATTAGCCAACTTTAAAGTACCTAACTGCTCAGGTAAAGTACTGGTGCTTTGTAATTACATCAAATCTTTCATCACCAATGCCTCAGGCAGGTAAATGAACATGTTAGGTTTATTATACAGTGAAATTGTTTCTGGAGATGCTTACTACAAACCAAACCAAAGATTGTTGAGCATAGAGGACCATATTTCCTCATACCTTCAATGCCATGTAAGAATTTAATCTCAAAAACTTGGTCAGGGATTGAACACCCCAAGTAACACAAATTGTAAATGCTTAAGGAATTGATGTCTGAGTTAATTCAGTTACCTATGTCTGCAAGAGCATAAAAGAGAGCTATTTTTAAATGTGCTTGTATGTGAAAGACTGGTATTTGGTACATTTTACTAATAATTTTTAATCTTATCTACACCAAAAAACTCTAGAAGTTATAGGAACAAAACTTGCTTAAGATTTTTTTTTTTAAATTTTTAAACTTGATAAAGTTTCACTGGAATATGTGGGAGGGAAGGAAAAAGAGACACCCAGAGAAGTGMTTGCCTTATTTTCCAAATATTTCTTATAAAATAAGCTGTAACATATGCTGGGTACTTAAATRGCCTAAAATCAAAACCACATCTCACTTATCTTTCTAAAAATGCTGGTCACTGCTTAGGTCTTCATTTCCATTTGTGCAACAAGCCTGAGTGCCAAAAAAAAAATAATACCATATGTCAAAATAAAACTTTAGAGAAAAGGGGAGTGGAGGGGGATATCTTTCATTAATTTCAATTGAGCAGAGACTTTTTTTGAGGGGGATAATTATGAAYATACCTTACCTGGMCARAAAAAAAAAAGGAAAAACAGGTAAATTTTGAAGCCAGTGGTAATTTTTAATTTACTCTGAAATTATGGCAAATTCTGGCACCTACAGACAGTGTATCCAAAAAGAAATGAAGTACAAAGGCATGCTGACTCTCTCAGAATTCTTATCAGATTACAATGCAAGCTGAATGTATTTTTTTTTTACGCTGAAAACTACAAGAGACAATATTTGCAAAATAATGTAACCATTTCAAASTTAGAATTAGGCAATTAGTTTTCAACACCTAATTTTATGAAAGTCAATACATTTCTAATGTGCTGATAACCCCAACAGCCTCTCTCCAGTGTCTGCTCCTTCCTGCACCCCACACCTGCCCAGAACACCAGCCCTGCCCTAGCACCCCTGTCTGTCACAGTCATCTTTTATGGAAATCCTTTCCTTAGGATTTTTCCTCCTGAGAAGTGAGAGGCCTCAGGAACAAATGTAAACATTGATTATCTGCTGCTGTGGATGCAACAGGTGGGTCTGTGATTGGCCCATGTTGGATGTTTGTAAATTAATTGGCCATCTACAGCCAGCTGGCTTCGGACAGAGAGTCTGAGCCACAAACCTTTGTTATCATTCTTTGCTATTCTATTTCTATGCTAGCCTTCTGAGAAATCCTTTCTTCTATTCTTTAGTATAGTTTTAATGTAATTAATTATATCATAATAAATAAATCAAGCCTTCTGAAACATGGAGTCAGATCCTCATCTCTTCCTCATCCAAAACCCCTGTGAACACCATCACCCCTGTCAGTGCTCTCTGTGAGACTCTCTAGGAATAAACCAGTGTAAACTCTAGAATAAACCAGTTGTAAACCAGCTCCACACCTGCCCAGAACCACCAGCCCTGCCCAGCACCCTGCCAGTGCTCTCTTGTGAGACTCTCTAGGAACAAACCAGTGTAATCTCCAGGGTGGGCGCTGTGTCTCATCTCACCCGCCCCTGTAATCTCACTAATTGCCTGCTATCATCTGGAAACAGCTCTGTTTATTGATGAACAGCCTTGATCCAGTTGCTACATCTGTTACCATTTTACTGGCAAGCACAAATGTGTGCTTTTAAAAGTGTGTTTAAATATCACACTCTGACTCCCCTTTTCTCTTCCTAGAAGCCCACAAAGCTCCTTTTCTTCATGCACACAGTTTCAATGATTGCTGCTTGTTTTTCTCCACATACTTTTATATACCTCCCCAAGGACTGGCAGTGTCTGTATTTTAATAGTGTTTTGAGCCAACTTTACACTTAGAATATGTACTGATAAGGGTATTTTTCCTTCCAGATGTAACCTACAGTAGATGAAAGAGCAATATCATTGACTGACACCTTCATGCAACTCACACTAGTTGGTTGTAAGGCACAAAGTACTTCTGCAAATGTTAACAARTGGCTTTTACTTAATTCTTCTTTTTAGCCAACRCCTTTGYCTTGGTACAAATCTGTTTCATAYAAAGGATGTTCAATAAACCAATYGTTCYATTTAAATTTTGTTMGTGTAGTATGCTCTTCTTGGGGCCAATAAGTATAAAATGTTAGCTAAGAATATACTGGGTGAAGTGCCTGATTTTACAGCTTTGCAGGATTGGTACTTTTAAACACTGGCTTAATGCATTTACTTTCTTAAAACTGAATGGATGGAGATGGTTGGTAGCCAACAGAGTGCCTGCAATGAGGCACTAATAGTGAAGATTGTTAAAGCTCCTTTGTCTTCTTAATAATAGTCAAAAGTTTGGCCAATAGCAGCTCCAAACCTGCAGTGAAGAACACGAGAAATGCAGGTTTGAGYCTTAACTGAGGTTGTATCAATTGTTGTAAATTATTTCCTTGAATACTTGTTAAAACTAAAACATGCTGTCAGCTTTGCTATGCTTWAAGAAATCCTCAACTCTTTGCTTGATTAGAAGGATGCTGGTGCAGTCAATAAGGTTATTTTCTTAAAAGAAAATTTCATAAAAATCAAAAGAAATTATCTTACTGACCACAGATCATGCTGTATAGGCCAATAGGGATAGATGTCTCTGCTGCAAACTCCTAAGACCCAGCACGTGTGCTGGTCATCTCTCAGCTCATTGTCAGGACACACCCTGGACATGCACCAGCTTTTCTTTCAAGTCCAGAAAATCTGACAAACAAGAGACACAGTTCACCTCAGYTGAGCTTCTGCTTCTGGTTAGTTTTGTTTCTGTATTAAGTATCACTTTAAGCCTTAAAAAATATATATTCTTGGTTTGTATTTTAATCCTATTAACATCTCTAGGTTTCAGTGATACTAAGAAAACTCAATAGTTACAGGAGTGATGTGCTCCTAAAGAATAGTTTTTGTCTTTTAATATAGTCTATATTGTCTCTGAATATTGCCTTAGTTGTTGTATGCCATGAAAACCACCTGAAAGCAGTCTTAATGGCTATTCAGTCCTTTTCAAACACAGCAAGAATTCAAGATATTTGCATTTCTATGAGCACTTAAGTATGATATGCYGACCTGCAAGAACAATGTGTTGTGACAAAATTTATTGCTTCCATCTTACCTTCTAATACATCCTCATCACATAAGTTCTCAGATTTTACTCCCCTTGAACAAGAAGTATATRCCATTACATGCTTTTTATTTTCACCTGCCTACTCTTTTGGAACMAATAATGAATAATTGCATCATACATCTTCTCCTGTTTCTCCTTTTATTTACAACATCAATAGACTAGAAAACCAGCAACATCCAGATCTCTACAAAATGAATGTGTACACTGGTACACAGAGAATGTTTCAGCTGTTTAACTTTGCTGTTCTACTGTCTATTCTCAAATGCTGACAGCTTTATTTAGTTCTAACCATTTATATTGACAAAGGGATCAGAAGAATAATATCTTGCAAGGGGAATAAGAGTTCCACAKTTAAGTACCTGAGGCGCTTTTTTTYCCCCCACTTGTACTAAAATTATACAACCAACATTTCTAAAGAGTTGAARGTCTGGCATTGTATTWTTTTGTATTTTTTTCCTTTTTATTTTTCTTTTTTTTTTTYYKGTTTTTTTTTTGGCTTTTCTCAAAGTGTCAGCTTGAAAGTAGGGCAGTGGGGCTACCCAGAGGATCCCTTCTCAGGACACATTAGGCTTGTGTTGTTTCCCTGTGAAAGTTAATCAGACTAGTCAGTTTAAGCAAACTGCATCTTTTAAACATGAATTTTGWGAAGGAAACTCCTTTGTTTTCTAGGTTACCTAATTCAAAATTAGTGCCTTTTACTGGTCTGTTAATTAAGATTGTGGTTTTCTGACCTGTTCTACCAYGATATAAAAAGAGCTGTGTCCAAAATTCTAGGGAACTTTTCCATAACATTTTTGAAAAACAGGTTTGAAACACAGATGCAGAGTAGTTTATTGATGTTTACAGGCAGCACCAAATGAATATTTATTCCAAATTATTCTGCAGCTCTTCAGTTAAGGGGCTCCATGAGCTTTTARAGTAAGTTGTTACTATTCAAAAATCTTAATGACAACTGACATATCTGTCTTTTACCATCTCTTCAGTCCTTTTCTTCTGCCAAGGATATTTTCTCTCTGAAATCCTTCATCAATTAATTTGAATACTTCATTGCATAACATTCAACCTTGCCATATCCTCTTAAAAAACCATACCTGCAAAATTCCTTGAGGGATGGTTTTCTGCTGTTTTCCCATTTGTTAGTTTGGGTTCTTGGTGAATGATTGGCATTTGTGCTTTTCCCTAGTTTTCCCTGTACTGCTCTCGGTTCTCTGTCTTCCAGATTTACAAACCTCTACTGTTCTGTTCAGCCCACATTTCCCTTCCAGTATCTCATTCTCATACCATTTTTTTTCCAAGTAAGATAGAAGCAGAYTTAGAGATCCCCATAACTGATTTCTTCCTGCTTCTGAAACAAAGTGTATCTTGGGTATCTTCTCAGAACTTGGTGGATTGCATAAGCTGCTCTATTGCTTAGGGAAAACAGATTGAGATAATTAAAACAACATTTTAAAAAGAAAGTAAAAGGTAGAGCTAATGTRTGGCTGTTGCTGGCAGCATCTGTGTTCCTCTCTAATGCATCTTAATAAGTTTTTGTGTCTAGTTCAAAGATATTTTCCATGTTGCAGCAATATCTCCATAACCTAATTTACTAACACCATGTTTTTGAAGCGACTGGTAAAAACAACGTTGCTAAAGGGAATTTTTCATTTATTCTGGTGATAAGAATCTCATTCATATTTTCTGTTTTGTTGGATATGGTATCAGTCTGTTATTGCTTTACTTAAAAGACAGGTAAAAACTATTACATTTCACAGTGTGTCAGTCTTTCTGAATAAGAGGGAAAAACACACTAACAGTTATAACAAGTGTGCAGGATGCAAAAAAAAAAAATCTATTGTACTGAGGTAAACATTCTTTTCTGAAAACACTTTTGTAATTTTGCTTCCTGGTACATGAGTCTTATGGTATATGAGGCTTTTTTACTAAAATACTTTTCTTCTTCCTTTTATAAACACATTCTCTTGTTTCAGGAGAGTTAACAAAATATTGCCATATGTTTGCAATCACTGAATATATATCTAAGGAAATTTAAATATTGTGCAAYGTCTGGTACCTTATAAATTTCCCTCACTGCCTCAGCCATCACACAACCTCATCAAAGAGTTCAAGTTACAGAGTTCTTTGAAAGGCACTTATAATTTATACAATTCTGATTACCCTGACAGTGTCAAGAAAGAGTTTTGGAAAGTCTGCAATTGCTTAAAGAAATGTCAACAGCTTTGCCTCATGGGGGGAGATTGTTTAAGATTGGAAAAAGAAAAAGGAAAAGACTCTGATAGAACCATAGAAAACATAAAGTAAACTCATTGCACTAAACCAAGCAACATTTGAGTTTGTCAAATTCTGCTTCACTTACTGGAAAATCAAAGTCTAGCAATTGTCAGAAATGCCTTTGAGTTTTCTGCATATTACTTAATTGTCACTGTGAAGGGACTCAAMTAATCTTAATCACCTTTACACACAGACATAGACATGAATGAAGTGAATAAAAACCAGCCCAGTGTAGCACAAATGGCAAAGAAGGATCTTCCAGTTCACAACAGTAAACATTTGTAGAAATAGCATGGAGGAGAAAGATTTCACATCARTAATAGTAGATTTGCCACATTAGTATTTTTTAGCCTGTCAATAAAGCAGTTATTAAATATTTAAGCCAAAAATTGTAATACGACATAAACAATCCCTGACTTCTGTCAACACGTATGTACAGGGTGTTTGTGTTCTCACAAATATTCAGCTATACTTGGTTGTAAATTAATTTGATATAGGTCAGTTTAGTTTCTGACTGGAGCTGGTATTTTAGGCTATTTTTTAAATTATAATTTCACAAACAGTCACTCTACCAAATCAGGTCCATCTGCTTTATTCACAAGTTATTTTAGTGACTCTCCAGTAAATATGTTACTGTTCAAAAACCAAAAAGTAGTGGGGATCTGGGAGTGGATCACAATAAAATGCAGGAGTGCCAASTGACAGACACATTTTGGAGAGCAAGTTGTCTCAGTGTCTCTCACTTTTSATATTCAACCAACCCTATTCTTCCTGATTTCTGAATGCCAGCTATCAACAGTCATTTACCCAGGTGGCCAACAACTTAGAGTGTAATTAATGTAAGTTGTCTGTTTAATTGTAGTGAAGATCTGATTGAAATACTGTATTTCAAAATAAAATTATTTAATTACAAAATATTACAAGGTATTACAAAATATTACAAGGTATTACAAAATAAAATCATATTAGAGAATGGTATTCTGGATATCATTCCTTTCCTGAGTGCCTGATTAAGAAGGCAGATAAATCCATAACAGCAGGTTGTGTCTGGTATGAACCAGAGTAAGTTTAGCTGCTGTTCTCCATTCCTTGCAATTTTTTTGAAGCCTTCATGGTTTCATATAGAAGACACTTCTTTTTGAGAGAATAGTTTAAAGAGCTAGTTAGATGGAAACACTATTAAAAAAGGAGAGATGAATTGTACAGCATTTTGTGTGAGTGTTGACACGTTTCATTTGTGTTTGATGAYCATACCTTTGTTCCCTGGACATGATGTGATAGAGTCAAATCAGCACAGCTGACAAAAAGAAAGAAATCCTTCCAGAATATCCCAAAGTTCAACATTACCTGCCAGTATTTCAATCAGATCTTCATTACAATTAAACAGATAACTTACATAGATGGGAACATACCTAGATGGGAACACTTTTGCCATGAATCTCTCCTAAGCAGCAGCTTGTACCTGAGTGTATTCAAACATCACATGYCTCAGCATTTCAAATACAGAGCTCATTTTCTAAAACAAGGCCTCACATTTGCTGCAGTATAATTGCAGGGGCATGTGCACTCTGASAACAACACAAACTACTTTTCCTTGCTTTCATTTTAATATACCAGAGGAAAGCAGACACTGAGATGTCTCAAACACAGCAATGACATTTGCCTCATTAGGTCTGGGAAAACTATCTGCTGGACATGAAAAGGTTTGGAAGGGAGGGAGATGCCAGAAGTAGCATGGGCAATACACAAAGGACAAAGATGACATAATTGACAAGCACATGAATAGATGCCTTTAATGGCTACATGCACCATCAAGCAGCTGGATACAGCTTGGCATTTCTCTGGACTAATCTACTAATTGACCAAAGGTTAAAAAAAAATAAAAATTCTCTGGTCTTTAGTTTGGAGGGTTGTGCAGTATAGCAATTCTTTTGGTATACCAGCAACAGCAATAAATGTTTGTGGAGGGAGAGAAAGAAAGTCAACGCCAGTCCATAGCAGAAATAGCATGTTGGGGGGAATGCTAAAGTTTTGTTCATGCTTACATCAGCCAGGTACTAAAAAGACTCAAAGTGGGACRAGTGTGGGACAAAACACAGATTTTGAGACAACAGGAAGTTGTCTCAACACTTGCACTGTTACTGGAAATTTGCAGGATTTGCATAGCACTCAAAAGAGCTTTAGAGGAAAGTAATAAACCTACCAGGAGAGGTAGAGGCTTAACGTTTTTTTTCATACACTATTGCTAAATATCACCTAGAGAGCCAATATCACAAGTGAGGTATCACAAACAGAAARGATATCCAATGAGAGAAATTAATGAAGTTTAGGAGTAGATAAGCTCTCTCCCCACTATTATGGGTGTAGTTTTACATCACCATGATATCATTTTTTAAAGTTTCTTTTCCCTCAATCAGTTTCAAACCTGTCATTTAAAAGTGTGCAAGTCTTTCTACAGAAACAAATTCAGTCCCCCTCATGCCCTTTGGAAGTTGTCCATTTGCATAGCATGCTGTTTCAAATGTGATTTATTAGTAAAATACATGCTTTAATGACTTGCCTTGTTTCTTAATTTATAAGCCTGAGTTAATGGAGGTTTTTCCCTGTTAAAGTTTTCCGGATCTTATTGCCTTGTATGAGCAAAACAGTGACCATTAATCAATGCAGTTCACTTAGTTACASCAGGAACTCACCATTGCCCCAGCATTTGGGCAGGCAGCAGCTTTTCAGGAGCAGCCTTAGCTGCCTGCTGCAGAGCTGCACCCAGGATGAGCTGGGATTCCTGTCACCCTCATCTCCTCTTGATGGTTTTCCCAGCTTTTATAGAGACAGGGCATTTTAAAAGATTTTTTTTTCCCATTATCAGACTCGATGGATAGTGAGACACAAGAGATGTAAAACTCAACGCCATTCCATCAGAAGCCTTTCTATCAAATTTTAAAAATTCTTTTCAAATCCATTTCCCACATTCAAAGTGAACACTATGGGAACAGGGCAGTGCAGTGCAGATGGACATTCAAATCTGAGAGGCTCAGATGAGGGTAAGAGGAAGCAGACCCTGTTTACCATGCTCCAGAGGGGTTGTTCTCTCTGTAATTCTATTTTAACCATGCCTTTTTATCTGGAATTCAGGGTTGTGGAAGCAGAGGGAAAAGCTCCCCCCCTCCATCTCCCCCACCTCATACACTGGGGCAATCTTAATGTTAAACCTGCTTTTACTGCGCTGTGAGAGCAGCTGTCTGAACCATATCAGCGTTTTGCATGCATTGTAAACTCAGGGAAAAGAAAAATAAGTTAATTGAAAATGTGCTGCAGTTTGTGCCAGTCTTGTTCGTGTCACCCTGAAAGAATTCCCACCCCTGATACACACTTCCTCAAGTATTTACAGTTTATCTGTGAGACTCAAGACTTTCATTACATAGGAAGWGTCAGTTTTTTAAAAATGCCTGGAAATCCAAAATTTCCTGCTTTTTTGTTACTGGAATAGGTTTGAAAACAAAGGAAGATGGTTATGAAGTAAAATTTAGATTAAATTAATTAAGATTAGTCATCTTTTGCAGAAGGGTAGAACCAGGTGACGTTACTGAGTACAACAGCAAGAGAAATATTTTTGCTCAACAATTTGCAATTCAATTCTTTTTCCTTTAGTCAAATTAAAGCTGCAGTTTCATCACTTCACTGGTATTCCAGTGGTTACTGATGAGGCACTAGCAGAGGGTCTGTTTTGCACAGCCTGCAGAACACTACAGTCCTTCTGACCACGGGTGAACTGCAGCTCAGACATCTAACCCACATTACAGAAAACACAAACACTGCAATGCAACCAAATAAACCCCTCCAAAATTTCATAATTCATAAGACTCCCCAGGTGACTGGGATAACTGGAAGCCACCTCAAACCACTGTAGGTTTCCCTAGCAGTTTTATATAACCAGATATTAACCTGTCAYTAATGGATCATCAAGATCTTCCAACTTTTCCCCTTTTCCTCTCCCAAGCACCAAACAAATCCTCTAGTGGCCTTTGCTATCCAGAATTTCCCATTCCTTAAAATGAACCCACCAAGCAATGATGGCAACAATCCTATAATTAAATTCACAAGATGATACTAAAAGTTTTTGCTAYAGGAATGAGACTTAAGAAGTTGTTCATACCAAAACTTCTCAGTAAACTATGAACTATTCTACAGTTATGGTTGGTAGAACTTACCAACTTTATTTTTAATGTTCCTCCTAACATTGGAACATGAAAATATTGAAATATAAAAATAACCTATATCAATATCAAGTTTTCCTGATGAGTCTCATAAAGATGTCCAGRAAAATAAAATTTTAAAAACTTAAAATTGAAAATCAAGTGACTGATTCAGAGGATAAAAGATGCACAATTCCAAAATGGACTAATGGTTGTCGTTAGCATTTATAGTCTTCCAATACTCAATAGGAAAATATTCACTGCTGGAACCATGACAGACTGCAGTATTTTAATKACCACAGAATAATTACCACATGTAAGTATATAACCAAACTTTGCTCATTTACAAATTGGAGAGCAGCAGAGAAAGATGAATGGTGGGCTCACTTCTGCTTATTAGAGGCTTTTTTGTGTCAACTTGTCAAAGGCAAAGAAACTCAAATCCTGTAGATGTAGGTCYCCAGGGAGGACAGAGAGTCAGGGATTTTCTGATGAAAGTTTTTTTTTTTCCTTAAAAATTGGATTGCCTGAAGGAATGTGTGAACTAGTTTAGATGAGAAGACCCTCTCTGGTTCAAAGAGGGAAARGAGGGGAAAAAAAGCCCATTTTCTCTTACCACTAAATAAGTGAAATCTGTAAAAATTAGAGCACTTAACTGGAACACAGAACACCTCTCCCAACTTCATCCCAGAAATCTCTCCTAGACACTGAGCTGCAAAGAAAGCTTGATAATTTTTTTTTTTTTTTTTGAAAATAGAATTAAAACAAAGAGGAGAAAGTAAGAGACATCTAAGAAAACCAGCTGAGTGCTGGTCACTGTGCTCACCTTAGATGTGAAAAATTAAGTCTCCAGTACACCTAATCAAGATARATTCAGTCCTTTAAAGTTCAAGCAGGTACCCTGCTAGCTTGGGTAATGACTACCCTGATAAATATAAGAACTGGTCACTTGCTTTTCATGGAGAAATTTGAGGTTTCCTGAGTGCATAATAATATAATGATAGAAACAAAGTCTTGAAAAGCACCAGGAGACAGRAGCACCTGAAGTGTTCACTTTTCCACCATCATCGATATGCACACCCAGGGTGAGTCAGACTAGAGACTGCACAAATCCTACAAAACACACTTAAAATTTACATCAAAGCAGCAATTTGGCTACAAGCTTCAAGGATGATTTTATGTCAGTTCTGGTTTCAGACAAAACTACTYTTGCTGTCATTTTACTTTGTAAGAAGGCAGAGAAGAAAGGCACTGAGGCACAAGGTAAGTACCTGCTGTGCAGAGTAAACCTCCACACACACTCCACTGCTTTCCCCTGCTGAATCCATGGTCCATTAAGAAAATTAAGAAGAAAATCCCCTTATTTCACTACTCCCAGATGCCAGTTTGCTTTTCTTTCACTCGGTGCAGAATACCAACACATGGAGATGCTTTGAAACATTGCCACTGAGGTTTCATTCCTCCCAAATAGACTGGGCCAAACCACTGAAAGCCAAAGGCTGCCTCCACACTGGAGTAGAGAGCAGCATCAGAGTAGTGAGAGGAGATGCTCTCCATTTCAAATAGGCTCAGCTGAAGTAAGACCATCATCCTTAACTAGTCTAATTAGGATATAGGATTCAATTTGGAAAGTACATTTTAATAAACATATGTTGAGGTGCATTGCATTCTTCTTGAAAAGGCTTCAGAAGTACGATTATGCTTTACAGATCTGTGAAAAAGAACAGATATGCCTCATCTTTGGAATGGTGTTATGTAAAGTTTCTTTCTTCTCCAGACTAGCACAAACAACAAGATTAAAAGCATTTCTGAAATAATCCAAGATGTACTCAATGTTGTCATTTCTACAGCCAGTATCACGTTACACCTCACACAGCAAAATAATTAGCTTGGGTTCTGTGTTTGTGTGTGTAGAGTTGGTTGTGGGGTCTTTTAAAAAAGCACTTCAATATGGATCAACAGATCTGAGGGAGAACATAAGATGCTCATGATATTAGACCAGCCACTTTGAATCATGCCTAATATAAAGAGCTAAGCTTCAAATAGCTTGCAATTGTTAAGAGTTTTCAATGTCTATGGAAAGACAGAATGACTGATGAGGATTCAGAATTAATTGCAACTTGGTGTCAGGACATGCCTGCCCTAAGTAATGCACTAATACCAATAGAGTAAACCCCTTCTTTTATTGTACCCTAYAAATGAGATTTACTGTCTTGCATACAAAAAATCTTCAGAAAAAAAAAATCTGTCTGAGCAGTTTTTAATTTAACAGGCAAATATAGTGTTTTGTATCAATATTCTTCYCTTTTTTCTCTACCCCCAACAGCTCAACTCACCAGAAGACTAACACACCAAAAGTTCCCTTTATTAGAGTGCTTGCTGACATGAACTAAAYTGTCAAATTAACGACAAAATCCTTAGGGAACCAAAATCCCTACATGGGAGCAATCCCTGTGCAAAGGAGCTTTAGCTGAAGACCAAAGCAGYTCACATTACTTAATAAACTATTAATGTTACAAATTTTTAAATATGTCAGAACAATGGTACATTATACACATCTCCTTACAAGAATTCCATCAAGCTGAGTTTCTCTCATACTGGAACGGTACTTTGGTACAGTTTATCATCTTTAGATAGATAGATAAAATGGAACATTTTAACATCCAGAGCCTTTAATTTTAAATAGATGTTTATGTTTCATCAGATTAAAGTTGGAGCTGAAACATACATWATGAGCTTACTTACTTTAGTCATCATACTTTAATAAGAATATTTAAAAATTCTCAAGAATTGCTGGGTGTGGGGACCATTAATTTGGGAGGAAAAAGCAATGATTAGATGTGTTCCATTTCAGAAYTTCTTGATTTTCCTCAGGAGTCAGTGTGAAGGATACATTCAACAACAGAGACAGGGAGGGAGAATGAGGGAGGATRCGGTAAGATTCGCATAAATGTTAGAATTTTACTATTGACTGTTACTATTTTATTTAGTTATAATCCTTTAAAACAAAAAACCCAAAGCATAGCAAACAAATAAATAGAATCCCCCTACCCAAAACAYCCCAAAATTTTCCTTCCTCCTCTCTTTCTCTGTCTTACTCTGAAGTGATCTGACTCATTCATATTTCCAGCTCTAGGTGAAATCCTTGTCAAACACTGACAGGAATCATGAAACTACTCATTGTAAAATGTCCTTTTCACATTTTAGATTCTTTTGGCACTTACAAGCATGTAAAGTGTTCTTCATTATCCACTGTACAACACTGGGAAGCTACCAAGACGATAATTTTGATCAAAATGTACCAGGTTAAACTGAAAATGAGGATTTTGAAAGAGGAGTTTGGTTCTGCAGTTCTACGGGCAAAGCAGATGCACAAGTAGCAGGACTAAGGGAACCCTTTGATCTCACCCACCTTTCATGTATAATTGACAGTCATAATTTGGTCTCAGGGATGATAGAAAGGCAGCTGAGGCATTCTATGAGGTGCCTGTGTACAAGAGAGAAGCAACACGTGCTTGGTACAAGCTSAAAGGGAAACACAAAGCCGGAGGAGTCGGCATTGACGGCGCCGCAGTCAAACACAACAGGGCAGCCCACTGCATCTGGCCTTTGGGCAGCCTCTGGGTCACTCCTTTTTCCCACACAAGGGAAAAGAAGCTATTGTGCTGAGAAACACCCAGAAGCAGGGAACAGAGACAGGTTTCTTTACAGAGAGCAGGGACAGAGCACAGAGAGGGCACAGCAGAATGCTGTGTCCCAAGAAACGCCAGCTGAATACCCTGATATTTTTTTGTTTTTTTGGTTGTGGGCTTTTCAAAGGGCAAGGAGAAAAGAGAAAGAAGTTTTAATCTAACAGATCTCATGGACATTTTTCCAAGGCAGTAGTTCTGCTTTGATTCATTCCTGGCTGCTTGTGACAAGCAATGAGATTTCCCCTGGGCATGCAAGCAAAGGACTGGAGCWTGAGGTGTGCAATTTGGTGGCAAGAGAAGAATCTTCTGCCTTCCCCCCTCAGGCCTTTCTGGTTGCACTAGCCCACTKCTGCCTCACCCACCCCTCCAAGAGACCTTTGAAACAGCAGGAAACAGGCTGTAATGACAGTGGTATGGGAGGCAAAGCTTTAGGTTCAAGTAAGGTGTAATCACAGAATCATWAARTTTGGAAAAGACCTCTAAGACCATCAAGTCCAACCATTGACCCAAAACTGTCAACCTCACCACTAAGCCATGCCCTAAAGTGTCACATCAACGTGTATTTTTACATACTTCCAGGGATGGGAATTCAAGGACTTCCCTGGGCAGCCTGTGCCACTGCTTGACGAACTTTTCTGTAAAGTATGTTCCCCAGTAGCTCATCCTACTATCCCTTGACACAGTTTGAGGCTGTTTCCTCTCATCCTGTCACTGTTATCTGGGAGAAGGRGCCAACACCCACCTGGCTACACCTTCCTTTCAGGGAGCTGTAGAGAGTGATAAGGTTGCCCCAAGCCCCCTTTTCACCAGGTAAACACTGCCAGCTCCCTCAGCTGTTCCTCATAATGTATTAAAATTAGAGGGTTTTTTAATTCTCTGTAAAATTAGAGAAATTACATTCTCGCTATGTAAAATTAGAGCTTTTTTTTAAATTCTCTGGCAAAACTAAAAAATATCTTTTTAGGTAGAGGTGTTGACATTGGTCCTTTAGGGCAGGAGTTAAGATGCTGGCGCGTTGACATTTTGGTGACAGGAGCTAAAAGTCAACTCTCACATGCTTTTGAATAAAAAGTCACCCAAGTAGAAATGGAAAAAAGAGTTAAAAACTTACTTATGTGCAGGCAGGTTAACACTGTAATTAAGTTTTAGAGTGAGCACAGACAAAACATTCCCACAATGGGATCCCTTCAGTACATCAGAGATAGCACAAATCAAAACTTCACAATACAGAKGGGTCCAATTTGCTGCTTTTTCAATTTGCATATTTTTATTTTTGTCTTACAATAAAAATCTTTAATGCAAGAGTTATTTCTATCGTGATTAATTTCTGTTAATCTGCACGTTGGTCTCTACTCTTTTCCAAGCAATACCTTGGGAGAATAGATATTTTTACAGGTAGAAGAAAAAAAACAACCTTTCATTTCCTGTTAAATACCATCAAAAACCACTCCATAACAAAMAGATGCCTAAATCCTGAACTAAATTGCAAAGAAACAGGAAAATTCTGAGGGTAGGAAAAGGCTCTCCTCCAAATCAGGATYCTGTATGCCTAATCCTGAGGGAACACAAAGCATGGGGCCTGAAGTCCTGGATGCCTCCAAATTTTCTCAATGTTTCTACAACAAAAGTTTTTTTTCCTCATTTTAGACACTTCAGTGATTTTTTTTTTTTTCTGGACTTCATTTTATGATAATATTTCCACACTGTTTTAATTGCTGCTAATTCTCTCTTCTGTGGGGATGTATAGCCCCAGGCAAACACCAACAAGCCTAAGGTCTGTAGAAAGATATTAAARCTGTTTGGTGAGAGCACAGTTTCCCTTGTGGGTGATGCACTTTKTGCACAATGTGCACAAGTAGCAAACCAGAAGACTCCTGCTTCTAACACAGAATGCTGGTTTAATGTCACTAGGAAAGATTTACCCTCCCTCTTTGCCCAGGCTGCACTCTGGGGAAAGTCACTTGGGGTCAGAACAGGATTTTACCTGTGTTACAGTGTTCTGCATCCATAGCAAGAGGAAACTATAGCAATAGGCAGTGAGGTACATGCTTGGGGGGAAAAAAAACCCAAAAACATCTTAAAATAAGAACTATGCTGAAAAAAGGCCATAAAAAAAAAAAGGTTTTAAAGCTAAGCAAAGAGAAGAAGATGAGTTAAAAAATATAAGAGACTTGAACACTGTCTCTCCTCTGTACTGCTTAAACAGACCTGTGCAAATGCCACTGAGTGAAGTCACATTACAGGCTCAGTTTATTGACCACTGGTGTGACATCAGCCCATGCAGTATTTTGTGCTGTAAGCAGATTCATAAAACTTTTTATCCTCAGGAAAGTCAGGTGTCAGGATATCTGCACCGCAGGGATTTCGTCTGGCTCCTAAGCAGTTTTAAACCTCAAAATCCACAACATATACAATAAATCTGTAAGACAGATGGCCATAAATCCCTAATGAAGCAGTGCCAATGTAAATATTGTAAAAAGGATAAATAGCACTTAATTACACCATTGGCAAGCAAGTTGGGTTTTTCCTCATCTTCATTCTGCTCTTCACCAATATTTAAGTCTCTCTCAAGCCTACAGTGTGTGCAGCATGGCTTAGTGGTGATTCCTTGTTCTTCCACTGCTTCTCTTTTTTTTTTTTTTTTTAAAAACCAAAACTGTTGATTTCAGCATATGTGGAAGGCACAGTTTGACACATAGAAGTAGACAAAAAATATGAAAAACTGGTAGGGGCAGGAAAAAACCCCAAAGATTAACAAGCTGCTGAGGTTAAAAGAACAAGAAAAGTTCAATGGTTATTGCAGGGGTGGAGGGGGTCTTTAAAACCTTTCAGCTCTTTTCCAGGCTGTTCTCATGCTCTGCTGCTGAAGACAGCACTTATGTGTTACCTTTCACTTGAGCTAGTCTGTCATATTCAGTCCTGGCTCAGAGTTACAGGTTTACTCATACCTTTTCAGCACCCTGTTATTCCTTAACCAGCTGACTAGCCAGATAGGAAACAGAACTGAAAACTTTTTCCACCTCTTTTCAGGCTAGGGGACCCTAAGAGCATTAGGAAGTCAGTAATACATGTATTTTTCAAAAAAGGAACTATATTCAAACAAATAAACACAAAAAAACCAACAACAGCCAAAAAAAAAAAAAAAAGGAAACAAAGTTTCATGTCTGATGGTTAGGTTTTTCATTTATCTCTCATTCTTTCACAAACAGGCTAAACCTTTATCTATGAACCAGAAAATCT
>NDFG01000135.1:3702413-3798982 GCA_002167245.1 Sporophila hypoxantha
CTTCCTTTAAAATCTGCAATTTATTTTGATACACACACCTATCATAGCACACCTTTATTTCTACAGATGTTTTTAAGAAGTTGCTTTGTTTTGAAAAAGAAAAAAAACCTCAGTACTGTATTAAGAGAAAAGATTTTTTTTCTGCTTTTAAACTATATTTTAACCCACCCTACAGCTATTGTAAAGTATTATAAAATACTGGAACCTTGTAAATGCAATATTAAGCATCTTGTTCATGTGTAGTGGACATAAAACTTAGTAGTTTCATATAGCATTATATTGTCCCTTCAGTGATTTTATATAAATGTGAATATTGGTTTGGTTATGGTTGCCATGCGTGAATGAACAATATTGGCATTCTTACASCTTTGAGTGAAAATTTCAATGCACTTGATTAAACCAAGAGAGAATTGTGTTTTGAGGACTAAACACAGCTTTAAGGTCCTATTTCACAGCWGATTCAAACAGATGTAGACAATCCTCACACTTTTTAACTTTTCCTCTGCAGTTTTCAGCAGTCTTGACCAAGAAACATTGGGAAAAATATATAAAAATAATAGAACAATTGGAAGCTTGGTGATCTTGCTRAGCCCACAGTTGCTTGCTTAGAGTTTTGCTTGGCTGAAGGTTGTTCCTAAATATCCAGGGAAGTAATGACTTCATTTAGTTGGTAGATAAATTTTCACCACTGCTACACTGACTCTTGAAGCAGCATTCAGACAGAGCATTCAAGGCTCAAAACACAAATCTGTGTATGTAACTCTAGAATTGCTCTCTCTGCTTTTATGAGAAAGCAAAGAGAATAAGGGAGTGGGTTTTCCTCAGGGGATTGCTGTATTCCAGACCTGGCATTCATAAAAGTGTGTTACAAATAAAGCAGCAAAAGATCTCCAGACCTCACCACTACCATTCACTTTGGWTCAGTGCCATTGTTCACAAGCAAAGTTACTGAATCCCCTGGCTCATTCTGCCTTGTGTYACCTCAAGGCTTTTCTGTTTCCCCATTCTATAGAATGACATGGATCAAAGACCCAWAGAGTACTGAAAACATTAAAACCAATTAACACAAACTTCCAAATCACCRGATTTATTTCTAATTCGTTTTGCCATTATAGATTTGATGCACTTTGTTGCAAGGAGTGCAAGAATTCAAGAACACAGAAACAGTAGATTGGCTATTAAGGGAAAATTCTTCACCAAAATGGTTGTCAGGGATCAGAATAGGCTGCCCAGGCAAATGGTGGAATCTCCATCCCTAAGGTATCTAAAATATGTGTGGATGTCAMACTTAGGGACATGGTTCAGTGATGAACATGACAGGACTAGGTTAACACTTGGACTCAATCATCAAGTTTGGAAAAGACCTCTATGACTGTAAACCACAATTACTAGAAGTAAAAAAAAAAAATTGAATAAAAAATCCCAGGGTATTGTCGTGGTTTGACTGTTAAAAGATGAAAGGGTAAAGAAACATGATTTCTGTGCTGTGGAGAGAATATCACTGAAAGATAAGCAAGCAGAAAAAAATGGAAAAGAAACAGTGACATTCAGAAAATTAGTCTCACTGGAAAGTGATTTACTTCTCACTGCTGTAATGACACCAAATTCTGTTTCAGGTGCATTAAATATACAAAGCTGTTAGTGTTAGTCATCAAGAGTGAAAGGAATGACACTACTTATTAATCTTAATAGATTTCAAGTTTTGGAAGTGATGATTAAACTTCTTCACAGAGGATGGTAGGAGACCGTTGAAAACTTCATCTCAGGAATTCTTTCAGTCCAACAAGTTTTGCACTTCTTTTTTTTTTTTTTTTTTTTTAATTTTTTTTACCACCAAGAAAAAGCAGAGAGTAACTTTATCTGCCATTTTAAGTAGCAAAATGTCTCCCAGCAGAGCAATGCTTTCATCATCTGGCAGTCATGTCCTTAATGAACACACAGTCAATATTGCCACAATTCTCCAGTGAACACCTTTATGGTTTGTTAGATCTGCTAGCTATTAGTCCTGCTGTCCTCTAGCTATATTTCTCTCTGATCTCCCAAGTTAAGCATGTGTAGGTTGGGTGAGAGTTTTAAAGAAAGTGTTCCTAATTGCCTCCAGTTGCTTCTGGGCTTGGCCTTAGTGATTCAGACTCTTTTTAAAAAGGTGTCTTCAGTAGAAGATAAATTCGCCATTTTCACCTTGGGATAACAAAGATATAAGATAAATCAAGGAAAGGTAGAAAGAGCACATTGTGATGGAAAGACCCACCTWAGAAAAAAGGCTTCTATCACACCTTCAGATAAATTAGATGAGGTCAGCTTTGTACTTTGCTCCCCCACTGGGAGGGATTTTTGTTTCCTGATTTTTCTAGATGTAAAACTAAAGCCTCTTCTCTTCTTTGTACACTTACTTTGCCTTAGGAAGGATAACATATGCTATTCATCTTAAAATTAAGGGAAAGGTTATGGGGCAGAGTTTTTCTTCTTTTTTTTTTTTTTTTTTTTAATGAGTAAGGGCTATAAGCTAATAGGGAAGCAATGCCTTCCTGAAATACAGAGAATTTTTTGATGTTGAAGATATCCTTAGTATTCAAGACATCCTTTGAATAAAGACACCTTAAATCTGTCAAGATGATACCTCAGCAATTCTCCCAAATATCCATAATGCTAAGTCCAGGACAGAGAAGCAATCCCCTGCCAAACCCCCCCAAACTCATTATGGTTTAAAATTGGCAAGACTGAATGATATTCCACTTATTCTATCTAAACTTCCATAACATTAATTAATATAACTAGCTTCTAACAAGCTATTATTTTATAGCCTAGATTTGACTATAAATAATTTCTTCTTGTACGAGTAAGAAAACCATGCTTTAGCAGCAAGTCCCTCTGTCACAAACTCACCCTTAGGGCCAGTTCAGGTTCCTTTCTCTGCTGCAATCCTTCCCACCGTGCCTTCCCTTTTCCTTGCCCACAGTTCTTAAGAAGGATGAGGCTTAACCAGCTCCAGGTATTTTTTGCCAATGGGTAGAGATACAGAAGGTAGGACATTGAAACAGAGCTCAGATTCCCACTCCCCACCATCCCTTCACTAAAGATGAGTTCCTTCCCTGCACTGCTGCCATGGTCTGCTAAACTCCTTCCTTTAAACCTGAATGCATCAGAGGATGGTGTGGGTTGGAAGGACCTTAAAGATCCCCTACTTCAAATCTCCCTTCCATGGACAGGGACATTTCCACTCCATTCAGGTCCAATAAAATTGCCATTAAACAAATATAGTCACATAAATTTTCCTTGTAACTCAAAGCATAAAGTTGGATAAAACTGAGGAGAAAGATCACACACCCTCAGGTTTAAAAGAGAAAAAAAAATCCCAAACAAAATCCAAAAAGCAACAAAAAATATACCCTTCCTTCACCTTTAAACCTGAATGCATCAGAGGATGGTGTGGGTTGGAGGGACCTTAAAGACTGTCTCTTATACACATCTAGATGTGTATAAGAGACAGTTATATTTCTTTGCATTTTGTTCTGCTATGCCTTACATATCATGATTTGCAGTACCTGTTAAAAACACAAACATTTGAGGCTGTTGGTAATTAAAAACAACACTGCTGACAGGAATAGTCACTTCCTAATTAAGATGTGCTTTAAAARGTAATTAAGCTATAAGCTGTCTTTTCACACGTTAAATGGACATCCTAACTCWAATCACTTGCAATTAAATCAATCAATCAGAAAGTATTTTTGGGAACCACAATCACAGATACAATCAATCTAATTGCTGTGTTTCCCTAAGAAGTTGCAGTGATCCCACAGGACCAGAYGAGCAGGAACAATACACGAATTAAACAATCCATTTGTACAAACCTGTTCTGAAACCTTGTAGAGTTTGGTCAACGTATAAAACACAGCCCAGACCAAATCACCTGTGAGTACACTGCTGGAAATCCCCAAAGCTTACTTGGCTGGTTTCCTCCAATCAGTGGGATCAGAATGGAGMGTGAACCATGGACAAAATCACTGCTCTCCTTCTGGTGAGAGGAGAATTGCATGAGATAAGAATCTCACCTAATTTCTTTCTTAACAGCTTTGAGGTTTTTCTTTCTTAAAAAAGTGCATTTATTGTCTGTAGTGTCAAAAATGCAAAAAAAGGAGAGGYGCTGCATCCCAGTGAGGACAGGCTGAAAGAGTGGGATTCAGCCTGGAAAAGAAAAGCCTCTGGAGAGACCYTTCTTTAGTACTTAAACTGGCCCTATAGGAAAGACTGGGACAAACTTTTTATCAGGGTCTGCAGAAATATGACAATGATATAATGAGTATAATATATATAAGGATAATGGTTTTAAACCGAAGGAAAATTGATTTAAGGTTAGATATAAGGAAGTTTTGTTACAATGAGGGTGGTGAAACACTGGCACAGGTTGCCCAGAGGGATATTTCCATTCCTGGAAAAATTCAAGGTCAGGCTGGACAGACTTCTGAGCAACCTGATATTGTTGATCTCCTCCCTGCTCATTGCAGGCATGTTGGACCAGATGGCMTTTRCAGGTCCCTTCCAACCCAAACCATTCCATGATTGTATGAGGTTTGTTTTATATTAACTTCAAGCCACATCAGTATTTCATTATTTAGATTTTACTGCTTGGTCAGGTACATGCTTTTTTCACATAAGAAAACTCATAAAACGTGTCCTATTTCTGCAATGAAAAGTTATACTTTGCTACCATGTACCTTGCTGTCTCTTCAAATCAATTTGTCTTTTTTGAGATAGGTAGATAGATAGATAGATAGATAGATAGATAGATAGATAGATAGATAGATAGATAGATGATAGATAGATAGATAGATAGATAGATAGATAGATAGATAGATANATAGATAGATAGATAGATAGATAGATAGATAGATAGATAGATAGATAGATAGATAGACAGACAGATAGATAGGTAGATATAGATAGATAGATAGTTAGATAGATAGATAGATAGATAGATAGATAGATAGATAGATAGATAGATAGATAGATGGATTCAATGAAGATAAATGCAGATGAAAGCATCTGGTACCAATATCAAAGCTGTTTTCAAGGCTGCTCAGGACTCACAGAAAAATTTCATGCATGCCAAAAATAACTACAGCTTGTAGCTTAAAGATAATCAGTCCTCATGCAACCACCAAGTCAATTTTTCTCCAGTRTAACTTAGCACAGGTTTATGAGCCAGGAACACAGCCCATTGTTCCATGACTTGCATTTGACAAACCCTGTAACTGAAAGAATTCCACAGCTTACTCTCTAAAACTGCTGCTACCAGACCATCTCAATAGTTAAACACCACCTCCAGGCTACAGATAAAAGATGATGTTGAGAAAGMCAGAAACAATTTACAGCTATTTCACATGACAGTTGTTTCAGGCTTTCCATMGGCTCATAGTGGAAGTCAGTTGCATCTTGCCAGTGTTCCAAGAGCTCTGGTAATGAAGCAAATGACACAGACTTACTTGGAAAAATTTCTTCAGTGCATACTCCTGAAAAAATAATATATTGTTTGCTGCAACTGTCACCTTTTCTGTGCCAATGATGAATCCATCTGGCTGAAGTTAAGAATTTCATACACAAAATTGTTCAGTGTGCATTACAGAAATGCTATGCAGCACACAAAAGGGTGCAGAAAGCCATAAGTAGAGGAAACAACAGACCTAAAAGTTTTCTTCCTTCAGCAAATTTCATGTTTAAGTTCTTTAGCGAGAAAATAAGTATCAGACATAATATTTGCCAAACTAAACCAAATTATTTATGCAGTGCTTAAGAATTTTTTTTGCTGGAAGCCTCACCAAGAGGCTTCCAAAGAGTCAAGCAGTTGGTGTTCTTAGCATACAMGCAAAAATAGAARAATGTRTATGATGAAATGAGTATGACTTTCRGGCACTGGGCACCTCCTTTAGTGTAATGGTATGGATTTCCACTTCATTTCCACAAACAATGGCTCATTTCAGTCCAGGTTTTCTTCCCCAAGGCCTGACCTAGATTGTCACCCAACAGGACACACAGCAAATGCAAAAGAGAGGAGAGGAGAGGAGAGAGACCCAATGGTGCAAAGGTTTAAGTCAGTTACAGTTTGTGTAATATATAAATCTGGAAAACTAAGCAAAATTTATTTCTTGAGTTTTTGTTGTTGTTTTTTTTTTTTTTTATTTGATGGTGGAATTTTATTTTGGGTGCATAAAACATAACCCTAAAGTGTGAGTAAATGAAACACAGGAATTTCCAAGCTAGTCAACACTCCAATACATGTGAAACTATTGAGTATTGATTGTGTATAAAACAAGGAAATATTCAAATTGAAACACTGAATTTGGGGGTTTTAATAAGCTTTAATAGTTTTACTTTAGTAGGGCTGCATGTATATTACAGATTCCCAAAGCTAATTAAGYCTATGAAGAATGGGAAACACTGAAATGATTCAGAGCATTAGAGAAGGCACAAACACAATCAGTATGCAACAGCTGTCTTTTGGCTCCAAAAGCTAAATTTGGTTGCATCCCATCCAATATATTTGCTGAATACAAAGATAGTAGCCTATTCTCTAAAAAATTAATTAAAAAATTATAGAATTTTCCTTCCACCTGCTTCAGGCTTTGAAGAAAAAAGGGAAACAAAGGAATCAGTTCTGAATTGTATTCCATATAAGCTCTTACTCTGCTTAAGCTTCCAAATATATACCCAGTGACTCTGTAAATTCWTTACATTTATTAGCTTCTTACTTCTTAGTCCAATAAATGAGTCTGCTCAAGCAAGTTTACCTGTCATCTCAATTATAAAATTGAAAAATGTTTTAATAGCAATTTAAAGTAGTTCTAAAGAGATGGTTTATGGAGCTAGCAAACCAAATGTATGAAGAGTGTTATTTAAATAAGTTATGTATCTACTAACACAAGCAGAGCTCAACACAATACTAGAGTGAATRCCTAGGCTCAGCTTTTTCTCTTTAAAAAATGTCAAGGCAGAAGTGTTGGCTTTTGGAACAGCAGAAGGCATAATGGGAGAGGGGCTGAGGAATAAATTTGGCACCTGGATAAACAAATGGTGTTATTTAGCCCAGTTAAGTACAGAGTAATTTAGTTATGCTCTGGATATGACAGTAAATTGTGGGAATTCAGTGCAGCCTATGTTATTTTATAAAAAGACTATAAACTAACACATTTCAGTATTTCTACATATTCCAGCTAAAAGGTCAGTGCCTACTGACCTCAAAGACATTGGTCAATAGGTGATGTGCTGATTACAATCCACTTTCTTACACATTAGACACCTCTATTATTGTGGAGATACTTAAACTGCATTTTATGGCTGCATTTGATGTTGCAGGTAATGTTATATAATTGTATTTAATACAGTCATAAACCACAGGGTATTCAATTTATACTTTCTAGCTTATTATAAGTGTTTAAACAATTTTCTGCTTTTATTGCGTTCCTATGGAACATTATGGAAAAAAATGCTCCCTGACTATTTTTCATAGGCCTAGTRCAGATTCATTTCTCCCTAAGGTCCTGCTTCCTGAGACAAAATATACTCACCCTCACTGCTTTCTTTACTTTCCCACCAAAGCTGCAGCAGAACTGTGTGTTTTTTCACTCCTCAGCCACCCAAATTAGGAGGCAAAGTGCCTTAACCCAAGTCACCTTGCTCCAAATGGCCCCACAGACAAACTGATGAAATATTGGTGAGGGACATGGACAGTGAGGGCAGGGGGTTATTGACTGAGCTGAAYTGCCCTGGAGTGCTGGCACCAGTGCTGGCATCCCAGTGGAACAGAGAGACACCCCTGTACTGCAGAGGAACCAGCAAGCTGGGCCATTAAACAATTAAAGGCTTGTAGCATCTGATAGAGATGAGGCAGAGAGAAATAGGACTGTGTCCTCTGTGGAAGAACAAGCTTTGGGGAGATCTTATCACTAAAAGAGTAAAAAATTACTTTAAAAAACTGAGTTAAGACAAGAGACGGTGACAGAGCAGGGGGCAAACCCTGAATTAAAGAAATATAATTCTATGAAAAGTCCAACTCGAGTCATAAGTTATAAAAAGTTCAGTTCAAACATTCTTTTATTTTTTTTATTATGATGTTTGTTTGCTTGTTTTTTTTTTTGTTTAGACTGTGGGGGTAGTCAAATGCTGGATCAACTCTTTGCTGAATGCAAAGAGGTTGCAGAGTCTCAGTCTGTGGAGAGATCCAAAATGCAAGAGGGCACAGCACTGCATAGCCAGAAAGATCTAGAACAGGCTCTTGACATATTGTCTATCATTGGCAGCATTAAAACTGAGGGTTCCTTTTTTATTTTTTAATGGTTTTAGGCATCATATTGTTAAAAATGGTTTCTGGTGTTTGATTATGCCACGTTTCCATCTTCTCCATTGCTTGTATTAAAATAAATAGCTGGATTTTTTTTTTTTTTTTTTTTTTTTTTTTGCTTAAGCATCTCAGAACCACTAAACAGTAGGTATTTGTAGGATGTTAGTATCATTTCCAGTTTGTCTCAGCCAAGATCATAACCCAGTTATCTGTAGTCATCACTCACCATGGAAGCCAACTTGGCAGTTCTTCAGAGCTTCTATTGAAAAAGGACTCTAAAATAAATGAAATGGGATGCTGGGGAGAAAAGAAAAAGAACACTCTGCAATTTTAACAGAGATAAAACCAACTTATTTACTCTTCATTGTTGAAATGCAGCTGTAACTTCATCTGAGTAGCAGCTATAGTTATYTTATTTTTGAGGAGACAAAGAAAGAGGTAGACTTCTCATCACATTGCTTCTTCTTCTRTTGTAAAAATCTGAAATTCATTGATCCTCCTGTAAACCAAAATAGAAATTACTTTGTAGAAGGAAGAATTGCAAGACGAGGAGAAACTCTGGATTCTTCTCAAGACAATATTTCTGCATGAGTTTTCAAAAATTTTCAAATCCTTTTCAGTCTTGATTTATTGGGGGAGATAGAATTTGCCTTTATTATTTCAAAAGCTTTTAACACTGGGAAGAGTCACCTTTTGATCATCATGTTAACACCACCTCCTTGAAGAATCAGGGCAGGCGTTTGTTTTCCAAATTTATTTCATAGCAATTGCCAGGAGCTCACCTAGGGCAAATACTAATGTCTGACTTTTAGACACGGTTCTAGCATCAGAACAGTTTGACTAAGAAGAAAAAAGAGTTTTGCTTAGTCTTACAGGCTTCCTAGGACATACTTTGGTCTCACTGGTGATCAATGTCATGCTGACCTTGGGAAAGCCCAAAATGCATGGAAGAACAGTACTTGGATGYTTGCATTGAGGGAATGTGCTCCCTTTTCTTTCTTGTTTGGGCTCTGCCCTATTGCACCCCTCTAAGCCCAGGAGAAGCCAGTTGACAGCAGCAACAAACAGGAACTAAAGCCTTACTAGCAGATTTTATTTTAAGACATGGCAAAATATGTTTTACACTGCAGCCCTGGGACACATTCCCAACCTTTTCAATGATTCCATTTCCACCCTGCAACTATTTTATTTTTTCATAAAGGATTCAAAACAGACAGTGACCTCCATAGGTGGGCATTTCAGCTCCAGGATATTCAGGGCAATGGGGCTGTGCTTCTAACCAGCAGAATCTCAAGAGCAGGCTCAAACCATGTGCCACATTCTRGGGACCCACCTAAGAGCAGTGCTGGGCCTCCAGAGCCAAAGCCAAACACAGCAGAAAAGACTTCAAAAGAAAACTCTGGAATCTGGTAAAGAAACGCATAATAAACTAAATAATTAATAACAATTATTACATGTTTTTTATATGTTGAATGCTAGATATTGTAAGAGGAACAATCTTCCTCGACACTTTTTAGAATCKAAGTTAGAGGTGTTATTTAATATTTTTTAAAGAGCTGGTCCATTTCTTAGCCAGAAGAAGCTGTTTGGCAATGTTTTGGAGCTGCCCCAAATGTAGCAGAGACTGTTACAACACAGCATTATGTTGCTTATATTTTAGTTATGCCATTTGCATTTTACTACATAGCATAGACAGGTAATCCATGCATCAGTGAAAAGAGGCAAACCCAGGGAGCAAAGCTAAAGCAAACCAGCTGGTAAATTTAGTCTGGTTTAGAATAAGGTAAACTACTCTGGGTTTTTATTACATCCATTACAATGGTATTTGTTACTTACATACAGAAATCCAAAACAGCTGGACATAGTATGCCCTTCCATTTATTAAAAAAAAACCTTTTAATTTTATTTTTTTTTTTCTTAAAAGCAGCTAGAAATGGTTTCAGCAGCCTGGCAGAAGGATTTTAGGGGGAATCAAGTGGCAGCAGAGGCTTTTTAGTGGAAGATAAGCTACATAAGCAATGCTGAAGTTCTGCTCTGTGGCATACATAAGACTGTTGCTTAGACCTTGTAGTCTCTGATCTTATTTGAATCTGTTTTAATTTTTCACCATTTCATTCTGTTCTCCTTCTCTTTCCCTTCCCTCCTGTTKCCCAACCTTCCTGACCAGTCCTCTCACCTTGTTCCTGGCCAATCATAGACCTGTTATGCAAGTCTATTTCCAGAACTTGTTTTCATTCACCTACTGTGGGAATCCACAAAATCAGAGGGTTTTGGGAAAGCTGCAAAAGGCAGGCCTCAGAGACAGCCAGAACTGTGAGTAGAGCTAAGCAGCAGCCATGAGATTGGTCAGCAGAAAAATTATTTAAAACGTAGAAAAGCAAGGACAAAAAGAACAATGGTCTGTGTATTAATGCTTGTCTACGAATAACTCCCTAAGCTACAGAAAAGTTTATCTAGCAAGATATTAGGAAGTTGAAGCTTAATAATGGAGCTCTGTGCATTGTGTTTTAAGGCTTACAAGCAGGTATTGTATTTGAAATAAGCAAGCATTGTTTAACCAAAGGTACCTGTGCTTAATAGTGGTTGGATAGAGCTACTGTCAATGTGCTTTTGCTTTGTGTGATCGGTAAAAAAACTTATAAAGTGAGTTTGTAACATTAAGTTCTTGGTCTGCTGCCTGGGATGTGAGCTGCTGGCATCTTCCATTGTCCATCAGCCATGTAATGAGACTGATGCTGGAAAATAAAACAGCTCAGGGCAGTTCCACAGCCAGTCCCATCTCGTTCGATGTCTGTACAATACCCCTGGCTGGTGAACAACCTACCTCTTCCCTGATGCTTAGTACAGACTCTAGAAACTGCCCAGAAATGCAGATGAAAGGGAGGAAAAAAACCTCAAAGCAACAAAATGTCCTAATTTCATCTGAGATACAGGTAATTTTCTTCTACTAGCTGGTGCGTGCTGTGCTTTGGGTTTGATACAAGAACTATGTTGGTTCAACACTGGTGTTCCAGTAGTGCTCAGCAGTCCCACGTTAAATCAGGGAGACATTCCAGATCCCATGGAGGTACACAAGGAGCTGGGAGGGAGCATGGCCAGGACAGCTGGCCCAAAAAAGCCAAAGGGAATGCTGTAATGCAGAATGCTATGCTCAGGATATAAACTGGGGGGAACTGATTGCTGCTTGGGGGTAGGCTGGGCATCAACTGAGTGTGAGGTGAGCACTTGTGTTGTACATGCTTGCTTCTCTTGGTTTTTGTTCGCAGAATCTTTAATGAAAAATCCTTTCCTTAGGATTTTTTCTCCTGAGAAGCTGAGAGGCCTCAGGAACAAAATGTAAACATTGAATTATCTGCTGCTGTGGAATGCAACAGGTGCATCTGTGATTGGTCTCATAGAGTTGTTTCTAGTTAATGGCCAATCACAGTCAGCTGGCTTGGACTCTCTGTCTGAGACAGAAGCTTTTGTTATCATTTCTTTCTATTCTTAGCTTAGCTAGCCTTCTGAGGAGAACCTTTTCTTCTATTCTTTTAGTATAGTTTTAATGTAATATATATAATAAAATAATAAATCAAGCCTTCTGAAACATGGAGTCAGATCCTCGTCTCTTCCCTCATCCAAGAACCCCTGTGAACACGGTCACAGGTTTTATTCCTCCTGCTCTCTCCCTTTCACTACTGACATTATAATTTAATTGTCATACTATATTTTATGGTTTTTTCACTTATTGAATTGTTTATATCTCAACTCACCAGCTTTACTTTTTTTTTTCCCTGTTATTTTCTTTCCCAGTGGGTGAGGGGTGTGACCAAGCAGCTGTTTGGTGCTTAGTTACCAGCTGGAGCTAAACCACAACATATAACAACACAAAAAGCCAAACACCCTTCAAAACAATAAAAACCCTTTAAAAAAAGACACACTCCATTTCAGGGCTCTGTGTTTCACCAGAGGATAGCAGTCCTAAGGTTTCAACAGTGCCTGTCTAAAGCACATGAGCACATGTGAATCTCCCAATTTTTTAAAAAAGCATAAAAAAATTTAAAAGTTTTAAATTTAAAAATTAAAAAAATTAAAAATAATTTAAAAATTTAAAAATTTTAAAAATTAAAAATTTAAAAATTTTAAAATTTAAAATTTAATGTGTGCTCAGATGCCTTAGACAGGTTTCGGTGCCTGTCTAAGGCATCTGAGCACATGTGAATCTCCCAATTTTTTAAAAAAGCATAAAAAATTTAAATATTTTAAATTTAAAAYTTAAATTTAAAATTAAAAAAAAAAACCATGGAAGCTCCAAGAAGAGCAAAACCTGTGACCCAGTCCCTCACAGAYTTCCTTCAAGCTTGAGCTACTGAAATAATGCAAGAACTCTGCAGAGCTTTCAGCCAGATGGAAGCATATGTATTCTGGTTTTGTTTTTAGGAAGATTTTTCTGCYTGTTATTAATAAGAAGGGCTAAAAAAGGTAGGAGAAATCCTTTCYTCCATAGCAGCTTGCACCAAAAGAGTTGCAGTTTGGTCACAAACTCACAACTGAAATACTCCTGTGTTGAAAAAACATCAGGCAGTTTTAGCACCAAACACTACCTCTTCCATTTTATCTTTGGTATTTACTTTGAGGGTTGAGGRCCATAGTTGATATTTAATGAGGACATCACTGAATCAGAAGTCTTTAAAGGAAAGTTTGAAGCCCATTGATTGATCAGCCCTGCCTTAAAAAAATAAATAATGATATGAGGAGAGAACAAGAGTACAGAAGTGGACGCTGGGGGTGCAGCTAGCCATGGTTCATGCCTCCCTCTTTTACAGATCTCTCAATGGAGGTTTCTCTGGAGAAAGGGAAGAAAATTTTGCTGCAGCAATTTTTCAGGGTTTGAGAATTTCTCCACTTGCAGCAATTTTTCAGGGTTTGAGAATTTCTCCACTTGCAGCAAAGGAGGTTCACATCTCATCTCTGAAACAGAAAATGGAGTGGCACCACATCTCTGCAGCTATATGATCAACAGTTCRCTGTGAGACTTCCTCAGGTGAGAAAAGTCAAAATCAACCCAACTAAAAGACTGCATCCTTTCTGGAGCTCAGGAATGTCAGCCATAAGATTGCCTCCATAGTTAGATACATTTAGCCATTTTACTCCATATGTCCATGTTCTGAAGGAGCAAACTTATGRAAGTTCACTGATTCTAACTGCTGTAAATTAATTTAAAAGCTTACATCTACCATACTTTGTTGGCTGCAATAATTACACGTGAAAGATTACGTGACTTGAAAGCTGGAAGTGTAGAAAATGTATTTCTTGAGTTAGTCATCTAACAGCAGAAAGAGATTATTTTTGGTCATAGAGTTAATTTTAAATTAGAAATTAAGATTTTAGTAGAATAAAATAAAACACAATKCACTGAAAAACTTATTTTCTACAGCTGCTGGCAGTTCATGTTAAAATTAAGCTACCCACTTGAGCATTCTCACTCAAAAATCATCTTGTACTGAATAAATTCGTATGACCTGAATATGTTGCCTCTGCCAGTTTCCAATAAGTGTTAAAAGGCAATAGCCTGGAATTACCCAAAGAGCTTTAGAAAACAGTYCTAAGTGAGAAAATACCTTGAACGACATTTAAGACAAGTCTAACATGTAAAGMATGCAGGAAATACCTATTAATGAAGAGGAGGAAAAAATGAAAAGGAATGTTATGTCCATTTATAGTCAAGATATAGCCCTTGAGAGTAGCTTGGAACCTCTTGAAAAAAAAGACTTTTTTTCCCTTCTGAAATAAAATGCACATTTTTTTTTTCACTCACTCAAAACCTTAGATCAAGATAAAATTGCAGATGTTGCTTTACATGACTGGGATATTTTTACCAAAAAAAGAGAAAAGGCTGCTTTAATTAACCCTCAGTGTATATATACATGGAGGTAGTATAAATGAGTTTTCCCACCATTTAAAGGTGACAGTTCTTGCTTTTTAAATCCTCACTGTTTAGGGACACTCTTTTTTCCAAGTGTCATCTTTCCAAAAACAGGAAATTAGGGACAAGTGGAACATCTGATGTTTAAACTTCATTGGGATTCTCAAAATTATTAAAGCACATTTCCCTCCTCTCACTAGAATGGGTATATTAATGACACCACCACCATTTGGAGCACAAGTAACAYACTGCATCACTTGGCACATGAACAGAAGTTCAGTAGAAGTTTTTTTGGCATCACAATACTTATTAGTGGGATCAGTTAGAGTGCAGCTTGGAAATAGCTATTTCCACGTTAGTGACATAAATTATTTTCTAGGAAAAGAGCAAAGAGAGGAAGATATTTTAGTCTGTAAGGAAGTTGCAGAGTTGGGTGGAAACTCCCTTTTCCCATGTCTCTATTTTTAAGACTCCTACTAAAACCTGGCACTTTATAATTCACCACTAGGCTGCAGCCAGAAAAAGATAAGGAGAGAAAAAAGAAAAGGTGAGCATAGGAAAATTCCATCCTGAGAGAAAGGAGGTAGCCTGGGGACTAGAGGCAAGATAAACCTTTTGGCAGAAGCATGCAAAAGGGTGATGGATGCTAATGGAAGTGAAGCAATTCTTCATCAATCCAGGTAATCAGCAGAGAGCACAAAGCACAGAGTCAGCACCAAGGGCTGACACATCAGGTGAGGGAACCAAGCACAGCTATGCAAATGCTCATCTCTTGGGACACACAGGACAGATGATGGACCTGGTCAGCATAAGAGATTTGATAAACAGGATGCCTTGGCAAGAACAAACAGAACTTTGAGGGTTAAATCAAGAATGCAAGAAGATTCAATCAGASTGACTTGCTGGAAAAGAAAATTACAGCAAGAGATATTGTAAAATGCCTAAGTTTGTTTATGTGATGATTAACCCAGTTGTGGTGTTTGTGAGGTTCCCCCGGACGAGGTGGGAGATGAGAATTTGACTCCTTGTTCTCATAGGGATGATTTATAATTATTTTATATTATATTTTATACATATTATATTATATATATTATATATTATATATTTTATATATGATAAAGTTTATATATTATATATTATATATATTTTTCTATTTTCCTATTTTTTATATTATTATATTAGATTATATATTATAATTTTAAAAATGCTATACTAAAACTATACTAAAGAAAGAGAAAGGAGACATCAGAAGGCTTAAGAAGAATGAATAATAAAAACCTGTGACTGACTCAGCAAGTCCAGCACAGCTGGACTGGGATTGGTCATTAAGTTAAAACAATTCACATGGAACCAATCAGAGATGTACCTGTTGGTAAGCAATGTCCAGACCACATTCCCAAGCAATCAGATATTTATTGTTTTCATTCTTTTCTGAGGCTTCTCAGCTTCCCAGGAGAAGAAATCCTGGCGAAGGGATTTTTCAGAAAATATGACAGTGACACCCAATCACTGTAGTAAAACATCATTGGCCATCCTAAAGTAGTATCTCAGCATAGGTATTCCACAATAAATTTGGATTCTGCCCTCCAGTCAGTTGTCCCCATCTCTCTTTGTCACCAATACTCATCCATGGTTTGATCTCAGTCCACGGAAGGTGACAACAGAGCTTCCCATTCAGAACATATTTCCTTGTTTATCTCATCCACGTGTAAGCACAGAGGGAGGAGCTGATGTTTAAACAGAACATCTTTCCAGGCCAGAGAAGCAGCTCAGACTAAACCAGCAGCTCTGCTGGAACAYTGGCTGCAAGCAGGCTTGGCTGTGAGCTGGACCAGAAGAGTTTGGACTGCAGATTAGCAGTAAATGATAGAAAAATCCCATGATTTGTCTTTCTGGGGGAAGAGGAGGAGTATGGAAGWGGAAAAGAGTAATCCAGTGAAAGCTGCAGTGTTTCAGTTTGGGACAGAATGACAAAAATTGACCTTAAATAGAGCAAAATATGATTTAAACACTAGTATCTCACAAAAGATTTCAGTTGTAACTCTTAATAAGTGCTTCCACTAGGAAATGTATTTAGTCCAAGATTCTTGAGAAGTAGATGACATCTTACTTGCCTTTTTTGAAGTGCATTTTGGTCTTCAGGTGCTCCAGCCAGCAGTTCCCTCACCTCTCTCCCCTTTCCATTCTTACAGATGTTAAGTTTTGACTCCTCCTACGTCTCCTTCTTTTCAGGTCACTTACAGCACACAGGATACATGCTTATATTTTTGATTTAAAAGCAGCACACACATTATGTTTGAGAGGTATTACACATTTAGCATCATTTTCATCAGCACTATCAACCCTTGCCCTTGCTCCTCTTTACTCAAGAAATTAATGTTCAGCAATACTACAGCAACACAAATTGCAAACAGAAACACCTCTGGGAAAAATTCACTTCAAAAACAAACAAACCCCACACAGAAAGCACCCAGACTGTCACAACAGCTGTATGGACACATGTCTGGAAAACTATTTCTCATGGAGGTATATATAAAGATAAATAAAGCTTTTTCAAACATTTGCAATGGTGGTCAAGGGAAGAAATCAATTACCCAGGCTCCCTGTAGGGTCAATAATCCTGCCCTGGCTCATTGCTATAAATCTCAGTAAACAAGATAATTTTACATGCTAAGTCATGTTTACACAAGTGCATCAGTTTTTAAGACGGTGTGTGTTTGTATACCTATATATGTAACATTTTATTAAAACCTCACATAAAAATACACCTCAGATGACAAGGATGAATGCAAAGCTAGAAATGGAATTCARGTTTTGTTTAAAGAAAGGTTTTCTTCAGGCCTCATCAACCTGTAACCACACCCCACATGCAATGCACCCCACAGTCAGYTTTGCAATCTTCAGGTGCCCCCCAGCTAGCACAGCCTGGCAAGATCTGCATCACCACCTGCAGGTTCATTTTCCATGGATGAACAAGAGCAAGTGCTCTGAACCCTGGGGAAAGGTGTGGGAGGYACCACCCATAGCTCCAGTACATGTTTGTAACACAGTTGGCTTTCAAAGCTCTGTGTTTTTATGCCTTCACAGGGCTGTAAAGTCGTTTCCTCTGTAAAGAGAAATCYGAGTCGGAATTTATTTTTAGACAAATTACAGAAAATCATTGCTACTCTTGACACCTAAATGAAGGGGTAGAAGTAACCTGTCCTCTTGGCATACAACTAAGCTCCATTATGTTCAGAGATGCTGTAATTTCAACTGAAGCAATATCCTGGAATTTCTCTTTTCATTTTGGGCACAGGAGATATTKGCCACGTATTTTTACTTCCAGGCTTTTTGTTCTTGTTGTTTCTGACTAGGGATTTGTCACAGTGAGACAACGTTAAATCTGGGGATACTTTTCTACATGTTTACTTTCAGTGAAACTCATTTTACTTTAAATGCACAACAGCCTGGGTTTCTGGGTTTTCTTGGACTTGCTGGATTCAGTTTTAAGTGACAAAGCTCAGAACACCACAWCAACTGCTTTCCCCAAGCATGAGAGGATCCCAGAGAAATCAGTTTAAAAGCATGAGCAGGCTTAGGTTCTTTCTGTTACTTTTTGTAATTGAAACTTATTTGCCCGTATCCATGGTGTCTATTCACAGCTGCCCTCTTTCAAAGCTTGAATTAATGTTGATGCCTGAAAAGAATGATTTCTAAGAGGAAAACTCTACTGCCTTTCAAAAATCTGGCATTTACTTCCCATGTCTAAATCTTAACCCTTAATGAGTAATAATGAGTGCTGGAGAAGGCACAAGGAGAATTTTTGATGTAAGATCAGAGACAACTCAGAATCTCAAGGACACTTGATAAGTCAGAATTTACCTAATAAATGAGCTGCATTTTTGAAGTATTTTGATTATGTTATGCTTTGCTTTAGTTTAGACTTTCATGACAGTTGAAAGCAAAGTTATCATTATCACAGAAACATTTAAAATGAAATTGGTTTGAAAAACAACTGTGTATGATATTARATTGTAAATCATTCTAAAGTTTCTCAAGAACAAAAGGTCAGACACATAGCTCATGTAAATCAGTGTTGCCTTTTTGATGTTAATGGCACTGTATTAGTCTTAAGCCAGGATTTGGTCTGTAGTGCCCTAAACTTCAAGTTCAAAAATACTTTCTTGCAAGATTTGCCTTTCTGTAGTCCAGATCTGTCACATAAATTTAGTAGGAAAGACACAAATAGTAAAACAAGATCAAAGAAAGCAGACCTGTAAATCCCAAAATAAATTTTCTCCTTTAAACCTTTCTCCTCATCATTCCTCATTTATTATTCCTTCATTTTTATCATTTCTACCAATCCCCCTTCTCCATACATTCTCCAGCTGTGAATGGAATATTCAGCTATCAACTAGATATTATTACTTCATTACACTTTATAGGATTTTTTTAAAAGTGTCTCCCAGAGTCCAGTCACATTGTGAGTGATGCAAAAGCCTTCTGGAAACTTGAAATTAGATGTGATACACACATTAGACACTTCATTAGTATAAAGTGCCACAGACATACAGACCACTTGCCTTGAAAKAATTTCTATGATCAATAGAGTTGCTGAAAAAAGAGCAGCTGTAAATTCATTTGGCATTTGATCTAGTGCAGGATATATTAATTGGTGGATAGAGTTGTTCCAAGRCTTGCTAAAAAGCTGCTTATCTGGAAACTGTACATACTTTGACCCAGCACAGTTAAACAGGTTTCCATGCTTAAGTTACTGTAAAAAGTATGTAAATATCTCAACAGGAACCACATTCCAGTGGAATTGTCTCAGAGATTTGAATGACAGCAGCTAAATGAAGACTCAAAATTTTACAGGWAAAGGAGACACAGGGAATAGAAGCGCTTAATGGAAAAAAGAAGAACCAAATCTCAAAGCTATTGCYTGTTTTTTCTTATCAAAGGTTTTGAAACAATGCATTCAATGATCTTTTCAAGGAGTGCTTTGCTRTAAATTTAATAAAAAGAYTTCACAAAACCTACCTGCTATGTAYCAKCCCTACTCCTAATGCAAAGTTCTGCAAAAGAGAAGAGGATTTCTGATTACTTTGTGTCATCCAAGACTCATTTTCTCCAGATTCAGCAGACCCATAGATTTTGTATACAGTAGGTGTAAGGAAAGAGAGGAAAAGGAGAAAGAAGGATAAAGAAAACAGTCTAAATAGAGTGAATTAAATGCAAGTGTGCTGTCCAAACCTGAATACACTGCTGTGTAAAAGGTATGAACAGACAAGAAGGATTACCTGAGAGATGGAYAGCATCCCCTTCACTGCTTCCAGTCAGAGGTTTACATTTTACCAAGACATTTGTCAAGGCAGCTTTTATGCTCAGCCTGCAGCCCACTGCTCTTCCCTGCAGATCTACCTCACTAGCTATTCAGACTTCCATTTGATCCATAGAAACTCAGCTGGAACTACCTTACACTTAAATTGTTGTCAGTTCACATAATTCTCCTTTCAGGACACTTCAGCACTGCAGCTGTTCTGTCTGTACCTGCCATTCCTCCTACAGCAGCAGCACCTGGAACTTCAGCAGRACAGAAAAATCACTCAGCTTCCAAGTTATTAATGAAGGATATGGAAGAGAACTGAATTTAGGAAAGGCCCATGAAAATCACAGCCTATGAAGTTGACACATAAATACTCTCAGACTTGCTTTTCCTAATTACTTCTGAACTTACCTAGCCAGAGTTTCCCTAATAGGCTTATGAGAGTATCACATAAAATACTSTAAACTTTACAGCTTCTCCTTGATCTGCAGGGCTCATTACCCCAACACAGGAAGAAATTAGATGGACCTGGCATAGTTTAATCTCAGAAACTCCACATTACCTTCTCAGTGCCTAAATTAGATGMATATTTCACCAGAAATTGAAGGTGGCTTGACTGCCACTCCCAGACCTTTGATCAAACACACCAAGTACTAATTTTAAAGAAAAGGAAAAAACAAACAGAAAACACACAAACAGGAAAATTTTTCACTTCTTTTTCTTTTCTAGTCCACTTGTTAAGGTTTATTTGTATGTTGGTGTGGCTAATCATGGAGTGGTTTATTATCAACGTGGAAAGACCCTCCTTGTGTATTTACACCCCACACCTTGCATTCATTCATCCACTGCTGTTTCAGGATCCTTGATCAGGTCCTACTTTTTAGGGTAAGTTCAAAAATTCTTCAGAGATCCTAAAATTGTACTAACCCACAGGGCCACSACACAAGTGGATCATACTTTTTATCAATATTATAATAGCAAATAATAKCTTGTAGTGTCTGAAGGAAATCATTACTTCTTCCCTTGACACAAAGAACATTGCTACTCCCATAGTCCAAGGAGGATTAGGCCAAGAAAAACCCTTGGAATCATGATATTTTCCAGGGTACAATGCACTGGATGCTAAATGTCAGTTTTCAGGATGAAAACTCGTGGTTCTGACACAAGCTGGCATATATTAGTCCTTCCTTTCTTCCAAGGATCGAATCTGATTTTACTCAAACTTTTTTAATTGTTTAAAAATACCTTCAATTTATTGAGTTAGATATTTTTGCTAGATGCACAACATACAAAATTCCAGCTAAAATAAAATAGCACATGAAATTTTTCCTCCTTTAAAATTTTGCAAAATAACTCTTTTGGGTCTTACATGCAAACTGGCTACAAGTGAATTACTTAATGTGATGGGTAAATTAAAGTTTTAGTAGCAGAAATAAGCTAGAAAGAGGAGGGAGGAGGACAAGAAATAAGCAATTCATTTTCTTCCTACCAGGGTAAGAAATTTGGCTATGTAACTGAAGTAATTCATCATCCATATTTCCAACACCACCAATGCTCAGGGCAGCTGTTCTTCAGATAAAATTGTTTGAGAATCTCTAAGAAATAGTCATCTTAGCCAAAGAAGTGACCCAAATAATTTTGAATGTCAGAACTGTAGGAGCCTGATTTTTACCTCCTCACTAGTATCACTTTTAGTGCTGGGAGGAGCAAAGTGGGCAGTGTACTTGATAATCCTCTTAATACAAAACTGATCTCCAGGTTGCCACTGGTGATGTGATACATAGCCAATTTCTCTTCTGAAAAGAAAYAAACAGCAAGAATTGTCCCAGTTTCTAAATCATTGTCATCGTATTGCTGTTCACACACAAGTGACAGAACATGTCTGTGAATTAAAAACTACAAATATCATCTATGTGTGCAATAACCTTTAACAACTTTAACAACTGGCAAGCAGTTTATGAACTTACACAACAGCAAAGGCCAGAAATTTCTTGGTGCACGTATAAAATCTATTTCTCTAAAATAACTGACAATTATTAAAGGCAAGAGAACTGTTCCTATGGAACTCCTATTAAGAGGTTCTTCCACGAAGAAAAACAAACCCAAACAATTGTTCTCTCACAGGCTCAAAGTTTTTGTTATTCAATTCCGACTCAATATTTTCCCTCACGTGCTGCAAACCATCAAGGGCAACATTTTTTAAACTTGGGGAATTTAAGGCTGATCAAATGATGAATTTGGATAACTGTGTTTATTAGATAGAGAAAAATAAGCACTYAGTGTTAAGTATATTAATGTTTTAGACACAGCTAAAATTTCAGTTATCTAATTCAAGATAGAAAAGATGTACCACTTCTTTCCTCACATGTTTTGTACCTTCTAGCTAATAACTAAATATATTCACTTTTTTGATTATGTTCTTGGAAGATTAAAGGCATATGACCCTATACTGTGTCTGTCTATTCAGTGACACATCTCTGAACCAAAGTAGTAGAAGCCATATATTTTAAGGTCATGATTTTCAAAGCACACCAAAATTGCTTACTGCATATGTCCAGGAGTACTTCMAAGACACACTGAAATCCTATGTTTGAATTTCCTTAATAAATAGATTGGCTTCTTCTTTTGTAACAAAATGGTTAATCAGCAATGAAAATAGCTTTATGGTCAGGGAGCTTACAGAAATGCAAGGTGTGTCCATCATAAATACTATTAATCTGAAAATTCATATTAAAATCTTTCAGATATAGTGCTCCCTTCATTTCATCCAAGAACACTCAGAAGCTAGATTCTGCTGACAAAATGATTTCTGATGATTAGCAAACCCATGAGCTTGATGCACACTCTATCCTGACTTTCCCTCCTACCTTTGTAGCCACATGGAAAGAGGTCAGATAAGTATTGTACTTTTCTTTGAGGACAGTTCAAAAGCTCATTTAGCTGTGATGCTCCCTTTCCTTTAGGAAAAGATAAAAAATGATAAGTTTTACACACACTTGGATTCTTTTGCAGAGTGGCCCTGCTTAGTACTTTTCCCCCTCTCCAATTCTAGTCGAAGAACAAAAAGAAAGGCTTTAAACTCCAAAGAGACATTTGATAAATGTATTTCTGACCATGTTTTTTCTGGAAACACACCTGAAGCTGTGAGGTGGATGCTGAAAGGCCTCTCAAGTTGAAAGCACAGATGCAATGCAAAGAACTGCAGTAACATGTTGTACTGTGGGTTGTGTGGTCTACATGAAATAACAGRTTTGGAAATAATTTCTTTTCTAATGGGGTAAGGACACAGTTCAGTCCTGTTCTCCAGTGTCCTGGTTCAGAGCAAATTTGGGAGAGAACCCCCAAGGATGCTTCTCTAGGAAAGCAGATTCAATCAGGCCCTCCCCACAACCGGTCCGGGAGAAAATACCTCCTTGGAGAAAAGTGGAATAAAACTGTTTATTAAACAATAAAACCTAAACAATATTAAACAATAAAACCCCTTGCTGCTCCAAAAGAGATGACAAACTGAGAAAGTTCCCTCCCCGGGTTGCAGCTCAGCTCACTCAGTCTCTGATCAGTCCCTCAGTGCTGGAAATGTCGCAGGCCAGGCCCGGCCTGGTGGGCCACAGGTGGGACCTGTCGGTGCTCCCCTGGTGTTCAGTCCAGAGCAGGTTAAACAGGGCCAAAGAAAAGGGAAAAACCCACAGTCCAGGGAACTTTGCCTCAGCCAGCTAAAACTAACTAAAAGCAAAGGAGAGCTCTGTCCCACTGTCTGTCCATCCGCAGACAGCACAGKCCAGGAGCAGGAATGAGGAGGAGTGACAGGAGTATCTGAAAACAAAYTGCTGCTTCTTCTCTCCCCCCTTCACTCTCTGGAACAAGGCTTAAAGGTGCAAAACTTATTATTCAGCATAAACAGAACGAGAAGATTGGGGATAAAAGCATCATATAGTGAACCCAGGACACCCAGCAAACATCCTCAGTCACTACCCCAGACCACTCCCTGCTGGCCTTCACTCAGGGCTCCACTCTGCTCCTCATTTCCCTTATCTTTCAAGGAAAAGCTCGAGATCACATTCACACTTCCATGATTATCCTTGTCGAAAGGATCAGAGGTTACAAGGTGGCCAATATACAATTATCTTACATWGGGGGAGGCTGAGGGAAAGTAAATGGACCATCAAGTATACAGAGTTGTGTTCTACCTGCTTTCAAGCAGGTACAAAAAACACCCACACACAGCTTTTTCTGATACTAAAACAGATCCCTTGAGTGTGCCACAAAATATTTGCTTTTCTAGTGCAAAGAAAGTCATACTTTACAGAGGCAATTTAAACAATAAAGATGATCTTCAGCATAAAGAACAGAATCTAGAAAGCATGCACAAGATAAGCCAGGATGAAGTGCTGAGTTATACCCTTCCAAACTGAAATATTTGCTCTCCATTAGTACAGATACATTGCAAGCCTTCCCGGCTAAAACACTTAAAACCTGCTGGCTACTCTGTGAAACTCAATGCAGTTTTAATTTGGGTTCGATTCAGAATAATTGAGTTCTTCGTATAGACAAAGAAATTTTACCTTTTAGCTTCTTATTTTTTGCCCTTAATAAAACTATTATATTGTTGTTGATATAGTATGGACTGACCCATTCATTTTTGTGGGAGAATATTGCATATTTCTGGCAAGACTACAATGGCAAACATTCACTGAATTTTTGTTGCATCTTCTCAGGCAAGTATAATTCCTCAGGGTTTAGAGGAAATCTATTCCAGACTGTGCTAAAACTTAATTCCAGGCTACATCCTTCTATGTGTCTGCATTAAACTGGCTATAATGTGGAATTCAGATGTGTGTATATCAAGCTGTCTAAACTGGTTTGAAGTGATCCTCCTTCTTCAAAATGAGCTTAATAATTACAAAAACTTCTAAAGAACTATCCAAAGAACTATCTTCCATATAATCTGCTGTTCTCTTCAGTGCTGCTCCATACTTGAGTGCCACCAGGTTCTAATCTCATATAATCTAGGGAGAGATGCACAACAGACAGTGTAGTTGTAAGCTAACAGTATATATATGCACATAGTATAAATGCTAAAAAGTTCCACCCAAAGTACACACACTTTTAGAGTATTGAGAAAAAAAAAACAAACCAAAACAACAACAACAAAAAAATCCAAAACCTGGTTGCATGATGCAAAATAAGTAGTATCAGATTATTACTGAATTAAACATTAGTTCCACTTGAAAAACTAGCTGGTTTTGTTGTTGTTACAATTTGTATTTTATTTCACAAAGTATCCTTGCAATTCCAGTTTGAGTTCTTCCTTGTCTCCCAGTTTATCTTTAGCATTAAATCAGCATAACAACTGACTGTGATTTCACTACAAATTTCATGATTTAACTCCTGCCTAATTTCCCTGATTTTCAGTAATCAAGTATAAACACTGCTTTAGTCAAAGCATTACATCAGATGCTCAAAATTTTTATAATTTTTCTGGAATTTCCATCAAGTTCTTCTCCAAAGAATCTTTATTTCAGACCAAGCAGCTCTCCCTCATAAGCACAAGCTACTTCCTGTATTCCTGCACATCAAACTTAACATTTGGCACCATTTAAAGAGATTTTCCAATAAGCTCGCCRAAGAAATTCCATCGAATTAATTTAGATTATCATTGCAGTACATCACCTCAGTTCCCTCTGCAAATGCTCGCAGCAATTATATCACTGAATGAAAATCCTGAATAGCATCAGCAATAAAATTTGCTGAAAATTTGCTGAAAATATCCTTCAGATAAGAACAGTTCTTCACTGTGGCTGTTTGCTCTAGAAGTCCCATTTGATCAAGCCCAGCGAGCTGCAACAGCCAGCCCACACTAAGGATCTCCTTTGATGCTCTTAGGAGCTATGATGACAAAGTATTTTACATAATTAAAATATTTCAAAGCTGAGTTACAGCGTGCATCTACCAAATTTACCTGTAGCCTTACACTCAGTCACACCCTCACACAGCACTAAAGCTGCTTTTCTCACTAAGGCCACCAACCCTTCACAYCACTCTCCCTCTAACAATTTCATCACCTTGGGATTTTAACTCCTAATCAGAATACAATGCCTCAAGGCTTCTATCAYAGATCAGTTCCATTTACTTTTTCATTTTCCCTGTACTTCACTTTAGAGAGAGCCTGCTGAAAACAATAAAAAACATCCCACACCATAAAATCCYTTATCTCATTGCCTCCTTCTTCTTTAGCAATATTCTTCCTGCCTTTCTTTCCTCTGACAGGAAAACCCTCTGGAATTGCCAGGTGCTCCTTACCATTATCAGTGAACCATCACTGAATGCCCCCATCTCCTGCAAGCAGATGTGGGTAAACAGAAATCCAGCTGGTAGCTAAAAGTGTTTTATGATAACTGGATTGATTATGGACATCCATGGGCTTATTTGTTTTTGTAAGAAGATATGTTTTGAAAAAATTCATGAGTATTAGTACATTAGTCAATGCAGTTATTATCAATAAAATTACAGTTTCATTAAAAAAAACCTCCAAGAACATCCATTGATAATTTCCCATATTACATAGATGAAATATGAGTTCCACTGCCTCCTTTTATGCCTTCATACCTCATATCCCATCAGCAGCAGTTTTACAAGCACCAAAACACCAATGCCAACTTCCTACAGCTCCCAAAGTCATCCAGGTAGTCTTTCTCAGGAAATTTCACATTATTACAGCCTTACATCAATCTTTGCTGAAACCTCACCTCAAATCCCCAGCCTACAGTTCCTTCATTTGTCCCCMCTGCAAAAATGGGGATCATCCAGGTGGGCAATCGCTTTTTACCTCACCTGAATTCCTCTGTCACACATCAAAACAAAGATTCCTCAGCAATCAGGAAGAAAATCAAGTTCATTAAATTTCCTCTTCATTATTAGTCTCCTCTATTTGTGTTTTATCTCCAGTTTATACATTGCCGCGTATTCAAGGATTTGTTAAATTAAAGAATGTCCCAGACACATTTTATGAAAAATCCTTTCGTTAGGATTTTTTCTCCTGAGAAGCTGAGAGGCCTCAGAGGAAAGGAAAAACAATGACTATCTGCTGCTGTGGAATGCAACAGGTGCATCTTTGATTGGTCCATGTTGGTTGTTTCTAATTAATGGCCAATCACAGTCAGCTGGCTCAGACTCTCTGAGAGTCACGAGATTTTGTTATCATTCCATTTCCATTCATTTCCTTGCTAGCCTTCTGATGAAATCCTTTCTTCTATTCTTTTAGTATAGTTTTAACATAATATATATCATAAAATAATAAATCAGCCTTCTGAAACATGGAGCCAGATTCTCATCTCTTCCCTCGTCCTGGGATCCTTGCAAACTTCCACAAAAGAAGATTTATTTTCTTGAGTGCAGCTACACCTGGCTCGGACAAACCTGAAAAAATATTCTTATGCATTCAACATACACAGAGTATGCTTACACATTTATTAAACATTCTTACAGATGACAACACATGATTTATTCACAGTCAGAGCTTTTTGTTTAGGGTTGTATTCAGCTCTTTTAAAATAGGCCTTTTTTGCTTATTAATTCWCTAGATATTACTTGTGGTTTGATTAAATTTATGTGTAGGTTATTATGCAATAAAAAGACAGGAAAATTTTCATCACGTAAGTGTTGCTCACATCCCTCATAAATATTTTGGTTTCTATAAAACCACATGGAAAAAAGTTTATTTTATTTGCTAACCTACCTCTGGTTTATGTATTGGAAGGGTCAGCTGGTTTATTTACCTGAGGGGTCAAGGAGGGTCAATATTACTTAAAAAAAAAAACAAACCACAAAAAAACCCTGCTTCTATAAACATTTTACTGGGAAGGAATTACTTTCTTGTTACATCTTATTTGGAAAAAAAGTTGGGAAGGAGCTGAAGGAGACAATGAGAGAGCTCTTGAGTGGTTCTTTAAGCTTTTGGGTTTTTTTTTACTTTTTAATTTATTTTCTCTCTACATAAGTCTGAAGGCCTTCTACTTTGATTGGAAGTACCCCCTTTGCTCACTTCTGTACAGAAAATTAAGAAGCCAATAATGAAATTCAAATACTTTGGATCAGCATTTTTAAAACACAGTCACGAAGCTGTATTACATGCCCTTTAAACAGTATGTAATTACAGCACTATTCTTTTGAAAATGAACACAAAATGCAAGTGAACAAACAAGCAAATGGACATAAGAAAATAAAATCAAGAGTAAAACTGTGTTTTCATGCAATTTAATCTGAACTGTCTGCTTTCCTCCAGAAGGGACCGTCATCAACATTTGAAAATTCAAAGTATTTTATTCCTTTAGCAACAGCCTAGATAAGGAAAATTTCTGAGATAATGAAATTATGTAGGTTATACAACAAGACACAAGTAGTCTGTTTGATCACAAAATAAATGTTTTTAGAKAATTTTTTTAAAATTTGCAAATTTGGAATGAAATATTTAAACTTCAACAGTCACCTAAATATCCTCACATAGGCMACACCTTTCTCAAATATAAGATTTTTACCACTTTCTATAAGCAGGGACAGGAATAAGTAGTAGTACAATGATAAATTAATATCACTTTGGCAAATAAAAGGAAAAGGAATGTTTGGCTGGGGCATTCCTGAATCCATCTATTGCACTTCTACTCTGAYACTAAAGTGGGGTCATGCAATTCTCTAGTTACTTAATGTCCACTTCTGTACTTTAAATATGTTATTTCTTATCAGACTGAGTCCTCATGCTCCAATTTGCCCAGAAGAAGCAGAAATTGCATTTGGAAAATAGGATTTTCTTTCCTTTCTTTCTGTTCTTGGCACTCACTATCTTCATTCAACATGTAACATCATTTTGACACAATGCAGCARGTAATACTCCAAAATGGAATGCAATAAAAGCTACCCAGCATACACACAYATGAGGAGAAAGTCTATCATCACAAAAATGCTCAATTTCCATTGGCTACTGTTCAGTTTCAAACTATTCACCCAGCTTCACTAAGTCCTCTCAGATCCCAGCTCCAGAAGTGGCTGCTTACTTCTGAGCATCACACAAACACATCATTTCCTTGCTGACCACAATCAAGCAGCATTTTTTTTCCCCCAAATTATTAATACTTTGCCTGAAAAWGGTTGTTTCTGTTTCATTGCCAAGMATCTCTATGCCAGTGTAGCATACYAGGAAGGCTTGCATGGGCAAGTGCCACCAGAGCACAGCAAGGCTTTGATGCAGCCAGATTGCTTTGAAAGGGACATAAAGCACCAAGGAAACATTCTTTGGAGGAGCAGTTTACTACTTCAATAAGCTGTAAAATCTACAAGGAAAATACATGGGAGAGTGTAGGATATTTTCCTATACCACTCATATATTGTCAGCTCTGCCCCTTTATATAATTTACTCACAACAGTTCCAGCAGGTTACAGCTACTGTACTATTAAATTTGTTTTGGAAAATCATTGTGATAAAATGCAAAAAACCTCTTTCTTTGTCCTAATGTCTTTTTGTTATTGAGTCAAACTCTGAACGCCCACATGTATAAAAAAAATATAATTTCAGTCAGAAAAATATATTTTCCTTTCTGAATTTTGGTATTTCTTTATTCTAGGAGAAATGGAACAGGTTTAACATACAGACATTTATGTAATTTCACAAAAATTCAGAAATCAAACCAATTTGCTATAAYCTTCATCCTCCCAAAAACAGAGCAGCAAAGTGTAATTCAGCTGAAGAGATGGCATGAGGTAGTTTTACAAGCACAAAAAAAGGGCATGGAAGAGGAGAGCAGAAGTGAAACTGTAGCATGGTTRCAGGGACAAACTATTGGTAGGTGACAGTTTGAGACAAAAAAGAATCACAGCTTTTTCTGTTGAAGAACACTGCAATTAAATAAAATAATGTCCCTGATATTGTTTTTGCACTGTAGAAAGAATTTTCCAGCAACCAGCCAGAACACTGGTAACAAATTTATCACRTAATGAATTTTGCCTTGTGGTGAGGAATACAGGAAAATGAACAATGATTAAGCACCAACTTAAAGCAGTGTATTTGTCACTCTGGGTGAATTAAAAAGCTAGAGAGACACTGCATAGCATTTRCTGTCTGTGTTTTGATTCATTGCATTGTTGGCTCTCTTAGAACTATTAATGATAATGCCYGCTAACTTCTGAAATTGGAAGAGCTAGTTAGGGTATTTTCAGCTACAAGCATCTTTAAAGTAGATTTCTGGAAGGTTCAATATGTTCAGCATAACCTTGGATCACAAAGACTGAATACTTCTATCAGCATCATATAACAGTAAAAATCTTAACATTATTTATGTATATGGCTAGATTTTTATTTTCATAGCTAAAGTCAGTGCCTGCAATGTCACTGGCAATAATGCATTACCATTTTTTATCTATGGAAATGGGAGGAATATCACATTGACTTAATAGGAAATATTATGGTAATCCCTATATATCAGTTAAGATAACTGTATTTCAGCAGGGCATAAATTGCCACAAGCTTCTTCTGTATTCAGACAACTGTGAGACTTAAAAGCAAATGCAGATATGCTTCCATTTTCCTTGAGTTCATCAGCACAGTGTGCTGGGATTCAACCAGTGAAGAGGAAGACAGATGTGGGTCACAGGGAGTACAGAGACACCATCACCAAGGATCATAAGTAATGCTGCCCAAATTCTGTGATAACGGTGGAYGTTAGGCATTACTGCATTGGTCAGGCAGAAAAACCTAAGGGGAGGAAACTAACCGAGGATCATAAACTCATATGGACAAAGATTTTGTGGGGCTGTGGTCTTTGTTATTAACTTTAATAAACCAAAAGTGCAAAATCTACCTACAGCCTAAGGCATTGTTTCATATCAGTAGTAAAATATGTGCCTATACCCTTTCAGCAATATACAAACATACATACACACATGTGACGGTGTTCACAGGGGTCTTATGTTGAGGGAAGAGACGAGAATGTTGATTCTATATTTCAGAAGGCTTGATTTATTATTTTATGATATATATTACATTAAAACTATACTAAAAGAATAGAAGAAAAAGTTTCATCAGAAGGCTAGCTAAGAATAGAAAAGAAAGAATGATAACAAAGCCTTGTGGCTCAGCTCTCTGTCAGAGCCAACTGGACTGTAATTGGCCATTAATTACAAACATCTAAGACGGGCTAATCAAAGATCCACCTGTTGCATTCCACAGCAGTAGATAGTCAATGTTTACATTTTGTTCCTGAGGCCTCTCAGCTTCTCAGGAGGAAAAATCCTCAGGAAAGGATTTTTCATAAAAAGATGTCTGCGACACACACACATGAAATATATTGAGATATGTGTATTCACTGCCTCAACTATGATAACTTCAAGGTTGGAAATGCTTTGTTTTAATGAGAAAGAATGGTAGAAGAGGAAGGCAGAAGTCAATTTCCTGAAGATGGCTTTCCCACACAGAAGAGGRGGAGCATGGCACTGCCCCATGGAAGCACTGGGACCCTTCAGCCTTGACTACAAGGTAAGCTCCCATTGGGTTTCTAAACAAAAAAGAAAAAAAAAAAAGGTTTTGCCCAGAAAATAAAGTCAAAGACAGCCACATCAGCCTGGAAAAGGATGGCAAAACTCAAGGAAGTGATGGATGGTGTATAGCCCAAAATTCCTGGCAGATGCTTTGGAGCCAACACAGTGAAAGTGGGGGCAAGAGAGCAGCAGTGGCTGGAGAGTGCCCATGTCATGGATGCAAGGATCCTAGTACCATATTCCAAAGGAATTTTGGTKACCAGAGCACCCATGCAGCCTCATCAGGGCACCACAATTCTTCACCTTATGAGTCTACTCCTCTCATATGTTTTCCCCACCTGTGTGACAAGCCATTTTATTTTGTACACACCCTTCTGAAGGAAGGAGCTGATCACCCAAACTCTCAGACTCAACTGAACATAGCAGAGCACATGTGGGATGGGGCAGGAAATGGACATTACCATGGAAACCCATCGTTCTGCTTTTCATCTCTGTCTAAATTTTGATACCAGATTGAAATAGCCTGGCCTAACTTTTATTATTGGCAATGACAGAGAGGGTTCAGCCACGGCATCATCACTCTTTAGTTTTCTGAATATTGGCTTTGCCTTTTTATAACTGGCAAAAATTTTCACTCATAAAGAAAAGTTATATATTTTTWAAAAACCCTATTTTAAGTCTAAAACTCTAAAATCTGAGTCAATTGTGAGAGCAAATTATAGGATTTTTTGTTGTTTTTGTTGTTGGGCTTTTTTTGATGGGGGTTGATTTGGATTTTTTTTTGGGTTTCCTTTTGCTAAGTAGCATTCTGATATACAAGAGAATCAAAAAGGCTTCAGGGTATTTTATTTATCAGCCATTGTTTGCTTCATTTAATAGTGCAGCCTAACCACTATAACACATAAGGAAGAAATCAGAGATCTCAGAGTTGTTCCACACTAATCTCCCTTTTGTCAATGTGTGGGGACCATCTTTATGTCCCTGATGAAAGCCAGCTTAGACTTTTTACAAAAGAAAAAATGATAGGAAGGACAGGAAGGGAGGTCAAAACTATTTTGAAAGCCAGCAGTAAATATGCAATTTCTTTTGCAAAATATCATAAAATTGATGCAAGGAATATATCCTCCATATGTAACCATGKTGGAATACATATGACATGTAAGATACAAGAATAAATCTACAAAAATATTAAACTTACAAAACCAGACATAAATGTTTTGATTACCTGTGTGAAGTCAATTTGCAAACAACTTCCTTCAAGTGCAGGGGTTTTTRTATTGTTTCTGTGGGTTCACTCCTAAGTGCCTTGTCTTTTCCTCTCACTGGCTTTCACCTTGTCTTTCTGGTGGGCTTAAAAAGAGCCATTTGTTTGGTGAGGTTCATATTTCAAGTACTGTCAAGCATGAGTAAATAATACTTGGCTGATTTCACAGTTTTCTCCTTGACAGCAGTAAGGTTTAAGTAATTTCTTGACTCCAGATGCTTGTGCTCAGAGAGCAATCTGAAATGTCTTATACAAGACATACCTTTTTTTGGACAGTGGGAAAGCAGATGATAATAATAGCAAACTGAAATACACAGAAAAAAACAAATAATAGCTTATTCAAGAAATTTTGCTTTAAGAATTAAGTCAGATATTATAAACAAATTATACTCAGTGYTGAATTAACTTGCTTCTTCCTCCAGGAAATCTGTGCAACACCTGAGACAGTAATGTGGTGAAAAGCAGAATTTACAAAGCAAAGGCTTTGTTACAGAGCAAACCAACAGGCTTGATTTGCAGGCCTCTCTTTATGCTGAGGTTTGTGCCTCATCTTCATCTAAGGGGTGACACTGACACTCAGGTAAGAATGTACAATATATTTTAACATCATTCATAAAAATTAAAACTAGAAACAAAATAGTTTCAGATACCAGATTTAATGTCCTGGATCTGTGTGAAGCCACATATAACACAAGCTTTAAGGCAGCTCTTTGTAATTTTATGAGTGGCTTCCTTTTTATCCATTCTGAAGAAGCATTCAGCTCTTTGATGCAGAGCAGTGGATTTCCTTTTCTGTAAATGCCACTAGGTAACATGTCAGCTCTCCACTCCTGGTTGCTCCAGATGCAGTGTGGACTAGCAATGCTGTCCACATGACAGCATTCCAAAACATTCTGCAAAGGCTGGGCTGAGTTTCCCTGCATAGGAAATGCTGCCACTGCTGCTGCTTTTCTGCTGAACAGAGTCCCCACTCTATTCCACAAGCAACTGGTGGTCTGCAAAGCACTTGCAGCAGGACAGGAGGCACAAGTGGCACCCACTCTGCCTGATTCCCAGCTGAGGGAAGCAGAGCAGATTGCTGGGAAGGGAGACAGGGTAAAGAGCAAACATGCACAGAGCAATGAACAATTTTTTTGGACTAAACACACACATCTATGCAGCAGATCGGGATTCCAGCTTCATATTGGCCCTCTACATACAGCTGCAATAATAGACAGAATTTAAAAATACATGAAAGACCCTTCATAACAAATCAAAATAAATTAAATCAGTCAAGTTTTTTTTCCTTGCAGGTTATGGTTTTAATTACAAGAGGATTATTCTGTGACTGGAAATGGGTRGGAGAATGCATGAGRCCTGTGGTTCACRTRACCATGAATAGGAAGGAAAATGCTRYCTACAGCCTTAATCACCCTCCCAGACTTTTACTGTGCAAGGAATACAGGTGACTAGACTACCACTTCACAGGCCTTCCTTTCAAAGGGATATCCCCCTATGTGACCTGACGTTTAAATAAATTAGTCTAATTTAGCTWCAGCTAGCACTTTTGCATATCTTGTTTCTCTCTTTGGGCTGGAGCATGAGATTTTCCATAATTGTACCCCAGGCCTCAGCTTCCCATTACCTTCTCTCAGAAGATTTGCTCATCAACGGCAATGTTTCCAAAAACTTTTACAAAATTTTATTTTCTGCTTGTGTCATAACAAACTTATTTTTTCTATGAAAAACTGAAGTTCACTGACCTGCATTAGTTGGCTGTGGCAGTTTCTYTGTCCCCCTGCAGGRCTGCTCAGGTCTCCCACYATTGTCCTTTTGGCTCTGTGGAAGCTGAAACGTGGTAGTGTTATGGTGTGTACAGATAGTACCTGGCTTAAAAAGAGGTTTGGCTCTATTTAGACAGTACTGCACCAAAGATAAGCTGTCTTTCACAAACAGAAACACAATATTTTGGCAGGGCATTCAATCCACCAWATGCTGTCAGGTCTCAGGTATATTTGTTGAACCTCTCATCGCTGTAACTACTGACTCTCCTTAGAGTTCATCAAACTTATGTAATCTTTAATTAGTACATATGGGACAAGGATTTCTGTCAGCAAGTCTGTGCCCTGTGATCCCACAATTCTTTGAATATTTGTTATTAGCAGGTCAAAAGGGAACATCAATATTGAGAACATTGATAAGCCTTAGTCCTGCAGTCTGAGATGGAAACATCCCCTGTAAAATATTTAACACCCTGTCTCCAATATTTTCAATAAATATCCTCTTCTATGGATAAGGACACAACATCCTATTCTATGGATATAAGCATATGGATATAATGATAAGGATATGGATATATGGATGTGGTAAGACACAACATCCTGTTCTATGGATAGAGAATTGACAGGAGAAGATGTAAAGCAATTTGGCATTCCAGCTTCTTTGTGTGAAACATCACCACAGGAATGGCTGCAGATGATGGCAGACCACTGGTGCTGCCACTGGGATCRTTCTGAGATCTTTATCAGAGTTCATATACAAACACAATATCCCCTCTTTCTGCCCCCATGCATTGGATGGGGAGATGATGGAGAAGGGTAAAAGCAAGCCATAGATTTGACACTGGATGAATGTTTCCAAAAAGAATTGGCAGCAGTAATGATTTTGGGATAGGTAGCTGCAAGAGTGTCACAGGAGTGTGAGCACAGTCAGAGCTTTCTAGAGAGTTCTATTATGTGTCCAGRCTCCAGCCTTTTGCCTAACTTTAGGTAAAACATGATTTTTCAAGCTTGTTAGATAAAACATCAAACTGCACCAAGATTTTAAAAAGTTTCAAATTTTCTTTTTTTTTTTTTTTTCATTTCTTGAGGTATGATGAGGGAAAAAAACGCACATGAGGCTGAGATTTTAATCTCCAAGTGGTTATCTTGATAAGTAATAAATCTAACCTTTCCAAGCAGACGTATGAAGTTAAGGGGACTAATTGATCATGTTGGCACAAAGGTGTTGTTCATTCTGCAAAGGCCAAGTTAATTCACATTGATGTGATTCAAATTAACCTTAATCAGCTACTAGGCKGACTGTGATTTCATTACTGAATATGCTACAATTAGACATCTCCTGTCTTTAAATGCCCCTCAGCTTTATTGCAGCTTTTTTTTTTTTTTTTAATAATAAACACCCATTTACACATCAAATACTATTAGTGTAATTGGCTTTAAAATTGACTTTTTTGTGTAGTCACTTTTTGGTTCTGTTTATTCTGAAAAGGTCAAGTAATACAGATTGATGTGATCTAAATTAACCTCAAACAGTTACTTCTCTCAGCATGATATGCTGTCATGGTAGAGAAGGATCAGACGGTTGCCTTCTCTTTCTTCTTTTTTTTTCCCCTTCCAGATACATAAATCATATGTATTTCATTCCTGGAGGCAGGTGCCAAGCACTYAGAACCCTATAAATCATCTTCATAATACAATTCAAAAGCAGTTGACTATTCATCAGAAAACTTTAATTCTTTATCCCCATTGAGCCCATGCAGGTATGCCACACACTGTACTAAAAAATTACACTTTTCAAAAATTAGTTTTATTTTGTTGCAACTAAAAACCTGATCTAAAGCCCACCTTTTAAAGCTTTCAGCCCTTGTATTCCACACCTGCAGCAGGCAGTGTGAACACAATAGTCAACTGTAAATTCATGGGCAATGTGTTTGTGGCACTGAGCAAGAGAAGCAAGTTCCTACACTTTATTTCATTTCTTGAGGAACACAATTGTAGTTTACCTACCTGTCTCCTCTTCCAATTCTCTCTGGCTAAGAGAGAATTTCCTTTTGACACTGCCCTGRCCAAACAGAAAGGAACCACAAGTGAAACACTCAAGCAGAGCCATAAGAAACACAAAACAAAAATGATAAATTTTCTTCAGAGGGAGTGAATTAGATGGGGAAGGTGAGGGCAGAAAAGACAACTTAAAATCAGCTCTTCACCACTTACACTCTCTAAGGAGATGTAGCTTCCCCAAAGGCAGGAATTAATGAGGAGACACCTTGAAAACCCCTGTCTGTGCTGCAGGAAAGATGCTCTCACCTTCCAAGGATTCACCTTGGCCACCCCTGGCACATCTGCTCCCCTGGGTTCCCTCTGAGCCCAGTGGTGGGAAACTGCTCCAGAAAGGATCCAGGGTGGTGAAACACTTGTGAAGGCAAGGAGGGACAGCAAGCCCAGCAAATTGTGCTCCTGTCTTAGGTACCAGCATGTCTCCCACAGCTCTGAGCCCAGGCTACCTAATTGGGACACAGATTTATGGAAATCCAACTTCACCTGGGGARTAGCCACAACTGTCACATCATTTATTGATCAGAATAAATGTTTAATTTTGCATTTAGTTGAAGGCTGCACTGTAATCATTAATTAATTTGCCAKTTGTGGTTATTTTACATGTCCAGTCACCTTTCTACATGCAAAATAACCAGAACAAGCACATTATTTGCTCATTCAGCTCTGAATGTGGATCTGAAGAATGGTCTGTGCTAAGAGATCTCCCTTTTTCTGGCTTTGCTCTGTTGAAATGCTCACCTTTGAAATTCAGCTCTTAAAAGTAGGCAAGGACCATGCTTGGTGCCCAAAAACAAAAAAATAAAAGGGGCATTTTTTTCATCTTACCAAATCTTCTAAAACCAGAAGGATTGTAAAGAGAAACAGCTACATATGCAGAAGAGCAAGTGGTTCTGATGGTAAAGATGACTCCTTAAAAAGTAAAAAAAAAAGCTTATTGGCTCTTTAGCATTATGGAAAATCCTAACTGTCTGAATAATGCAACAGCTTAAATGAAGAATTGAAAGGAGCTGAAGTCACTCTGGAAGATTTTCCTAAATCTTCCAGCTTTTGGGGCTGCAAAGGACAGCAGAGGCAGCTGTATCTTTGTAATGTTCACACAGCACTTGGGTTGCTCCCTTAGTAAATCCTGAAGGAAAAAATAAGAAAAAAGAAARGCACATAATATTTCTTTGCAACATTTCAGGGTACTTATTGCTAAACATAATTTGTACACACAGGGTGACTCTCCTTTTTCTGCCTCCTATCTGCCAGTGCATCTTTTCAAGTGTGCAAAATCTGTAGGGATCTATTGATTTTTTTTTTCCCCTTGTTGCTCAGTATGAAATAGAAAGGGTGTGAGACAGGTAATTGCTGATCCCATCCACTCTGCATCTAGGGACAAACCTATTTGTCTTGGCATAATGGTTGAGTCTCACCATATAGGCAATATTTGAGATGCATTAAAGCCACCTAACCATAAAGAAGTTGAATGCTTCAGCGACAAAATATGTATAAAAAACTTTACTTAATATTGACACAATATTTCTAACATAAACGCTGAGACTAATTATGAAATCAACCCTAGTCAAAGCCAATTATACTGTGGGTTAGTAAGTACAATCACTACTGCTATTTATAGTGACAGAAATGCCATAAGTATATATGAAAGACTATATACAGATGGTGAAAAAGATTATGCTTGGCATAACTCAGAGAGACAAATTAAAATGGATGTCTGTAAACAAACCAGAGAAAGTAATATTGCATCACTAAAAATGAGACTGATCTACTCTTTCACTTAAAGCCAAGCTATATCTGACATGACAGGAGCAGCTTTACTTATGTATGTGCAAGTCAGTGTGGATTTCTGGATGTAACCACAGCACAACAGCCATGTTTTTTTAAGTTTGGATGACAATAGTCTAAAATACTGTTGGTTTCTTGGCATATCTGCCTTTGGTCCTTCTGGAAAATATGAAATATTAGTACTCATCCAGAGTAAATTGATTCAAAGTGGTTTTAATAAAGTTTAGTATGTGTTTGGCAATGAGCAAACCTTTGCTATACGAGAATAACCAGAAATATGCAGACTCACACCAAACAGATAAATGGATTCATATACATTAGGATGTTATCAAGTCTGAATTTTCCATTTAGAAATTTTATTATGGCTACTTGCATTTTTGTCCCCCATTATGAACTGAGATTAATTTAACACCATCAATTTACAAGCAACATGGTGTGTTGAGTCAGTTATCACAGTAACACTGACTTCTGCTGTCTGTCATCCTAGRTTGTCATTTACAGACATTTACTTTTACAAGATCATAAAATGATCCCAAAGTAGTCTCTTACTGAAAAGCAATACAATATACTGTGGCTCTCATTACTCTGGTTCCCTAAATAAGTTACAGTAAAACTTAAATGGGCATGTTATGGATTGCTGTCAGTGGTCTGCTGTCATTAAATTTCTGTTTATGATTGTGTATCTATATTTGTCAGACCTAAAGTATTTTCTTAGCTGTCCTCTTACAGTTGATTCACTCACCCACTTTGTCCAGCAGCACGGCAAAAAAAGTACAATGAAGGTTTTAGTTTCACCTTAAAATTTCCAATTTAGTATGTAAGGTGAAAGAAAACATTGAAGTGTAATGAAGCAAAGGTACCTTGTGAACATCAGAGCTATGCTGAACGTAAACCTTGGTGTTTCTTTTTGAAGGCAAGCTGCCTACTAAATGCTCTTGCCTGTAAGTGTTCAAACTCTGCAGAAAGCTCTGAAGCAGGAAAAATTAAATCCATAGAATGGCAAGTGAAGGGGCATTGATGGCATATATTCAGTGTAATAAACATGTCAGCTGCTATAAGACTGRAAAGAGTCATTATCATTAAAAAGTATTTTTGAATCAACTGTTCCAGAGAAAGTGACAGTCAAATGCCATGAAGAAAATGGTAAAAAAATATTTGATTCCCTCATGTTAATATCTAATAGTCCTCACAAAAGTGGGAACATTCCAGAAGTTTAGAGAGTCGCCAATCCTTGAAAATTCTGAAAGAATTGAAAGAACAACTAGGAACAACAGACCAGTCAATCTGATCTTTATTTGATTACAAGTGGGCTGGGCTCAAAGAGCATAGGGAGTGTCTTTGATGGGCTTATGGATTTGAGCAGTAAATGGCATAGTATACTTGGATTTTTCCTAGGTGTTTGCTTTAGTGTTTCCAAAGTGGTTTACAGAAAAGGTTAGACCCGTATGTAACTCATAATCATCCAGGATTAAACGGGAAATTCACATAACTAAATTTAAAGGATCAACTGATATCATTACCAACATAGCAATGGAATGTCTGAGGTTGCTTTTAGCTACGTCACTACTGAATGAGCCTCTCAGCAAACATTRTTTCCTACAGTGATATTTAGGGTATAAAATCCTTCTTAAAGCATGAGAAAAAACATTCACAGGGTATGAGCCTTCCAGAAGAGAAGGATACGAGAACTAGTGGTTCCTTAAGATCCCAACTTGCATGAAATTTAGAAGCAACTATTTTGTCTGAATAAGGTCTCTGCATCTGACATTTCAAAATATTTTTTTTTCTTTTTTTGGCCAAAAAAATTAGACATCTGCCACTGCTTCCCTGGTATTAGAAAGGTCATTATACCATAGGCAGCAGGAACTGCTGAACTTCAGAAATCTTTGGCACTCAATAGCAGGAATCTGAAAAAAATATCTAAGAACTTGCCAAACATGGTCTTTTCAGAATGACAGGCTGGAAAGATGAGAAAACCATAGCCTCAAAAGRGGATCATGTGAAGTGGGCAGGTTTGTTTATTGATCTTGCAGTGAAGAACTTTCTTACTTCCATAACCAATAATCATAACTTTGTCAAGGGGCTGACTGAATTGGTTGTGTTCAGTCAATTCTTGGTCATTACTAATCACTTAATTACTTATTACATATTTTGTTCACCCATGATTCAAGCTAAATCCAATGTAATTTCTAACCTCAGGAAAGGAACAAAACAACCTCACACCCTCTAAGTCATATTAAACTCTTCAAAGGGTCTTGATGGCATTTATCTTCCCTGTCTCTTGTCCTTGGGCACGCCATCCAATTGAAAATCTAGCCCTGTTGCAAAAGAAGCATTCAAGACTTGGATCATGATTTTTTTTTAAATATAAAAAATAGATATATGCAATTAATTGTATATGTCCATATAAATATTTTCATATATGTATTTACAAAACAAAAAAATCTGAGAGAGCTCTAATAGAAAGACTACATCAAATTCATTCCACTGTAGCCATTCAATGTCCTGAGATCAAAGTATCACCATATAGCTGAATTCTGCTTTAGAAACAGCATGAGAAGTAAAGAAAATATCAAGTATTTGATAATACRTGTGATTAAATTTATGTCTGGATTCTCAGTTGTGAAATATTTCCAGGAGATATCTCTACGTGTCTAAAAATGGCTGTTGCAGTGTTATTTTTACATTTCAGTAAAAACTGCCTAAAGCTGCTGCTCAAATTCCAAGTCTGACCACATTATGGTATAACCCCAGACAGYGACCAGGCAATCTCTTAATCCCCTACCTGCAGAATCCTGGGGAGACAATAGGAGGGGTAAGGGCAAGAATCATCAGTTGAGATAAAGGCAGTTTAATAGGGAAAGCAAAACCCACACACACAAGCAGAGCAAAACAAGGCTTTAAATCAGTGGTTCCCRTGGGCAGGCAGGTGTTCAGCCACYTCCAGGAGAACAGGGCCCCAYCACAGTGACTKGAGGAAACAAACCCTATCACTCCAAATGTCCCTGCTTTCCTCCCYACTCCCCCCGATTTATACACTGATATTCCTAAATAAGTACATATCTGATCTATTTTATACTATTGAAGGGTTTCCCCTTGGAGAATTCAGTTCAGTTTTTTGGGATTTATAAGGTGGTAAATTGTGATGGTGTTCACAGGGGTCTCAGGTTGAGGGAAGAGACGAGGATCTGACTCCATGTTTCAGAAGGCTTGATTTATTATTTTATGATATATATTACATTAAAACTATACTAAAAGAATAGAAGAAAAGGTGCCCTCAGAAGGCTAGCTAAGAATAGAATAGCAAAGAATGATAACAAAGGTTTGTGGCTCGGACAGAGAGTCTGAGCCAGCTGACTGTGATTGGCCATTAATTGCAAACATCCACATGAGACCAATCACAGATGCACCTGTTGCATTCCACAGCAGCAGATAATCAATGTTTCCATTTTGTTCCTGAGGCCTCAGCTTCTGAGGAGGAAAAATCCTAAGGAAAGGATTTTCATGAAAAGATGTCTGTGATTATCTATTAACTTGTTTATTTACTTAATAAAACACTGATATACTTTGAGAATGTGATGTATATTAGATATGCAGCACTTCTCTAGCTGCATCCTTGACAAAACTTTCTTTCTGATGGAGTACTCTTTTTCCCTTCTTCATTCCCTTCTTTAAAAATCTGGATGCCTATTGCTTAAATTGCCGTTTAGGAATGTTGTTCTCCATTCTCTCTCTCAGTGCTCCTGCTAAAACCAGGTGCCACTTCCCCTCCTTCCCCARCTGGAGACACAAAAGCCAAAGAAYCTGGATTGAGATRAAAACAGTTTAATGGAAAAATCCATGAGATAAGAGAATGAACAGTGTCAGCAACAATATTAATAATAATAAATATTAAAATTAAAAAAAAATTGTGGTCCCCATGGAGCAGAACCCATGTGGAACCCACAACCTGACCACAGGCAGTGGCCCACACTGCTCCCTCCACCTGGGGACTGGCACCACGCTGCTCCTCCCCATACCAGCCCAACTGCTCTGTCAGCCACACTTCCTCAAGTGGAAAAAACCCATTCTCCCTGGAAATGCATCCCCTTTCCCTGCCCACAGCAMTGATGTGAGGTCCTATAGAAAAACTCCAGGTGCTGACCATGCCCCTTCCTGGCTACTGCAAAAGTTAACTTTGATCTGGACAGAACCAGGACATCCATCTACTCCTATCTAATTTTTTTTTTTTTTTTTTTTTGAGCAGACAAAGCCTTTATTAACTCTGTTTCTTAATCATTACCAGTTTCAGAACATATTGTCTTTTCTGGCCATCATAACTCATTTATGTGCCAGAGAAATTAAAAATGGATTCTGCCAAGACATAAATATTCTTCTTTGCTTATAGATAAATTGATACATTTAATATTACACTGAGTTTTTAACCGATACCTTAATCTAATTGAATCAGCACTGTTCCTATTTTATTATTTACGACAGTCTGACAAAAATGGTTTTATTTTAACTACCCCTTGTAGAGATGATTCATGAAATTTGTTGGCATATTATTATTTCTATATGCTGGCATTTATTTATCAGTGGTAGATCTAAATAAGCCCAGTAGGATAGGGATTGAGGTAAGAGGAATGAGAGGAAGTGGGCAAAATATCACCTTATTTTATAAATGTTCTACGCATGCTTTGGGGTTTTTTTGCCTTAAATATTACTTAAAAAGAATAAATCTTTTTTTTTCAATAGTACAATGAAATTAAGTGTTTTCACTTCATGCAGTAGATAGATAGATTGAATATTTGACTGAAATAAAAACCATAATATTGTAACAATGATTTAGCAATGAATGTGATTGTGAGCACAGGTGAATGAAGAATAAGCTGCAGTGGCTACTGAAAACTTGCCCTGTAAGACACTACAGCATTAAGCATTAAGGCAGCATTTCTTCTTACTCCCTTTTATTTTATGTGATAGTCCAAAAAGCTAACAGGTTACCAATACATCAACACTCTTTTATGGACTCTTCCTCTCCCATTTTCTGCTGCCTGTTAGATGTCTTTTCCCAARAAGATGCATAGGTGTCGTCCTAGTGAGACACACACTCAGCTGACGGAAGGGAGCACACCCTGACAGATCCCATTTCTTCATGACCTCTTTCTGCACCACATAATGGCTGCTCTGTTATTGCTCTGCAGTTTTAGAGGGGGGCTTGCTGGGATCGGAATACCACAGAAAAAAATTATCCCTCTGCATTCATCCAGTTTTCACCCTTTTCTATAATTCAGCTCCTGGAYGCTGTTAGAGCCTAGGTATGGAGTTAGATGTCTCCCTTGGCCCCTTTGCTTTTGTGGCCTTAGCACTTTGGTGCAGAATAGGAGCTTGAGCAAATGTAARCTGAGGACAGCCCTGCATAAAAAATCCTCTCTTTTGCTCAAAATGAGAACATAAACCCAAAAGACAAGTTAGCCCTGACTGCAGAATCTCTTCAYGAGGCGGATTCCCAAAAAACAAGTATGAAAATTTATCAAGGTTCTGAAGGCACCTAATATCACTGCAGTCATTGAGAATGATTTTTATTGTCCCTAATGAGCATTTTATAGATACTCATATTTGAGCAGTGCCTGAATCTTTCAAAATAAGAAGCAGCATTTTCCCTAGAGAAGAAGCATATTGCTGAATGCAATCTGTCAGCACATCGGGGCTGCTCAGACTCCTACAYGGCAGCAACAGACAATCAAGTCCTCTTCCATGTTTCATGAATTGGAGGTGTAAATCAGTTTAGCCATTAAATAAGTCAACATCCCTCTTATCTATCAGTTGCTTTGATTTTATAGATAAAGGYATAACTTCTATTGCAAGTAATTAAAAAGGAATAATTTATTTCACAATGTAGTTTCTATCGCAGCCTGCTTCAAGCCTAAAATGAGGGCAACCACTAACAGTAATTTTTGCTTTTCTAATCTATTCTCTCAAGAGAGGAATGTGATTTCACTTTGATTTTTCATTTCCATAACAAGTMCTGTGAAGTTTTTCGTATAGTTAAATATAGCTAGTCCTGAAAAAAGTGTAGGARCCTGACCCTCTCCTTCTACTGACACAGAAATTATAAATTGCAGATAGCCTTCTCATTTGGCTTCTTTAATGATGAATAATCAAAAGAAGTTCCCTTGGAGTTCCTTCAAAATAATATTCTTTTTTTATTTAAAAGGATTCTTCCATTGAATGACAAAGATTAAAAACAGAATTGGATTCACTTCATTCTAGCAACACGAATACTAATCTCCTAATCTTTATCTTTTTCTCGCTTTAAATGTATTTTCCTTTCTGTAAACCATTTATTGGCTGATCATYATTCTTACATTCCAGCAGCATTTTAAATTATATAAATACAGCATGCTATTTATCCACAACATTTCTGTGAATTCCTTTTGCTAGTCAATCATCAAACAGAAGTTTAAGATAGATCTTTGTCTTCACTGGTACATCATCGCTGAATGTTCCCTGGTGATTCTAGGCAAGAATCATACAGACATATATTTTAAGATACTCAAATGTGAGCATGTGTTTCATTTCTGCCTTGCAATAATTCTCTCTGCCTTCAAAAAAAGTTTGACAGGTAGGAAAAATTATATACCTGTATGATGAAACAGCATTATATTTCTGTAAGGCTGTGACAGTGTTCASMGWSGTCTTAGRATGAGGGAAGASACGAGGATCTGACTCCATGTTTCAGAAGGCTTGATTTATTATTTTATGATATATATTACATTAAAACWATRCTAAAAGAATAGAAGAAAGGATTTCCTCAGAAGGCTAGCTAAGAATAGAATAGCAAAGAATGATAACAAAGCTGGGCTGTGACTGGCCATTAATTACAAACATCCAACATGGACCAATCACAGATGCACCTGTTGCATTCCACAGCAGCCGATAATCAATGTTTCCATTTTGTTCCTGAGGCCTCTCAGCTTCTCAGGAGGAAAAATCCTAAGGAAAGGATTTTTCATAAAAGATGTCTGTGACATAAGGCAGTACTATTTATAGCACCTTGATTTCTACCTTTGTTTTTTTAATCTTCTACTTTTGATTTGGGGCAGACACTGCAGACCAGGATGCAGATCCTGCTGCTCTTTGCTGTGGAATTAAAGTACTTTGCTTTCTGCTGCTTTTTGGCTGGCCTAATCATCAATTTACCCATTCTGCTGCAAATCAGCATTTTTGCCCTCTTTAAAAATGTCCAGACAAGCACGTTGACACCTGATTTAATACATGTTAGATATGAATTGAGGCTGTGCATGGGGAAGACAGCTGATCCCATAAGCATTAAGCCAGTTGTCAGGACACTGGAGGGATGTGTGAGCACCCGCTGAGCCAAGCCAGCTTGGAGGGAGGATCAGCAGCTTCCAGCAGTGTACAGTGCTGTGTGTGGGCAGCTTCCACACAATCAATTAGATACCCAGGGAGAGGAAGGGTTCAGTTCTTAAACCAACAGCTTTTCCTTCCTTACACGTTTAATCTCTGCCACGCCAACTCAATTCCTTTAGTATAGCGTGTGACAGGGGGTTTAGCCACATACTTCACACAAGAAAAGCTTMTGACTCCAGTTCTTAGCCAAAAGAATAAAAAAAAAAGGACACCYAGAAGACCCGTGCTATGTGAGGGTATACTTTTGAGCAAAACCAGCCTTTTTCATTTTTAAAACCTCAAGGTGAAAACACAACTATGATTCCCTTGAAAGTGTGAATGTGGAAAAGCAGGCTACAACTTTCTGGGATCTCTTGGTGTGGATTCCTCTTGATAACTCTTCACCTAGAGGGATAATCCTGGATATGTAAAGTCTTTATAGTGTGGAGAGCTACTCTTTCTAAATGTTGGGTTAYTTTCATTTTGAGCAGGAGCTGTACAAGGAAAAAAAAAAGTATTAGATATTGTATCAATTTATCAAAACATCCTTTTCCTCCTGAAATAAAACATTACTGAAGAATAGTCCTTCTTAATAAAAACAAGGCTGATAGCATKATCTTGTGCTTTCAGCTCTCTCTCTGAAGAATCTGACGATTCTTCCTTGTTCCTTTTCAAATGAATTTTCCAAAAGAGAAAAACCAGTAATCACAAATACAATAAAAATTAAACCATTTAAAAAAATTGGGGGCCAGTGGCAGAGTGGCCGGCTGGCTCCTGAAATTCCGCATACGCCAGGATGCTTCCCAGACCCAAGTAGGCACCAGTGGCAAATGGCTGGTTTGACAGTGCCAAGTGGCTCCTGCAAAGTGTCCATCTAGGACCAGGCTGGTAAGTTTTGTTTGCCAAGGGAAAAGGTCTCAAGATTTTGCTCCTGTGGCCGGGAGTGGCCGCTGGCTCCTGAAATTCCGCAATTACGCAGGATGCCTCCCCAGACCAAGCTGTACAACTGGAAAATTCGGGATGGTTTGACAGTGCCGATGGCCTTCTGCAATCTGCCATCAAGCTGCGGGCCTGGTGAGTGTTGTTTGCCATGGAAAAGAGTGAGGTGTTTCACGCGTTGGGCCTTAGCCGGGAGTGGCTGGCTGCCTCCTGAAATTCTTGCGAAACGCAGGGATGCTTCCCAGACCCAAGCTGGCAACAGAGCCAAGTAGAGCTGGTTGACAGTGCCCAAGTGGCTCCTGCAATCTGCAAATCAAGAACCAGGGCAGGTGGAGTTTTGTTTGCAAGGGAAATGTGTGCTGACGTTTTTTCTCCGGGCCTGTGGTCATGATTGGCCGGCTGGCTCTGAAATTCCGTGATATGCAAGGATCCTTCCCAGACCCAAGCAGGCACCAGTGGACACTCCAGGATGGTTTGACAGTGACAAGTGGCTCCCTGCAATCTGCCGTCAAGAACAGGTGCAGATGAGTTTTCTTTTGCATGGTAAAGGGCTGAGGATTTTTCTCGGGGGCCAGTGGCGGGAGTGGCACGCTGGATTCTGAAATTCCGCAATACCCAGGATGCTTCCAGCACCAAAGATGGCACCAGTGGCACCCATCGCTGGCTTGATAGTGCAAGTGGCTCCCTGCAATCTGCCATCAAGAACGCAGGGTAGGTGAGTTTTAATTTCTAGGGAAAGCGCCGCCCCTGCTCTCGAGGGCCTCCAGCTGGGAGTGGCTGCCTGGCTCCTGAAATTCCGCGATACGCAGGATGCTTCCCAGACCCAAGCTGGACCAGTGGCACCTCAGGCTGGTTTGACAGTGCCAAGTGGTGCCTGAAATCTGCCATCAAGGACCAGGGCAGGTGAGTTTTCTTTCCAGGGCAAACGGCTGAGGTTTGTGTTGTGGGGGCCATGGTCAGGAGGTGGCCGGCTGGCTCCTGAAATTCCGCAAATACACAGGATGCTTCCCAGACCGAAGCGGAGCAGTGGCAATCGGGCTGTTTGACAGCGCCAGTGGCTTCTAAAATCTGCCATCAAGAACCAGGGCAGGTGAGTTCTCTTCCAGGGAAAAGGGCAGAAGATTGGGTTGGGGGCCATTGGCCGGAGTGGCCGGCTGGCTCCTGAAATTCCGTGATACGCAGGATGCTTCCCCAGACCCAAGTAGGCAACCAGTGGCAAATCCGGGCTGATTTGACAGTGCAAGTGGCTCCGGCAATCTTGCCCATCAAGAACCGGGGCAGGTGAGATTTCTTTGCCATGGAAAAGAGCTGAGGTTTTTTGCGTTGGCCTGTAGCTGGAGTGGCCGGCTGGCCCCTGAAATTCGCGATACGCAGGAGCTTCCAGACCCAAGCTGGCAACAGAGCCAAGTAGGGCTGGTTTTGACAGTGTCAAGTGGCTCCTGCAATCTGCAATCAAGAACCAGGGCAGGTGAGTTTGTTTGCAAGGAAAGTGCTGAGGTTTTTTCTCCGGGCCTGTGGTCATGATTGGCCGGCTGGCTCTGAAATTCCACGATATCAGGATCCTTCCCAGACCCAAGCAGGCACCATTGGACACTCAAGATGGTTTGACAGTGACAAGTGGCTCCTGCAATCTGCCCATCAAGAACAGGGGCAGGTGAGTTTTCTTTGCATGGTGAAGGGCTGAGGATTTTTTCTCGGGGGCCAGTGGCTGGAGTGGCCGGGCTGATTCTGAAATTCCCGCAATTACCCAGGAGCTTCCCCAGACCAAAGATGGGCCAACCATGGCACCTCAGGCTGGTTTGACAGTGCCCAGTGGTGCCTGAAATCTGCCATCAAGGACCAGGGGCAGGTGAGTTCTCTTTCCAGGGAAAAGGGCAAAAGATTGGGTTTGGGGGCCATTGGCTGGGAGTGGCCGGCTGGCTCCTGAAATTCCGCGATACGCAGGATGCTTCCCAGACCCAAGCTGGCACCTGTGGTAACTGGGCTTGTTGACAGTGCCCAGTGGCTCCTGCAATCTGCCATCAAGAACCAGGCAGGTGAGTTTTGTTTGCCAGGAAAAGGGCTGAGGTTTTTCCGTTTGGGGCTAGTGGCCGGGAGTGGCTGCCTGGCTCTCTGAAATTCCGCGATACCACAGGATGCTTCCCAGACCCAAGCCTGGAGCAGTGGCAACTCGGGCTGGTTTGACAGCGCCAAGTGGCTTCTACAATCTGCCATCAAGAACCGGGGGAGGTGAGTTCTCTTTCCAGGGAAAAGGGCAGAAGATTGGGTCTGGGGGCCATTGGCCGGGAGTGGCCAGCTGGCTCCTGAAATTCCGCGATACGCAGGATGCTTCCCAGACCCAAGCTGGCACCTGTGGTAACTCGGGCTTGTTTGACAGTGCCCAGTGGCTTCTACAATCTGCCATCAAGAACCGGGGGAGGTGAGTTCTCTTTCCAGGGAAAAGGGCAGAAGATTGGGTTTGGGGGCCATTGGCCGGGAGTGGCCAGCTGGCTCCTGAAATTCCGCGATACACAGGATGCTTCCCAGACCCAAGCTGGAAGCAGTGGCAACAAGGGCTGGTTTGACAGTGCTGAGTGGCTCCTGCAATCTGCCATCAAGAACCGGGGCAGGTGAATTTTCATTCCAGGGCAAAGGGCCGAGGTTTGTGTTTGGGGGCCAGTGGCCGGGCGTGCCCGGCTGGCTCCAGAATTCCATGATACTCAGGATGCTTCCCAGACCCAAGCTGGCACCAGTGCCAACTCAGGCTTGTTTGACAGTGCCGAGTGGCTCCTGCAATCTGCCATCAAGAACCGGTCCAGGTGAGTTTTGTTTGCCAGGGAAAAGGGCTGAGGTTATTTTCCAGGGCCCTGTCTCTGGGAGTGGCCATTTGGCTCCTGAAATTCCGCGATACGCAGGATGCTTCCCAGACCCATGCATGTTGTGGTGTGTTCAGTTGGTCTGTTCCATTTCTCCGCCTCTGTAAATTATGTAAAATGGTTCTGCCCGGGTTCCCCCTTCCCGCCAGTTCATTGTCACTCTCCTGACCCGTCCTCTGTTGCCCTTGTTTCCAAATGTATCTCTTGGTTCTCTCCTCCCCTGTTCCCTTCCAGTCACCCTCTGGCCACTTCCCCTCTTCCAGAACCCACTAACCAAGGTTTTGGGTGATTGGTCCAGGAGCCGGGGCTCCTCCCAAACAATTTGTTATTCGTTGTTTCTTTATGTCCATCATATGCTTCTGTATTTTTATTTGCCTGGGGTCGGGTTCTTCCCTCTGCCCTCTCACTTTATAATCCTCATGTAACCCCCTCCCTGGGGCTCTGCTTTGGTCTGCTTCCCTGGGGTTTTATTCGTCCCTCCCTTTGGACTAATAAATTCTGGGCTTCGCCACTATCGGAGGATCGGTCTTTCTTTCCTACCGGCTTGCTTGCCTTTCCTGATGTCTCGTCTGCCTGGAGATGTCTGCTGGTTATAATGCAGATTCCAGAGGATCTCCAGAGGCACAGCTCCTTGCCATRGAGGCCCAAGAGTGGAGCTGTGCCCCCAACGACTGCTGGCTGTGTGCTGGTTTCAGCTAGCCGGCATTCAGGGACACACGGCAGCACAAGCAGGCAACACCATTTTTCACTTGGCCTCGCCTTCACCTTSTGCTGTTCTCTAATTGATACTTTGGATAATGCTATTCTGCTTTCTTCCTGCCTCTCATGAACAGGCATTTGGAGTTTAAAATAAATCCTTTTWAGTTCCAGGAGTGGATGATTGCTTTCTCATTCTTTGTTCTTTATACATTTGTGGTCACTCAATTTTTTCTGTCCTTTATCCTTTCTATTTCAGATGTCTTTACACTTACTTTCCTCCCACTYTCTGGTGTGAATTTCCACTTGCTGGCTGGAATTCAGAAACAATGAACCTGAGTAAAGACCTCTRGAAAAAGATTTTTGCCTAAGTGTGTGATTGCAGATGCTGGAGCCGTGCCCTGACAGAACCCTGCCCATGTTGTTCTGTCCATCCCCATTGGAAGGGAGTGATTAGACATGTTGGTGGCAGCTTTCTCTCTGCCCCTGATGCCCCAGGACACCTCCCTGGAGGGATCCAGCCACTCCTGGGAAAAGGCAAGGTTCAGGAGTGGGGCCAGGGAACAGCAGCTTTTCTTGTTCACAGTGGAAATTTCACTGCAAAACAGTGATAACAAAGTTCCCCCCATGCTGTGCTTTCCTGTTTCAGTTAAAATTGCCAGCCAGGTATCAGCCAAGGCAGGGTGTATGGGGAGAGAATAAAGATCATCTAGAGAGTCTGTGCAGGTGCTGATGCATGTATCTAGAAACAAACTTGATTTATTGGCCTGGGTAATATGATGCCTACCCTTATGATGCCATAAACACACACAAATCTCCTATTGTCCCTTGGAATAAGACACAGAACCTCTTAGATCTATTGTTTAACCTTTATGWGTTACTCTGATAGTAGCTATGTTAGTTCCTCCCAAGATTACATTTGATAYAATTAGTGGAATGACCTCTTTCAGATAATAAAACTGAAATTCAAATGTTTTCAGAAAGGTGGGTGACAGGGCTCCTTGAGGGATGTGGTGGATGTCAATCTCCAGAATGTGGGTGGGAGGAGATGAGAGGATAGAAAAGAGGTACAGCACAGTATAAACCACATGCTGAATAGAATGTAGATCCTTGAGGAAGGGAAAATTCAGAACAAAGCAGAACGAAACTGAATAATGCACCATAACTCATCCTGATCCCTTGGACTAAAAAGAAACAGACTTGAAATCTCTTTTTACCTGTAAAGATTCACTTCTATGTAAGTGACTAGGAAAAGAATAAACCATATTAAAAGCACTATGACTGTAGATGGAAATTAAAACTTCCTCTGCTAGGAGCAGCAGCAGTTTACAAATGCAGAACTAGAAAGCCATGCATCACARACCCCATAGCCAAAGTGGCTGGGAGCCTGCTCTGGGGAAAAGTGCTCACGTTGTTCCATATTTCTTCTTTCTAAGCATCATGTTATCCAAACAGAGCAGCCTGCACAGTGAAGAAATTGCAATAAATGCATCATGAGTGTTCACTGTCCCAGGCAGGCAAGGATRAGGCTTCTTCTCCACCCTACCTCAGTTGATATTTGCATACACGAGCTTGAGTGCTTGGGCTATCAGCAGTAAAACAAAATAAAAATAAATCCTCTCTTTGAGAATGTGAGGAATCAARATACATTGAGTACCTGAGATGAATTTCAACAACAGGGTTAGGTTTGCAGATGTTCTTGTTTGAGGTGAATTATTTTAGCTCAAAAAAATAGGCTTCTGCTTAGTACTACCTTTCTTTCACATTAGAGTCCTCTGTTTGAGGGGCAGAAGGAAAGAAGAGATGTTAGAAGCTATTTACATAGCAAAAAAATAGAACAGACATGACATAAGAAGGAACGTGTACCACCCTGAGCTCTCAAAATGTATTCTTTGAAATTGAGGCTCTGTGTGGTTATATCATCTTGGCAGCTGAAGTAATRCTCTGTGCAATTATCCATATTAGGGAAACTGTAAAAAATAGAAATGGCTCTGTTTATAGCTTCACTCTAATACCCTGAGTGGTGGACAGCCACAGCTCAATTGGCTGTGGGCTATCAAGGATCACTTCAGACATTTGGATCATGAGAGATTCCTAAAAGCTTTATCAGCTTTCAGCTTGTGGGAGTTGCCGTGCTGAAATCCAAACATGATTTTCAGTTCTCCRGCCAGCCTTTTATGGGAATAAGACTGTGTTTCTAAAAAACCTCTGTGCACTTTGTTTATCATGTTATGATCCCACAGACCAGAAAGTGGATATGAGGGGAATGAGCTGTTGTTAGTATTAGTAACAGTAAAATGTTTTTCAAGGGAAATAATTCCATTTGAATACTGTATTTAAAATTGAAATATATATATATATATATATATATATATATATATATATAAACCCTCCTGCCTTGAAATATATTGTATCTATTTCATGCCCCCTATTTCTGTCAAGTAACAGGAGAAAAAGTGGAAGGAAACTCAGGCCTCTGTTGTGCATCTATACTGATGTGATTGATACACAGATTTATACATGTTTGGTTTTTGATTACTAGGTTGAATGCATCAGGCAATTGTGGTGTAAGAAGCAGGAGGGAGAAGAATGAGGATRAGCAGCATTTACTGATGTGTTTCACTCATTGAAACAAAAAGTAACATAGASCATCTCTAACATAAGATTGCCTAAAGCAAGCTATGAAGGTAATGTGTGAGCTGAAGACAAATTTGTGAGGAAAATTTTAAATCATCTTTATGAGTATGGCTGCCTTTTTTTAGGCAATTCACTGACCTTCCTTCTGAAGAATATCTTTGAAAGCCAGTAAGCCACGTCCATCCCTGAAGCCTTGAGTTTAGGGCTTAAATAACAATTGTGACTGTTTATGTATGTTTTACTGACACACTTCACCTACACAGAGAAACACCGACAGTGATCAGTCTGACACCCGTGGCCAGTTAAAATGAGAACATATTCCTCAAATGCTGTTCCAGTTGGGTGGTGTGTGCTCTGCTCAAAGTTACATCCTGTTGGTGGGCGATTTTAACCCTGAGGATGTAGCAAGAAATAATCATCCATTCTAAGATTTGTAGAAATGCAGATCCCTCACTCTTACAGCATGGGACTGATGAAATTCCCAGAGGAATCATCTGTGAATTGGGAGCTGACCATTTCATTTTGATGGTGTCAGTCAGAGGACAAGAAATGYTGTGGCTGTTTTGAAAAATCCTCCCAAAATCTGTCTCTAGACAAGAGCACAYAGGAAACATAAAACAAGACTCAGGAATATACATACACGCCTTAGAAGAAGACTTAGCTTGGATTTTATACAAAGTTATTTAGAATTCCTTGCTTCTAAATAAAGACTGAAAACCTACTATAAACATGCTGGATGAAGAAGAGGAGATAAACTCATCCTSAAATAAAYCCACCAGTCAGTTCCAAATGGGTTCACTGATGTTTGAACCAAGCACTGATACTTCCTCAGAGGGAATTTACCTCCATGGTGTTTCCCTGTGTCTGTATTGTTTAGGAACCTTCCACAGCCAAAATGTCTGGCAGGAATCTTCTTCACTATCTCAAGTCACAAGCTTGGCTTGGGCCAGAGGTTCCTAAAGGTAAAACTTGTCTAAACTTTACTCTTCCCCAATTCCCAGGACAAATAATAATTAATATTAACTTGATAGTAGATTTAAAAACCTTATAGCCCACTTCTTTTAACTAAAGTGCAAGTGACCTGGTATTTTGTGAGGTGGTGGGCACAATTTGCATGGCAAATTCCCCCTCCAAGACCCTGGTTGTAAAAAGACTGGAAGCTTGTTGTGTCCTCTCACTGTTGCATGTTCCATAAAGTTTCAACAAAAGCAAGTGCTGACATTTTCTGTCACAGCCGCCTTCTCAGTAATTTGGAAGAAGCGTTTTCTATTTCTCCAGAGAAAATGCTTCAGTCTCAAAAGCTGTTTATTTTGCCTTTTGCTTCCTTCAGAAGGAAATAAAAATCTGTGAGATAAAATGAGTTGCAAATGTAATTGCAATAAATACATCAAAATAAATAAATAGCAGATATTTTCYATTTACGCTTTAAAGGAAACAACTTTACCAGGGCTCCATGACCTAGTAAAAAGCATATTAAAAAACAAAGYCCACAGCAGTCTATTAAAAAAAAAAAAAAAAAAAAAAAAAGCATTTGGTAGCATCTGAAAAAAAGAACAGTTTACCCAGCTTAGTCTMAACCCACAAAAATCCTRTTGGTTGTTTTATTGCTCCTAGAGCATTTTAAGACCCCTAATTACAGTGAAGCCCAGAAGAGCTCATTTCCTTTATACTTCTGTTAAGAAAAAGGAAGAGATTGAAGGCACAGTTTTAGAAGCACATGGTTAGGCAGTACTGTTGGCAAATATCAGAAGGACAGAATATTTTCTGAGAGGCCATAAACCCACTAAAATGACAGTGAGGTGGTASATCAGCCAGCTATAAGAGTATGAAGGGTGTACTGGTGGGCAACAGTCCAGATGCTCTGGGATACCACTCTACTGAGAGGAAAGATGTAAATTAAATCCTGCCACATGCAAAAAGACAACCTAAAGTGATCATTGAGGAGAGAAGTTTCAGAGTAATCCTCACAAAGGTGACACTGAAAAGTTTCAGTCTGTAAAAGCTTTCCTCTCGCTGCTTGAAGTGCTGGTGGTTTCCCTAGCATGATTATTTCTGTAATTGCTTTGTGTATCTAGTACTAATTTACCCTCATAGCATGTTGACCTTGTACCACTTTAAACTTTGCACAGCTATTAACAGATTATGCCACCACCACTTTGTAAATCGGTTTTCTGCTAGATTTTTTTCCTTCCAAGAAGGCTTTTGTTTTTCAATATTTGCCCCTCAAGGTATTTCTCTTTATTCATCCCTCTGTTCAAATATACTAAGGGCCTGTCAGGCTGGCTTTTGTTTTTACTGCCTAAAAACAGGTATTAGAAGGATAGCAAATCCAACCCAACAGCAACATTCATGACCAATTTTCATTCAAAGCAGAATGTATTTTCCAATTGCTGAACATCAGTTTGAAGGCTGCAGAAATATGCTAAAATCTGAATGCTCTAGAGACAAATGTCAGTACCAGAACTTGTCTCCTTAGCAAAGTAAACCTGCACTTTTAAAATCTTTTTCAAAGTTTTGACTTTTCCCTTCTTGTTTTCTCATGCTGCTTTCTCCTTCCTTGAAAAAAAAAATTTCCCAGAATTAAATGCAAGCCCTTCTTGCCTCAAATCATTACTGCCCAGCCTAACTCCCACTGCCAYCCTAACACAACCACMTRTAGGTCCTGGCAAGGTAAAAAAMGCCTTTTTTGAGATCAAGTGTAAGRTTTTAACCTGGGTCAGTTCTTCACTTTTTCCCCTCTGTTTTTTTGATAGATCCATAATCAGAAATTATGGATCAGAAGAGGAAATTCGGGAATTTCAAAGCAAGGCTGGTGAGGAAAGACTGTTTCCTGTGCTGATCATCCTACYGAAATAAATGTTAATTACACCACAGATTCCACTTTTTTTTTTTCAACTAAACCAATACATTGAAAAACTGATATTATAAAATATTTTGAGTTTGATTGACATGACATTTTGGATTGGATGCTTCAGAGAATAAAAATCAGAAGAGCAGTAAAAYAATCTCACCATAAGTTGACTTATGGTCAGCATATACTTTTTTGTTGAGTTCATATTGATCTACTTGATCGTTTGCTATTTACYACCCTACTAGCTCAAAAGGAAGTAAAAGTCAAAGGTTGTGAAATGGTGGCATCAAGGTATATTTTTAAGACACAATATTTTCCTGRTATCTCAAAAGAATGAAGAAACACTGAGATGTTTGTCATAGAACTGTTTCATGTAGCAATAGTAGAATGTTAGAAACAGGATACAGTGTGGATTATTTAACAGTTGCCAAATAGGATGATTAAAAATATATTCAGCTGAAGACAGTTCTAGTTCAGGTTTCTAAGTGTGTTTTTCCTTGCTTTTAGCTTCTCACATACRACATATCTTTGGGCCAACGAGCAGGGATTTCAGCGAAAATGAGCGCTCGTCTCAAACGGTGTGAAATATGAGATGGAAATATCTTGTATCAGTGCGTAATGCTCACTGTAAAAATATGAGCTATAAAATTTAATCTTGAATTACTTTATACTGCTAATGTTTTAGCCAATTTATTACAGCTGCACAGTTCTGGCACAGAACACCTTGTTACTCAGAGCCATTAACTCCTCGCTGCCTGTGTCACACAGCAGTGRTGGGGATCAGCCAGGTGCAGATTATTTTAATGCTCTTCWRATTTTTATTCTCTGAAGCATCCAATCCAAAATTTCATGTCAATCAAATACATAGTATTTTATAATACCAATTTTTCAATGTATTAATTTAGTTGAAAAAAATGTGAAAAAAAATCTGTGTTGTAATCTATTTGCTCTCATCAAAGGCAACACTTCTACTGTATCTTACTTAATTGAATTGAAGGGGAAACTCTGTGGGTCATATCATGGATTATTCACTCTCTGTATATAATTATATAATTCATCTGTATATAACCTATAATTGGAAAAGACAGGGACTAGTACAGGAAATCTCAAACACCAAAGGTCCTCACCAGAGAACAGGTGATGGCAGGTTGTCCTGAACCAGCAGTTGTACTGGAATGAGATCAATAGTTGGGTTCTCCAAATTTTCCTTGAGGATCAATCTTATTTAATAATTTTACAGCTACCCTTGGCATACAAAAAAATGTTGGATACTAATTGAATTTCTTCATAATACAATGTTGAACTGAATCAATAACAGCTAGACACAGATATATGTATCATGGGGGAAAAAAAGGTTGGCACTGGGGATGTGCTATAGGTATAAAATGAGATTATACATTACAGGATACTATCAATAAATTTTTCCTATTCTCTTTTCCCATGCCACAGAAAAATGTAACACAGGAACAGAGGGAAAAAAACTCAGCCACCCTGTATAACTAATTTTTGTGTCTTGTGTGACATGGTCAGGCAAAAGACAAATGTAATCCAAGTATCTATCACACAAAGTCTTTCCAGCAGAAATTGCCAAATAGCTGTGCCGCTATTTAAGTCACTGGTGAAACCTCTGAAACCTCAAGATGTAAAAATTAAACTCCATTTAACATTAGCAAAAAAAACCAAAAAAACAAAAAAACAAGAAAGATAAAGAGAAGTGGGATTTAATACATAGGTAAGGACTACTGGGGTGATCAAACAAATACATCAAAAGTGTGTCTAAAAACAATAAAAACAAGAACCTTTCTGGCCTTGGCTTTTCAATCTAGCCAAATGCCAGATGGGGGTAAATTGACCTACAAATATCCCAAGAGAAAAACAAGAGAAAGTAGAGGCATTTATTTGTATAAAAGGAAAATAACAGGGTTTAAACAGATAAGCACAAATTGAGTGTGATCAATTTTAATATGGAAGACAGTTTTCAGTRTTTAGGAATGGGAACAATGATAGTTCAGTGGCTGCACCTCCCAGTCTCCCAGTTCTGTGTGTGATGAATGGGAAGGATCTGATTGATGCTTTGTACCTTGCAATATAATGAGAATTTGGAATTACTTGAAGAGATCTTTTCTTGGTGTTGGTCTTTTTTTTTTTCAAATATTAGGACATGATAAAAATTTTTAAAACTTCAATACCACAAATGAGTTAATTAATCTTCCACAGCAAGGCTGTTATTCACAGTGGCAAATGTTGTAATGAGGTAATGCTAGCAATGATACTGTCCAGTATCAATAAATCTTCTCAATCACATGGTGGTGACCTATCACACTGAGGATGTACTCTGGTACTTTTTTATAATGCCTAAAAAACTTTATTTTATTAATATTTTTTTTTACCTGAAGCATTTTCTGRTGTTACTGTTTTCTATGAAACAAACCCCCTCCTTTTGTGATGAACACATTTCAGATCTCTTAGAAGTTCTTCAGTTCTTACTACCATTTTTACCCTTCTTATAATATTTATGGGCAGTAAAGTAAAAATACTTCGAAGAGTTGGGTCCCTGTTATCATTCAGTTCATTCCAAATATAGTCCCACCCAGCCAGAAAAGGCTGCTCTCAGAAAGTGATGATGGAATAATAACTGAGCCCATCCATTTGCACTGGTTTCAGTTCATGATTTCAGAATAAGGTAGATCAGACTGTCATGAGTACACATAAACATTCTGCTCCTTGGTTTGGATTTACAAGCTCTGAAGAAGTGGTTTTGATTCACAGATCAGCTCTTTAATAAAAAACTTGTCACAGCTCGAATGAATAGAAAAGTAGCAATCACTAGTTAGGAGAGAAAAGAGATACATAAAAATAGGACCAGAAAAATGTATTTTAGTATCTTAGAATATTTAGCAGATCTTTACAGTCATTGCAAGGAGAYTTTAGCTCTTCATCTCTATGTCCCTCTAGGGAGTTACAGATTGTCTACAGCTTTCCAGCAGCCCTACACGCTGTCTAAAAATGACCAGGCTACTGAAATGCTAAAAATCCCAATCTGAATCTTTGAACAGCCTTTGTAACTCACCCCGATGAGCCACAGCCTTCTTGATCCTGTGCCTATTATTCTGCCCTTTCATTACAGTATTACTAGTCAGTGAAGCTTTTTTTAATGAACTAAAGAATTCAGTCTGCAGGAGCACTGCACTATGGTTCAGAATTTAGATCTCTCCCATACTTTACATTTTGATCATGCTCAGCACAAGGGCAATAGTCAAGTTAGCTTAATAATAGCCAGAAGAAATGCCTCTAATCCAATTGGTCACAAGGCACATATCACCAAAAACAATTTCTTTATAATTAAAAGGTGCTCGCGGGCACAGTGAAAGCTTGGAAGTTGCCCAGGGATTTTGGGGGAAGTGTGTGGATTTTTTTTCCCATAGACAGCAACCACATTGAAGCAATTTCTGAAACRCACTGATAAGCTTTGCCTTTGAATTTACATTAAAGAGCTCAATAGTTGCTACCTGTGAGAACAGCTCATGCTTCTAAACTGACTTGTGTCCTGTAGAGATTAAGGACACAAGGCCTCCAGGAGATTAGCACATCACTTGGTTAAAGTGACACCCAATCCATTTTATTGACATGGCCTCTATCCTGCAAAACAAGCACTTTTTAAGTGAAACATCATGAAAATTTGTGTGGCTTTATGGGCCAGTGTATAATGGCTTTTCATAGGCAATTATTGGCCACTATTGGCAGGTCTGTAAAYGAAACCGGCAGCAGTGGCTCATGATGCCTTGTCAGTCCATGCCACCGCATACTAATGCAGCACAGCATGCCCACAGCAAACCTGCATTGTCTTTTAATTTTCCTGGAGCCTCCTGAAGGACTAAGGACTTTAAAGCCCATTCATTGCATCAAGCAGATTATGACACTGAATCGTGGCGATGTTGATTTCAGAGTGGTGCTGAATCGCAAGGCCACTCCACTCTTCAATCACATTTTGTAATTATTTGTTTTCAGCGAGGCGATCTTGAGCCTTTAGTGCAAGAAAGAAAATTAGCATGTAGGTGAAGAGCTCTTTCACCTTCTTTTTTAATGCCATTCCAGTCACGGGGTGCAGCATGGATGTGCCACTTGCTGCTGAGTAGCTGCATAGTGGGAACGAGAATAATTATTGAATTGAAACTGTGCACCAGCTTGGGAGATCTGACGTTTCATAAGCCTGCCTGCCAGCTACCTGGATTCCATTATGCTGGGGAAATAAGCTTTTTACTAACACTTTGGAAAATAAATTTCCCATTCTTTTCTCTTCCTTTTGATSTGTAGCATAAAGAGGCTGCGTGTACTGAGGCCGATATGATGCATGAAACGACGCCGTGCTGATGAGAAGAGTAAGCAGCATTAAAGCACACACACACAKACACACAGACAGACATTTTATCATCAGGGAGTTCCACAGCAAAGCCATGAACTACAGCTACCTAAAATGCAGTGAGATATGTTAATCCAAAATGAAAGCAAGAAAAGAATGCAMTACAATTTTATGCTAAATCATTTTAGCAGAGGTATGGAATTAATAAATGTGAAAACTGAATGCAGGTGGCCCTCTTCAAAATGTCTGTATTAAATCAGGTCCATTTTTTTCTTGTTTTTCAGCACAACAGAACTCTTCATTTTGTCTTTCTAACTCATAACCAAGTATCAAAATTAGAGGTTATACAAGTGGATTCCTCCTGGTTCTGGAAATAACCTGACAGCCACAAGAGCCAGCAGGAACTTTCACAACCACTGTAWGCACTGCATCAATGCCACAGCCTAGGCTGGCAGCATCTGCCTGAGAGCAAGTCCTCAGGAAGAGTGGGTAGTGAATTCATATCTGCACAAAACTAAAATTAATCCACCTACACTCTTAGAAGCAAAAGCTCTTTTTTTTTGTAATATTGTAAAATTCGCAATATTTTTGCATACAAATTTGAAAATTTCTTCCAAGAGTTTTTCTAAACAAAAAGGAACAACTTGAAGTTCATCCTTTATGGATGGAAAAAGAATGAAGCAGAACAGGAGCATGATGAACCTAACCATTCTAAGTCAATCCAAAATTCTAAAAGTGACCACAGAATACAGAATATCTTGCCTTTTAGCATTAATATTCAATTTTTTTATGTTAGTTCCTGTGAAAGACCTATCCAACTCTTTTTTAGTTTCAAAATTAGAAGRAAATTAACTATTTGAAAGAGTGACAAGCTTGCATAACAATCTCTGTTCAGAAAATACCTTATTTAATCAGGGACTTTTAATATCCAGGTCACAGAATTCCTTCTGGTTTTGCAGTGAGTGTGCCAGGCTTCCTGAAGACTGATTAATGACAACCTCAGCTTTCTTAAAGGGTGTGAAAGGTAYGATTAGCATTGCATATGAGGGTTAGACAGTGCCTCTTGCACCTCCTACCTGCYTGGTATGCTGGTGCTGCAGAATTTCTTGCAGTGGTTGGGCCAACTGGCTGTCCTWACATTTCCAGTGGTTGCATTCATGTTTCTTCATTGCTTCTGTTCTTATTTGAAAGAACAGAATTTATCTCTTCAGGGACTGAACAATGAAAATCTTGCTTTATAGAGAGGTCAGAGATAAAAATGTAAGTAAATATGAACCGACAGGAAAATATGTTCTTTTTCTTATCTCATTCCTTTTCTTTTTAATTTCCTTACCACGCTGTATGCTTTGTGGTATTTAAGAGTCTTTGTCATAGTTATTAAATAACAGAATCCTTGTCTTTCCTGGTTGGCTAGCATGAACATTTTTTATCTTTACAACCATTGTTGCAGCATTTGTCCCATTCAAAAATCTCTATTGCCTGAGCACGAGTGCCTCTGACTTAGAATGAACTCATGTTTGAATAGCACATCAGAGCATCTCCCTCATGCATAACTCAAAAGATAGCATCACAGAATCATTTATGGGCTGCAGGTTTAAGAAAAATAATCATCAGATTTATCATAGAATCATAGAATGTCAGGACACAATGTGTTTGAGGGRGTGATGCTTTCAAGCACAGAGCTAATGGAATCCTGCATGCACATTCAAAGGAAGATCTCCCTGGAGATGCTTGGCATTTTCCAACGGAAAGAAGGAGAAAGGAAAGGGAAAAGGAAAAGAAAATGTAGAAAGAAGAATGGGAAGGAGAGAGTATTAGAAAATTCTAATGAGAATCTCCCAAGGAWAATATTGGAAAGATTTCCTATGAAGCATTTTAAAATAATGAGGGAAATCTCTATTTGGGTTTGTCTCTTCCAGATCTAGTATTTCCCAGGATCAGACACTTGCCTTCGATGGGTGACTTAATCCTGTACACATCTACAAGCTTATTACAGCAGTTTTTTGYTTTTCTTTCCTGAGGGGCATCTGAACAATTTTACTCCATATATTCCACTTCAGAAAAGAAAAAACAAAAACAAACAGCCCAAAACATTGGGATTGGGATACCTTATATGCTAAATGTGACAAACTCATGTAACAAACTTGACTATCACTACTTGAGGTCACCAGGCTTCTGTGATGGCAAATTAACTGAGACTCTTCCTTTCTGGCACAGCTGCACACAAACAGAGCTGCACACTCACTCACACACACACACACAAACAGACACGTATATATATATATATTTATATACATATATATATATAAATATTTATATATAAAACCAAAGGGGAAGTCGATATACTCGTCCTTGCTATCTGAATGCAGTAAAACCATGCTCTCCTGCATCATACTGACTGCACTTTTCAAAAACACATGACCCGGAAGTCTATTTATTATTCCTTACATAAGTCAAAAAAGCCAGCATGGGCCAGCTGTARCTTACAGAAGAGTAAGCATTAAAATGCAACTTTAATTTACACATTCATATTTAATGCTTTTAATATATCTTCAAAATTGTAAAAAACTTTGTGTAATATTTTAGATTTGTGGAAGATTTATGTATATAGTGAGACAATAATTGAAACAATTTCATATCTMTCCTTGCTGTATCTCATTCTGACATGATAGATAGCTTTGAAGACCATCTCTTATCACAAATCCTAGAGTTCACAGACTGTGCAAGTCAGGAGAAAATACWGATTTAACATACTTTGCAAATCACAGATATAAATAAGCATGAAATGCAATGAAATCAGACTCCCTCATAACTGTRAGAAAACCCAGAAATTTTGCACAGTCAACTCGACACAAATATCTCACGTTCACCTTTAAAATATGTCTCACAAATTGAATCCAGAACTGCCRTATTATCCACATAACATTGTGGAAAAGTACTCCATAAAACGTTGAATATCAGATTTTTGAGAAGGTGTGCAATATTTTTCTTCATAAAATTGTGTTCATCCTGTTGTGAAATTGCAAGGAAAGATAGGGGATATTGATTTAAAGCTCTCACTAGCAGTCTATTTTCTTGTGGTACATACAAGAACATTCATAGTATTCTCCAYGTATTTTCAGGATTAGTTTCCAAGGATTTCTGATGGCCTGGGACAAGATTAACAATTCCACCTTTCAAGTACTTGTATGGACTGAAATTAAAATGCACAGAAATACATGCATAGACAGACAAACATATATAACTAAATAACACCAGCAACTGTAAACCCTAGCTTTGTATTGGCTTCCAAATAAAGAGATTTGATAGAAGAAGCATTACCTTAATCTCTCAGTTTATCACATTTATTCCAAATACACACTCTGCCAATATAAATAAGAAGCTTAAGAGAAAGGAATATTATAAAGCAATAAYAAACTTTCAAAGCTAATGCAGAGGCAATTTACATGAAAATTTAAAATCTGCCTCCATAGTTATTATATCATCGTGTAATATTCAAAAAGAGGGATTTCAGTAAAATTTTATTGAAGCTTCAGTGTTAAGATTGAAGCAATAAGGGCTATGGAAGTCTCAGAAAATCTTGTCTTTGCAAAGCATTAACAGAGGGCCAGAAAACCTGTCTGTGTTACGCCAGGTTCTCTTGCACTGCAGTTATGAGAAGCTTTGTTCTGCAGTCCATCTCTCTCTCTCTCTTCCAAAGACSAAATGCACACTTTGCATTACATGAGAATTACACAGTGCAAGTTGTTATTTATGAAACTGTTACACAGATGTATTTGGCAACTATCTATTTAATCAATACCAGAAATGTAAATGTTTCTCTGAAATAACCTCTCTAGGAACCAAGGAGAGCTCCTCTACAAAACCACRTCAGATAAAAGAAATCATAGCTATAGGGTGTTACCTACACTGTAAATTAATCTTCTTCTAATCCATTGCCAGGTAAACCTCAGAAGAGCTTATGAATTAATTGCAGAGCATTTTGATTCTCTTCCTCCCCAACCTATTCTAAAATAGCAAATCATTCTTCCATGTGACAACAATGAAACWGTTCTATTAAGGGGACAGTTCCTACACACCAAAGCCCTCCTTGATTCGTGCAAGGAATACAGAACTCAGGTGGTGGTGTTGAAGAGGGTGATATAAACCATTTGGGAAGTGATTCTCTAACAGCCAGTTTCACCTTTTTTTGCAATGCAGGTCTGTGGAAGTCACAGCACTAGGTCCCTATTTCATCCAGGGCCTCACATGTCTGGGCTGGGATTGCTGTAAGGAGGGTAATGAGGTGAAGGGAAAGATGCAGAAAAGCAGAGCAAGGTCAAAAGTTGGTGAAGAATATATAGGAGTTGGGTTTGGTTTCCAAAATCATTTCTCACAGCTGTGATCCATAAGCATGCCTAATTTAACACCTTATTGATATGAACAACAGAAATCTATACTGGGAATAAAAGGGGGCTGATGAATATACATTCTTGGAGCTATGTGGCATACCTTAAAAATTCCTCTGCTCAAACTGAAACCGTCCTTTACAATTGCTGTGAAGTTAATAAAGGCTCTCATCTTCATCAAACTCATGCTTGGGAACTGCTTGAATATTTCTTTAAAATTCCATTGTAGGAAAGGGGAAAAGAAGGATTAAACAGTAAATAAGGTCAGCAGAAGCACAGCTATTCAAAACTATTGAGATTTTTCCTCTTTATTAATTAGTCATTTTTCCATGGCATGAACAGGGCAGGTTGCAAGCAAGAGAAACAGAAGCAATGAACATTTTGGTTGAGATTTCTTTTTCACCAATTATTTACCAATGAGTTAGTGATATCTGCAGTCAAATGGCAAACATCCTCATCCAACGCAAGGTTACATATCAGATTTCTTATGAAACCTACAGACCCAGTAACCAAAATTCCTTAAAAACTGAGCAAGAAGGAAACAGATATGGTACTGCCACAGAATTGAAAAAACATGCAAATAGCTTTACTATGATAAGCATAATAAACCACAAGCTGGTAACTGGTCTGTATAATTTTATTTTTTTTTCTAAATGTCGTTGTTTAGAACTCAAAATAGTTTAAGTCTCCTTTCTGAGGAAATTACTCCCCAGGAACTAGGAGTTCCAGAAGCCAGAATATTCTCGCAATATTTTCAGTGTATTAAAAATAGTGGGGATCCAATATGCACCTTAATACAGACCCAGGACCATACTTACTAGCTTGAAATACCCTCTTAATGGAGTAAAACCAAGACAGTCTGGCATCACAGCAGCAAGCAGCACTGAGGGTGTGGCAAGGGTGTTGCCACAAAACAGGTTATTTGAAGGARGGCTGTTATACTTCAGTTATTTCAGCTGAGGAATTCAGTACAACAAATATTATATTAGCATTGCACCTATACCAAGGTGATAGAAAAAAAAAAAGTTCCAAGAAGGACATTGGGTGAGAAAGCTAAAATGGCAACTTTTATTTCTAGTCCTTTCAGCAAAAAAAAGGTCTACAAAAATTATTGATTTTTACTGAGTTCTGCAGAACTTTCTCATGCAATTTGTCAAGAAATAAAGAAGATGAGAATTTTGCTTCATTGGGATTTTCAGACAATATTCAATGTGACTCAAAAGAGCACTTGTACCCATTTGAACTCAATTCAATATCCAAGTGATATGGGAGAACTTGTTACTAATGGAGTGAGAAATGGATGTATTAGAAACGAAAAACAGAGAGGAAGGAAATTAAAAAGGAGAAGAAAGTGCTGGTTTAGATATTCTGAAGTAACTTGAATCATCTGTGGTGAGAAGTTTCTGATAAGCTGGAGCAAATTAAATAAGCTATTTCACTTTTATTTCTTCATGCCAGTCAACTCAGACTGCACCCTGAACAGCAAGAAAACTACCCATAATGGAGATTTCTGTTGCAAATTACAATAGACATGAACCCAAGATAAAATTGAAACTCAGGAATTCCATATGCATCTATAATGACTCTAGAAGATACTCTAAAGTAATATTTTTATATAATTGTGACTATTTCTTTACTGTGTTCTGTGAATATATTAAAAAGCATCAAGTTACCAGTTACTAGTAAATTCTTCAGAATATTGTCATAAGTTTTATTAGAAAAACCTGGAGTAACAGCCAAAGCAAAGTTATTAATAAAACTACAAGCTCATTTTTACTGTAGAATTTTATAAAGGAAGTCTATTTTTACTGGAATTTTGCCAGCTCAAACTCATAAAATATTAGACTCATAAAGTGAAGCAGATCAAAATCCAACTCCTTTTATGTTCCCAAATACCATGAAGTGCGAATGAGTTCAGGGTCTTATGCTGCTAAAGAAAACATTACTTAGATTATTGGTATCATGACTTGGTATATTTACAAACAAATTGTCTGAGCACTTTTTAAGGGAGATTCAAAGCAAGGAGAGGTAGATGAAAAAGACTGAGAGCTATAAGGAAAAACCAGGACAAAATGATGGCTCACAAAACCAGGGCCACTTTCTGATTACAGGTGAGATTTGCAAGACTCGGTAAATTTTCAGAGACAGATCTGCACCCCCGTGGTGGCAATGCTGGAGGTTGTAGGAGGCAATCACACATGCTACAAAGGTGGATGCTGGAAAGTTGTGAGGGAAATAGCAATGAGATTCAGAACAGGAAAAATGCCGGAATGGTTMAAACTTCAGATCCTGCTTGTTTTCACTTCCATGAGATTACATGGTGTCAAAATGTAAAGGCAAACAGGAAATCAAATGTTTAATATTCAGAGCATCCATCAAACACCAYATCTCTAACAGGTAATCAGGGGGATGCTCATGAAGCCAATAAGCTCCTGTCAGTTTCTCTGTCTTCTCCCTGCGTTGCTGCTTGCTCTCACACAGGGAGACAGAGAAAACTTGCTCCCTAAAAAACACTCACACCAGTAAACTCAGCTCATGTGAAGTATCACAGGCTCTGCCACTTTTGATGGTCTTGGTGGAAGTTAATGGGTAATTAAAGATAAATCTCATTAGGTACACTTTTGATTTGGAATTTTAAGAAAAACAGATATAAAAATAAATTAATATAGATTCTGCATCCTTATACTACAGCCATATATATATATATATATATATACGCATATATGCAAGACTGAGACCTCCTCCTCAGATATTTTTAAAATCTGCAGCTCAAATTCCCTCTTTTTTTGAGACAGAAAAAACCAGACAGCAGGCTACTCATATGGAAGTACAATCAGGAGAGAAAAGATATTTTGAGATATTCCTCTTCTAGTTGTTTCAAAATTTTGCAACTGATTGACAATTTAGCTGAGGTCCTAAGTTCCCAGTACAAGATCTCAAGAGATAAACAGTTTACACTTACAGTCCCAATATTTGTTTATTCTGAATCTTAGCACAAAGGTTTGTCTTCCACAGTGTGAAGCTCATGAAGAAAAGACTGGGTTGGRTCTGAATCACCAGAAGATTCATTTATTCAAAGGAATCCTCAGTTCAATCTTCAGGGCAATTTTCTTTCTGATTCATAAATGTCTCACAATAATCAGAAAGGAGGCTTTTGTGTGAGAATTTTCACAAAAGCAGAAACCAAGGTGACAAAGRAGTGCTGGGAAAAGTGTAAGAGCCGTGCTGAGTAAAGGAAAATCAATCACTAATTTAACTATAAAATTGCATGTTGATATAATTACAGGCTGGYTATACAAATGGACACTTTATAGGTTTCCTTTTCATTTCTGGTTTTGAAAAACAAAGATCTTAGACAACTCCAGTTTCCAAAAAAATAAAAATAAAAGAGAGAAAACATCCAGACAACTTGGTTGAAATCCTTAACCCCTTAAGGACTTTTTTCCACATAGCAACATGGTGAATTTCATAGTAGAAGTACAATTGCTAGTTGATGAATTCCACAAGTTCAGGCCAAGCATTAGAAATGAATGAGAACAGCAATTAACTGGGGAAAAGCCTGAGAAGTCCAACTTGCTCCATTCAACACAGAAAAAATAACAGGCATTAGGCAGGACATAATTGCACAGGGTAATGGGGGAGTAGAAGATTAAAACCCCAAATCCCAGTGTTTTGGGAGCACAGAAAATAAGGTATCCATTTMCAGAATGGGTTTGGGTTCAGCCAGGCTCACTGGACTGAGTGCAGTCAGTCTGCCATGGACCCAATAAATTCTGCCCTGTAAGGGTTTATTAACTATGAGGGTTTATTAACTATGGGGCAGCACATGCCAAATGCACAAAATCATTTTGGGCCAGGGATAGTTAGCCTGTTCAGAGCCCAGTGAGTTGAAGGATGCACAGGAGAGTTCTCCAGCCGGCTCTCTGTAAGCATCACCTCATCTCTAACATGGCACATTAGACTCATTTCCAGCCAAAACAACAGACCCAAGCTGCTGGAAAACCTCCTGTCCACGCTTAGACAAAAGATTAGACATGACATATTTTGGACTAGAGTTGCATACCTAGGCTAGCTAGTACTTTACTTCATTAGGTGTCCCACAGCCACTGTTTGAAGGCAGATATTTTATTTATATGATACATATGTATTGCCTTCAGTGAACATTTTACTGGCTCTAAGAGTTGTGAGGAAGCCTGCTGGCCTCAAACCCAAAGGTCAATGGATTTTGGGCCCTACTTCCTCTTTATCCCTTGCTAAGTGAATGGATTTTGTCTTGCTTTTCTCCTCCTGCCCCTGAGAGTGCTGTCTAGTATCTAGTCTGATAAATAGTAGCCAGGACCCAGCACACTGCATAACTTTGTGCCTCTTTTGAACTGTTAGAGCAYTTTTCTTTCAAATATTCTGCCACTTTATCAGGGTCCTGTATCAGGGATGAATGTCCAAACTGCTGGAGAAGAATAATCCTTCAAACGCTGGTCCATTTTTCCTACCTTCCATGCCATTCACAACTATCCACCCTYAGGGCAGATCTTTRAAAGACCCTCCTAAAAATCTCTTTTGAAACTCTGAACATGGTGTCAACAGCACTGAGGAGGCTTGGCAGAGCTAGCAACAAGAACAYGTTTGCCTGAACATCTAAGAGAAATTCTAAATCTTCAAAAACTGTCATAGCAAACTGAAGGAGAGAAAGGGGAGGAAAAGCTGGGGAAAAGTTTCCTACCCTGTTTCCCCCACAGACTGGGTACTGCTGTTAATTGACTTCCAGAAGCAGTACCCAAGGTAAGGGTAGGAAAGCAACACTGAATGGACATGACCCAAATGACCCTCATTGCCCTGGATGTTATCATGTCATGAGCTGATATCTCACATACATCAASAAAGCAATCCTGATCCTTTTCCCTGCTCTGAAAAAAGAGCACCATGATGGGCACACAGTGCATATATGGAAACAGGCATCTGAACTGACCAAGCAGACTGGGGCTCTGGATATAATACAACAAATGCTTAGACAGAATTTGTTTCCAACCCACTCTGGTCAAATCTGTTGCTATCTCTYTGAGCCCCACTTTAGGGACCAATTAAGGCTATCATGGTTTAGAAATGGTACTGCCCAATTTAATGCTCCCACCAAGATTCTCCAAGCCACACTGCTCCTTCCTGCTTCATTTCCCCCTCCCTTCCTTCTTGTGGTGGGCAGCAGAGGAGAGCTGGAGACACAAAAGGTAAAGATCACATGTTGAGATAAGAACAATACCCTGGAAACAGCAATGACATAAGGAAACAAACAGTATCTGCAAAAATATTAATAAATAAGTGTACAAAGAAGAGATTGATTCACATGCAAAAATGCTCACCCCAGAGCTCAACCCAAACATAGCCACAGAATCACAGAATCATAGAACCAACTAGRTTGGAAAAAAACTTTTAGATCAAGTCCAACCTGTGACTTAACAAGACTTTGTCAAGTAGACTATGGCATTAAGTGCCACATCCAGTCCTAAACACTTCCAGGGATTGATGACTCCACCGCCTCTGTGGGGAGCCCATTCCAGCGCCCAGTAACCCTTTCTCTGAAGAACTTCTTCCTTATGTCTGACCTAAACTCCTCACTGGACTTGTGTTCCAGACTCTTCACCAGCCTTGCTGTCCTTCTCTGGACACATTCGAGCCTGTCTCTTATACACATCTAGATGTGTATAAGAGACAGTCTCTGCAGAGCCCTCCTACCTTCCAGCAACACAACCTCGTCTGCTCCCTCTGGACTGGCTTGGTGTCACCATCATATTTTCTGAAAAATCTCTTTACCAAGGATTTTCTGCTGGGAAGCTGAGAAGCCTCAGAGAAAAAGGAAAACAATATWATCTCATTTGCTTCTCCCGTGTTTTGCAGCTTTGGAATGTGGTTGGAGATTGTTTATCCAACACGTGAATTGTTTTTGATTATTGGCCATTTATGACCAAGCTGTGTCAGATTCTGAGGAGGGAGTCACAAGATTCTCATTAGTATCTTTTAGCCTTCTGTCTGTATCCTTTCTCTATTCTTTAGTATAGTTTAGTAGAGCATTCTTTAATATAATATAGATCATAAAATAATAAATTAGCCTTCTAAAAACATGGAGTCAGATTCATTATTCTTCCCTTTGACGGGGAACTCAGAAAATACCACAGCTTGGTGTCAGTGTCACCCCACCACTCCATGTGCTTGTTCAACCAGAAGGAACCCCTTCTGCCCACCCCCAGCAATGACATGAGGTTGTACAGAACAGCAGCCATGTCCTGGCCATGTTCTTCCTGCCTACTGCAAAAATTTAACCCTGTCCTGGCCAGAACAGGGCACTGGCTTGATTAAGTCAAGGTTTGGATGACTGGCAGTTTAGTGTCTTCCACTGATTTSCCAAAACCTTTGTATTTCTTATGGCATCACATCTCTGTGGCTGGGGAATGGAGACAGGTGACTGTGAGCAATCATCTTGGCCATGATGCACAGGAACACAGTTTTTATCCAGTTTCCACACACAACCCAGCAGACTCAACTTCTCTACTCTCTCCAAAAAATTATATATAAAACTTGTGAAGATAATTAAAATTAAGAAGAAAACTAAGAAAATTAAGCCCTCCTAGCAATAAGAAAATGCCTGAACAGTTTCTTCCTCCAAAGCTGTGTGAACAGTTATGCACACACTGCTAATAAATGAGGGATAGTTAATATGACAACAAATTTAAAAAATTATATTTCTACAAGTTTTTAAATATCATAGGAAACTTAATTTGATCACTTTATTCTCTAATATATATACACACAAAGGTTCTTATATTATTTGAATGCATATCTTAGGAAAAATCTGCACCATTAAAACAAATAATATGTGGAGGAATATATATGAAACACAGAGACATGCCTCAGATTTGTTCAAAGCTCTTTCTCTCTCTGTCACTACAAGATGTTGTGCAGAGACTGCAAAAAAAATAAAGCTTTACATTCTGCATGTGGGGATATTGCAACATCAATTTTCTAGSAAATTCTAGCCTCTCACAGTCACAAATCTGACCAAAAGATTCTCAGATTACTAAAGTAATCTCAGAGTAAAAGAGTGTGCTAGTTTTTAAAAGCATTTCTATTTCTTGATGGCAGTGTTTTTTGTACATGCATGTATACATGGGGGTGTATATGCATATATATATGTGTGTCTGTGTGTGTGTGGGTGTATTTTCATTTTTTAGTAAGTGTGGCATACAGCAAGAACCATGAATTTAAAGAATTTCTTTTGAGACCTGTATTTCCTTTTGCTGATGATTGTTCCTTATCTTAGAGTGCACACAATGCTGTTTGGCTGAATTGAAGCTCCATTGAGTGAAACAATCGGATTCAACCAAGAAGAGAAGAAAAATGATCCTCTTAGTGGCGTTCCTTTGCACAGGAGAGAAGTGCTTACCTTGTGATGGTTATTGGCAGTTTGTACAAATGATAGTGCACAGGGGTTTAGGTTAACCTGTTTACTTTTACATGACCTGAGATATTAAAAAATATCCTTATTTTGAAGGGCTGCCAGGCGGTAACTCAGCATGACATATATTCTGGAGGCAGCATCGTGAAATGGCATACACTGTTATTGAATTTTTAGTATGCAGTGAATATTGGTCATGATTTACAATAATTTTGAAAAATCAGCATTTGTAATGYGATTCTCTTATCTCTGAAAAGCATTTCTGACATTCAGTAGTGCATCACAGAATTGATTTATAATTTTGTTCCTGGTACATATTCCAGCTGCATAACAATATGCTGGCATTCTGACACACTGCCAGTTCTTGCTCTTYAAAGAAGCRGGAATTCTATAACAAAAATKATTGKRAAACTACAAAATGAACAAACAAAYAAACAAAGCAAACTTTTCTCATTAAAGCAATACACTCATGTGAAGAAGGCTCAAATACATCAGCCAAAACAGTGCAGCTGCAGCTTTTGCATGGTATGTTTTAATTTGTTCAGAAATCACCTACTTGCACTTCAGTGCCAAATACCTTGTGAYTTCAATATTTATAAACACCTCTCCAAACCCTTTACCTCAAGTCTCTACATTTCCAAAACTTTCAAACATCTGTGGGCCATTTTAACTTTCAATTGGTATGGTGGATATATTATTCCTTGCCTCTTTATTGTTTTAAGTCTGTTGTATCTTCAGGCTGCTGGGAGTTATGCTTGTCCTGTGCTGCTTTTGTTTTGAATGAGTTTTGCCTGATACATTCATTATCCATACACTGAATGCTAAATACAAGCTGAATACAAGAAACTAAACTGGTTTGATTTTTGTAGGATACTGCAATAACTTCATATGAGGGGTTTAAGGGTTTTTTTAATATCTATTCTGAGCCAGCAATATTAAAGCAACTCCAAAGTGCTTTGAATTTCCACCTACATTTAAGAATATGAGAAAAAAWTAATTATTTCTGATTCAGGCACTATACTCCTTTTCACTGTGTGCAAACTAAGTGAATGCMACATATTGGGGGAATGGCTCATTCCTGAGAACACTGAAACCTAAGTCAGGCAGCAACTCCCTGCTTACCAAATCTGTGTTCACACCATTAAAAATTTTAAACTGAACTCTGAGTGTTCTGTAAATATTATACGTGTTGAAGTGGAATTTGGGGCACTGGTTTTAATTTTTAAAGTACCCTATACATTTTGATCTCTGTTTGCCTGACAAACTTCATATTTCCTTGCAGAGAACTCAGGAGAGATCTAAGAGCTGAAACCTTTTTTTTTTTTACATGAGAGGGAAGTGTTAGTAGGATATTTTTTTCTCAAAAGGCTGGCTTTTTTTTTTTTTTTTTATACTGTCTTCAACCAAAATATTGTCACTGAATTTAAATGAGGTCCAGATTTCACACTTCTAATCTAAAACACTCCTTTTTTCCTAATTTCACTCAGCCTAAATTCATTGGCTGGGAAAACACTCCAGACCATGTAATTCCTCCTAAGAAATGAAATGTAATGTGGATGGAGGAAGTCTGTGCTCATCACTCAGGAAGAAATGAAAAGTCCACTTGATTACCAAGCTGATAGTGCTTTATACCCATTGTATGCATCATGGACTCAAACAAATCCAAAAAGAAAAGATGAACCAGATATATGTGAAGAGAAATGCAAGAATTAGAGCACTACTACACACTACTCTCCAAGACTGAGGCAAATGATCCTAACAGCATGGATGTATAACAAAAATCTCTGGTTTTACATGAGAAAACARGAGGTCAGCCTTATTGACAGCTGACTGTGCCAAACCCTTGGCAGCAGACAGTGTGTGTACAGATTGCTGTAAAAATCCAGGTATTTACTTAATAATTTCTCAAAGATGTTGAATATACAAGGTAGGAATGGAAGTTTTACATGCTCTTAGGAAATAAGCATTCAAATTCATTTAGTGTTTCATTCATTTGCCTTTTAATACAGCAGTTTCCATTCTTCCAAATGGAAGATCTAGAAACAATGAAATCTTCTGTGCCCCTAATCCTATTCAGGATGCTAAACACAGTTTTAATGCTCAAACTCTGGTTTTCAATATATGATGCACTATTGTATCTTGTAGTCTTGTATCATAGTGTCCATAACCAATAGGAAAAGTTCATGTCAATAATAAATTATGGTTTTGTTTTGTTTTGTTTTGTTTTTAATTTATGTCTTTTTCATAGTACTTTGTGGACTGAGAATGAGTAATTTTATTCTTTTTTCCTTTACATATGGAGAAAAAAATCATGACGCCAAAATATTTGGCTGRCTATTTTCTGTGGTTTTTTGGTTTGGTTTGTTTTGTTTTTTTAATTACATCTCTCTTTGCAAACTTGCTTGAAAATCACCTCTGTTAGAATTTAGGGGGCATGGAAAGATCAAATTTTATTCACATGCAATGCTTATGAAATAATTTCTTATTTACACCTTTCATCAGCATTAAATCCAAGTGAGCAAAATGTCAGGTCTAGAAGGGGCTAAAATTTCCCTAGCAAATGAAGTAATCAGTAAATGAAAAATCTTAAAACTTTATCACCACATTAATTAAAAGAAGGAGTAATGATTCATACAAGCACATATAGTGGAGCACATAGATTTGAACCTTTGAAGCTGCTAAAAAAGGTAAATAAGATCCTTCAAAAAAATCAAAATAAAATTCAATCAGCAGCAAACTCCACATAGAAATTGATTTCCAAAAGATACTGGCATCTGTCATTCACATCAATGGCAAGTCTCCCATCAGCTTCAGACAGAATGTCATCMATCAATTCCATAGGAAACTCAGATTATCTGCAAAACCATACCTCATCTTGGAGTCCACACAGCTTTCAACCCTGATTTATGCTACATCTGAGTAAAGGTGTAAGCACACCACACCTAAGTCAAGGTGGCACAGTTTTTGCTTTCTGCAAAGATTCTTCATTAGTATACCCATATATGAGTAAAGTGCATAAGGAAAACACTTCCATTTCAATAAAAAAAAATCAATCCTTTTCTWCCTGAATCTCAGTCTGCCAGCAATTCTTCATAAGTGCATGGAATGACTTTATTTTTCTTTGTAGTCAAATCAGTTAAAGTATTTTGAAGGGTATATCACTTTCTATTTGATCAGTTTAATTTAAATCTACAAGATGCCCTCAGAGAGATCATCAAAGGATTCAGATATTTCAGTAGATTATTTTCTTTTCACTGACAGCAGCTCTAAAAGGTAGTGAACATTATTTACTTAAAAAGAAATGTTTTCCCTAATGCAATGATTGCTGGAAGAATCATTAGTCACAACAAAAGTTCAGTGACTCAGTTAAATATATGTCTTATTTTATAATTTATATGRCTTTTTACCGTGTAGGATCCCTTGGGTCAAGTTTATGAGAAACAAAAAGGACACAAAAAACTAAATAATATTCAATATATAATGAACACACAAATTAACTGGAAAATCACTTTCTGTTAATTACCAATTTTTACATAATGACCCAATATCTCTTTGGTCTCTCCTAATACACAAAGAGATAGCACACTGTGGATGTTTCTTAAGTGGCAATTACAGCTCTGACTTAGTAGACACAKCTTATTGAAAATGTGCCAGCATTTMGAGACTWCTTCAGAGTGGGTTACAGTTCTGCACTGAGTTTATTTTTTTTATTTATAGAATCATGTTGTCATTTACAGGGTGAATCACACCTCACCTCACTGATGTAAACTTTAAGAAAAAGTCTGCTCTAGTATCCTGGCATACAAAGCTTGGCATACTCTGTCTAAACACAAAATGAATAGATTTTTTTTATCAGAGAAATTGAGATTATTCATTTTCTAAATCATCTATGTTATAAACATTCATATTATTATATTCATCATTAAAAAATCCTCCAAGCCATCTTGAATATAAATATTATTTACATTTAAGTTAATCTTATCAGGATGACTACAATACCTGAATATGAATCAAAGCACAGATTAAAATGGAAAAAACTGAATTGCATCAGTACTTGAGCAAGCTGAAAAGCCTGTAATATTATTTAAAATGAGCTGGCTATTAAGCTGAAGTTATTAGATACCTTTTTGAAACTAATTTCCTAATTGCATTTTTTCTTTTCTATAATTTGTTTCATTTAATATTCATTGGCCTTATTGTTACCATCTTTCATCTGGTCTATCATTTGAGGTTCACTGACCATGAGGTTATTTCCAATTATTTGATCTATTCATATAAATATAYGATTTTGGTGCTTAATTTCTGGCATGTCACCATTTTTCAAATGTTATGTTAAAATGTGATGAAATGCGGTCATAATGAAATCATGTATTGTGGAATTGAGATACAAGTTCTCAACTCAAAAATCTTGATTACAACATTATGTGATCCAAATGACATATGGTTGCTTTGAAATTTATCAGATCAATTATCAATCATATGATTTCTATATTCTTCAAAAATCTCAMCACTCTGGATTTAGAAGTAGTCAGGTTTTGTTTATATACCCTGATAACTTGTCTACCAAATTGTTTTGTTTTGTGATGCTTTTGTCAACACTAAAAGTAATTTTTCATGCCCTCTTAATAATTTTTCTTCTTAAAATATTTTGCCCAATAATAATTTTAGATATTTATCTGATTAACTTAATCCAGCTAAATATATGCATACACATGTGTACAGTTTTAAAACCAACTTTCTTTTTGGGTCTTTGTGCTGGTTTTGGCTGGAGTAGAGTTGATTTCCTTCCCARAGGCTGCTATGGGGCTGTTTTGGATTTGTGCTGAACACAGGGTTGATAAGACAGAGATGTTTTTGTTGTTGCTYAGCAGRGCTCACASAGAGCCAAGGCCTTTTCTGCTTTTTGTGCTGCMACAYTGGTGAGGAAKYTGRGGGTGCCTGGGAGGGWGGGAGGAGGCACAGCTGGGACAGGTGACCCCMAATGAYGAAAGGGATATTCCAGACCATGTGACATCATGCTCAGTGKATAAAGTGAGGGGAAGAAGGGGAAAGGAGGGAACATTTAGAGTGATKGTTTTGTCTTCCTAAGCTACACACGATGGGCCCTTGCTCTCCTGGCATGGCTGAACACCTGCCTGCCCATGGGAAGTGATGAAACAATTTCCTGGTTTGCTTTGTTCGCTTGCATGGCTTTCTCTTTTCCCTATCAAGCTGTCYTTATCTCAATGTATGATTTCTCTAGCTTTTACCATTCCAGTTCTCTCCCCCATCTCACTGGTGGGGAGTGAGTGAGCAGCTGTGTGGGGCTGGGCTGCTTTGCTGGCGCTAAAGCATGACAGTCTTATAACTCTGGGAAACACTGTCTATCACTAACAGTACTTACAAGGCTCAGAACAGTGACAGATGACCCCTCCCAGCCTGCTATTTGTGACAAARTGAAATATGGAAGTGCATTTCTAATTTGTATGTTATATATATCAAATATAAAGGTGTATTTTTAAAATATATTTTCAAAAACTATAATAAAGGTATATTCTAGAAACAAGCCCCTTTCTTTGAAAAAAAAAATAAAAAACCTTCAAGAAACCCCAAATTTCCATGGGAATAGATGGTTTCCAGTTTCAAGGCATAAAATGATACAAAAAAAGACTTCTAAAACTAAACCAAAGCYTTTTGGTTTTCATGTCTGTTTGATTTAATTGGTTGAGTTTTGCTTTGATTAAAATTTTACATTGTTGAATCGGGTCTCTTTCTTCAAATAGGAATCTTTTGTTCCAGACCAGGATAGAACAAATGTACATGCTTGAACATATCCCTATCTTCAGATAGGGATACCCATACCTGTATTTGCTAGGGAGCTTCACCAACCATTCCTTCTTAMAGGCCTTATGAGATCATTCCAAACATATGGAAAACAACTCCTAGTGTCGTATTTAGGAGGGTTGATGATCTTTCATCCCGTCATGAACAAACCCCCTGCACAAGGCGTTGTGTGAGGGAAGGATTTCCTAGAAGTATATTTATGTTAGCCCAGAAGTTTAATATGTATTTTAAAAAATACAGGGTAATAACAACACATTTTCATGCTTCTAGCATYGAGTAAATTTCCAGTATGAAAGAAACATACTGAAATTTTAAAGGGTGCCCTTCATTTTGCCTGAGAGAAAGAGACAGAGAGATGGAGCATCCATACACACCCCCAAGAACAAAGGAATGGGATGTGACTGCTTCGAGACACCTGAAGGCAGATTTCCTTTTCAATAAGAAGTCTTTGCAGGAGATCCAAGGTCATGTGTCCCAGGTAATAAAGACAACTGTTTAACCACTGCTTTGTTCTCTAACACTTCCTTTGGCAAATTCAGTCCTGTGGTGAGTGAAATAAAGCATATTAGGAACTGCAAGCACAAGTTTTATCTTGAAATAAATATGGTATGGACACTTGACAAAAAAAATATTAGTAGTTTGTTTTGACAAACACAACTAAACACAATATAACTGGTTTAAGTTGGATTTTTTTAGCCCAGAATGAATGTTTCTCATTCTTATTTTTAAAAAATTAGGACATTAATCTAAAGCAATGGTTTAATATACATTAGCCATGTATGTATCTATGTTGTCCAGGATACCAACAAGAGATAAATCTCTTGGTAAAAATGAAAATCCCAATAATACAAATTTATTAAATATTATATGCTCATAAATTAAGAGGAGAGTATTTTTATTTGTGCACTGGTTTTATTTCTTCATATTTTCTTTAAAGGCAGCCTAAGAAGTAGTCAGTGCTACACAAAGCAGCCTGTGATGTTTGTGAGTGACCAGGGTATATACAGCATGTGACTGACCACCCCTCTTTTAAAGGAAGCTGGCTGGATCACAACACCAAGGGATCCAAAGGGTGGCACTAAGTCTACCTTACACCTTTATGGCTTTCCAGAATATTTGGCATTCCTCTGCCAAATCAAAATTTTTCTGATAACTAAACATGATATCTAACATTTCAGCCTCCATATGTGAGGGTGAAATGAAAGCTGAAATGTTAGATATTGTGTTTATCTATCAGAAATAAGGAAACATGAGTTTACTTAATAAGTTAGATATTGTATCAATTCATTAATAGCATTAATTGATATTTGGTGAGGAGGGAAGTAGCCAGTCACAGAAGTGATTTTTTAAGAGAAGCTGCTCGCAGTTTCTCCGTGCCTGACAAAACCAATCAGTGACTAGTTTTGAATATTGACACTTTGTTAAAMCACTAGAAAGCTGCACACACCTCTGTAAACACACACTGTGGTATTCACGTGCCCTCTGAACAGAGAGAAGCTGTGAGAGAAGCAGAGAAGAAGGAAAACACAATTCTTATCTCGCTTGCTGTGCCTGTRTTGTGCTAAAATGGAATGCAATATGGAGATGGTTTATCCAAAGTGAAATGTTTTGTTCCCTTGGCATATCAGGSCYAAGAAGTGTGTGTGTGTCAGACTGTCACAGGASAGTCAYGAGAGAATCAGAGATGAGTGCAGTGTGARCMGTTGTGAGCAAGAGTGAGTGCATGGCAGATTCAATTTAGATGAAATGTGCATAGTACAGTATAATAAAGTAATTCTTTAGCCTTCTGATGATGGAGTCAGATGCATCATTCTCTCTCCCCTTCGTCGGAGTCACCGTTGATTTCTGTGAAAAATGCATGTATTTTATGATTGGCTTTGTGCAAATATTAAAATGAATATTATATGTGTTGTGTTAGAAAGTAATGCTGTATTAATTCTCTTAAGTAGTGTGTTAAATGTAGTTTTAGGTTATAAAAAATGTTAAAATAGAAACTATACTATGTAGGATACTTTTTTTAAAGAAAGGACTCGCAGCGAGATAGCAGCCACAGGACACCTGAATCTTTCAGAAAAAAAGAATTTATTGCCCTCTTATCAGAAGGAAGAAACTTCTTCCCATCTCAAAGGCACTGTCAGGATTATGAGGCAGAAGCTGACACTGACCAGACAGAATCCTGTGTTTGAATGGAATTTATGCACCATGTATGAGGTGTATGAATATGCAACAGGCTGTTGTTTTTAAGGGTTAATCCTTTGTTAACAGATGTCCTTTCTCAGGCTCGTGCTGCCCAGAAAAAGGTACCTGGACTGTCTGTACCTCTTTGTATTTATTGTCTCATATTGTCCTAATTCAATTTGTCCAAATTGTTATTACTCTAATTGTATTACTAATTTTTTTATAACTATTTTATTACCATTAAACTTTTAAAATTTTAAAAACAAGTGATTGGCATTTTTCACAATTTACAATACACACACGTTAAAAACAAACAAACCCTGGGAAAAGCTCTCTTATTTCCACTGTCTGGAGAGAGAAGTTCTTGCCGGGCAGGGAGGAGAGGCCCTGGGGCCCCCCAAGGTAGGTCTGGGCCATGGCTGCCAACATCTTGCTGACATTAATTCCTGCCCCACTGCTTGTCCAGGCCAAGCCAGGGCCCGCCAGGCCCCGGGAGCAGCTACGGGCCAGGCCAGGCCCCCCTGCCACAGCCCACATGGCCCAGCAGGGCCTGACCTGGTCATGGCTGCTGGGCAGGGTGAGGGCAAGCCATCAGCCCACAGGTGAAATTGAACAAAGCAGGGCAAGAGACCAGCCATGCGGCCAGAGACCAGCCATGAGGGCAGAGCGGCCACTGCCATTCTGGCCAGGTCCCCCTGCCACAGCCCACATGGCCCAGCAGGGCCCGGCCCTGGCCCCCATGGCTGCTGGTCAAGGGGAGGGCAAACCATCAGCCCACAGGTGAAATTGAACAAAGCAGGGCCAGAGAGCAGCCATGCAGCCAGAGACCAGCCATGCAGCCAGAGAGCAGCCATGGGGCCTGAGACCAGCCATGGGGACTGAGACCAGCCATGAGGGCAGAGTGGCCACCGCCATTCTGGCCAGGCCCCCCGCCGACAGCCTACATGGCCCAGCGGGGCCGTGCCCTGGCCCCCAATGGCTCTGGTCAGGGGAGGGCAAGCCATCAGCCACAGCTGAAATTGAACAAAGCAGGGCAGAGAGCCGTGCAGCAGAGAGCAGCATGCAGCCAAGAGACGCAGCCATGCAACAGAGACAGCATGTGGCCAGAGACCAGCCATGAGGGGAGAGCGGCCACTGCCATTCTGGCCAGGCCTCCTGCACAGCCCACATGCCCAGCAGGGCCAGCCCCCAGCCCTGGCCCCTCGGCCTGCTGGTCAAGGGGAGGGCAAGCCATCAGCCCACAGCTGAAATTGAACAAGAGCAGGGTCAGAGACCAGCCATGCAAGCCAGAAGAGCAGCCATGCAACCAGAGACCACCATGCAACAGAGACACAGCCATGCGGCCAGAGCGGCCACTGCATTCGGCCAGGCCCCCTGCACAGCCGCAACATGGCCGCAGTGGGCTGGCCCTGACCCCGGCCTGCTGGGCGGGGTGAGGGCAAGCCATCAGCCCACAGCTGAAATTGAACAAAGCAGGCCAGAGACCAGCCATGCAGCCAGAGAGCAGCCATGGGCCAGAGCGGCCACTGCCATTCTGGCCAGGCCTCCCTGCACAGCCCACAATGGCCCAGCAGGGCCCGCCCTGGCCCCCTGGCTGCTGGTCAGGGGAGGGCAAGCCATCAGCCCACAGCTGAAATTGAACAAAGCAGGGCCAGAGACCAGCCATGCAGCCAGAGACCAGCCATGGGGCCTGAGACACACCATGAGGGCAGAGCGGCCACCGCTGTTCTGGCCAGGCCCTCCTGAGATCCCTGGGAACTTCTAAAATGTTTATTCTTCTAAGCAGGAATTTGTACAGAGAAAAGTCAGATAGAATCTAGGGTCTCATCTATTTCATTTTTATATTAAAATTAGTTCTAAAATTCAGCTGTGCATCTTGCATTGAGATAAACAATTTTTTCAAATGATATATCACCATTTACAACTCTGTTTTATTTCCATATGTATGTAYATATCATTCCTCTCTATGTGTATAAACATTTCTTGTTTTGCACTCCCCCTCTTGACTTCTGCAGCAAACTGTTGGCACTTTGGCTTATGAGTTAGTGCAACACATGTTAATGCCATCAGACAGAACTTGTGCTACAAGGGGTTTTATTTATTTTTGGATACTCTCTCAGCCAGAACTTCTGACCTCATCTGCTTTTGTGTCTCTAAGAAAGAGGGGCAAGGTACAACAACGCTTGGGTCATWGTCATGAAATATGTTTACTAAGATTAAGAAATTCCTTCAGAGGCAAAGATTCAACACCCTGTTTCTCAAATAGCTTTAAACATATAAAAAAATTAACCAAAATTTCTGAAAGTTTGAAAAAAATCACATTATAGACACAGCCATTTTAATGGCCAAGTGCAAATTAGGATCAGCCACAGTCTGAAGTAGTTTCTTTCCTAGATTCCTTCTAACACAATCATGGCCATGCTTCCAGACCAATCACAGACCATACTATGAAGTCTGAGTTACCCTTAAAGTAACAATTCAGGCAGATTAGACAGGTGTAGATTGGATCTGCTTAGCAGTCAAAACACAGAGAATTTAAGATGGAGCAAGCCAACAGCTGTGTTAATATACAGCTCCAATAACTGCAGGAGATAGCATCTACACTGTACAGATCACTCTGCTTTCTAATTAAATCAGAACTCAAAAGAGCAAGAAATGCTTTATTGAATCTGTAATTTCTATAAATCAAGGAGTCTGCAACCCTTCTTGTTTCCATGGCAATAGGCCTGTCATAGGGACGTTCATTAGCTGCAGCTCGTATCACTGCAGGTACACCAACCTCACATTGCAAAATACCTGTTGTAAAGTACAATCCAAATTAAATCCCARTGCTATTAATGGAAATTTCCCCATAATATAAAATACCAAAGTCCCAGGAGTGTTCCCAGCTTGGGCTTCTCAGGACCTCTTTGCTCTGGTTGAGTTTTCACAGTGTTTTTCCCTCCCTTTGTCCCAATAAGTCAGTTTGCAGGTTCTGTCACCCACCAACACTTGATTTTTTCAGGAGAAAAATTGTCTTTAGCAGTGTTTCAGCCACAAATGGAGCAATCTGTTGGCTCTCACCCCCATGCATGGGACTCTTACCCTCAGTGATATGCCTTTTCTATCCTTTTTTCAGCACCCTGGAAGGGCATTGCTGCACTATAGTTGTTCTGTTCCTGGAGCTTACATTTTAGTGCCAAGCCAGAGGTAAGCACAGATCCTTCAGCTTGAAGAATATGCAAAACCAAGAAAATGTACATCCAGCTCACAGTTGTCCTTGGCAATGAATTTGGCCATGAAAAATCAGGCAGCGTTGATGTCTTATTTGCAAGGTGCAAATCCTCATRCTTGAAATAAAGGCATCACAACTATCACTAAAAAAAAAAATCAAACATGTTTTCCTTGTCTCTTCAGATTCACCTAATGGGACTGAGTGTTTTCACCAGTACCTTCAGAACCCTGTCAGTGCTGTTATTTTTCAGCTGTTGCACATCACTATTGCTTTGGCAACGATTCCAAGGGAATCACATCAAATATTTCTGTTTTAAAAGTATCATTCCACAAATTTCTTCCGCTGCTTAGCATTTCATTCCTTGTAGGAGTTACATTACAGTTACAAAGCCTCCCATTTTAAAGTGTTCATACAATCTCTTCCAGTTTCCCACTGCACAGCATAATAACAAAGATTTCACTGATCYCTGAAGTACAATTTATGTCTGACTTTCTGTGGGCATAAAGGACCTTAAATACCTCTAAGTAGTGAGATATCTTTATTTCATCTGCCACTTTCAGATTTATCAATTTATCAATAATTTAACTTTTTTTTAACTTTTCCACAAAAATTTGGGYTATATCCGTATCTGTAACATATCTACCATGACAACCAGAGTTGATTGTTGTATTTAAAACAGATTTATTCTACACTCTGGCTCTTACATTTATACAGCACAGGATACAATGACCTCTGCAATGAATGGCAAGACAATTCAAGTGAGTGCTTTATGATACTGTCTTCTGCAAAGCAGGTGTGCTATATTGCTACACAAACAGGTGGTAATGGAAACCCATCAACTCACCTTCATAAACAGAAACACAAGGTAGTAAATAAATTCAATTATTGTTGGGTCTGCAACCTCAGCCTTTAATTTACTACACAAGCAGCTAGAGAAACACTTCCATCAAATATATTCAATGTTAATCAGAAGCAACAGCCTCCTTTGTAGAAGAATAATTTTAAATCTTCTCAAGATTTTATTAATAAAACCTTCCTGGTGTCACATAGGATGATGAAATATAGTCCTCAGGAGACATACTACATGAACTTATGCAATTCTAAAATATAGTGAACGTGTTAGAGTTAAATCACAGAAGAATCCTACCATGCTGCACTATCAAAAGCAAAATAGAAATACAAGAACCCTCTTCCCTTTTCTGCTAGAAACCTGTTWCAGACCCAGTTTCACAGGAGATTAGGGAAAACCAAGGCTAACTGTATCACCAAAATACACTGAATTCCCATTCTCTCTGTGGAAAGCCCCAAGGCTAAACACCATCTGCAACAGAGAGCAGGGCCATTTATATCTCACTGATCCTTTGCCCCAGCCTTGGCCCCATCAATGGGCTGCTGTAATTAATCCAAATCCCAGGGGAGCTCTGTACTGGACAAGGTAAGTGCAGCCTGTGTCCTTTGGCCACTCWTCCCCTTTGGCATGGCATGACCCTTCCTTCTTGACCTAACTGTGTCAGAAAACTGGATGTTATTACTTCTCTTTGGTGTGATACAAAGCAATAAAGAGAAATGGAGAACTAAAATTTCTTTTACGCCATCCGCTCAAAAAGATTCAATTATGATAAGAAAAAAAAATGTTCCCAAAGAAATTCTGATGCAGAAAGGTGGAAAAGCTCACAAATTTGTTAGAAACAGAAGTAATCAATATAAATGCATTTGTGTTGAAAGACTGAATGCTATTACCTCTCACTGTCTCTATTTGTTACAAAATTGCCTCAGAACAATAACAGTAAACAAAATACTACATCAATAAGCTTTTAACATGCAAATCAGTTTTTTAAATAGAGTTAATTTAATATTTGATTACATTATTTATTCATCATCTACGACCCACCCTTGTGGGGAAACATTACCTCCTTGTTAATCAAAAATGACTTCCTCTTTGAATGCAAACCATATTAGCACTCCAAAGGGATTTTTTTTCTTTTGCTTTATTAATATTTTGTATTTTTCCCTTTTTTGTTATGCCTAATTTTTTTAATGATTGCTGAGCTTTTATTTACTTTTTTGAGGTGTGAGTGAAGGGTGAGAATTTAGGCACTGTTGACTGGGAGAGAAAGGGGTATGTATGGAATGGGAGTACACCCTGCCTCATTACACTCCCTTGGGGAAGGAAGACCGAGTAACATCAGATTTTTGAAACATGTAGACTTATTTTTTTTCTTTGAGGAATTTTCTTAGTGACAGTTAACACCTCTTTCTCCAAGCCAGCTGACATGGCACTCTACTCCACAACAAAGTTGTATTAGTTTGCATTAGGAGGGACCATGGGCAGGTACAACTCCCACTAGACCAGGWGGCTCAGAGCCCCATCCAGCCTGTYTYAGAGCACCTCCATGGCTGTGGCATCTACCACCTCTGTGGGAAACTTGTTCCAGTGTTTCACTATCCTCACTGAAAGAAAAATCTTCCTTTTATTTAGTCTAGACTCTTTTCTTCTGGTTTAGAACCATTACTTGTCCTCTCACAACAGGCCCTACTAAAAGATCCATCCCAATCTTTCTTGTAGGTGCCCTTTAGATAMTGGAAGGTTCTACAAGGTCTCTCCAGAGCCTTCTCTTTTCCAGGCTGAGCAATCCCCACTCTCTCAGCCTTTCCTCATAGGAGAGACATCCCATCCCTCTGATAATTTCTATGGCCTTCGTCTGATTTCTCTCACCACTTTGGTAGATGAAGGAAAGGAAGGAAAGGTAAATGAAGAGCAGGAGAGAGAGGAAAGGAAGGGAGAAAGGGAAAGGAGAACGGAAAGGAGAAGGGAAGGGATGAAGGGAAGGAAGGGTAGGGAAGGGAAAGGGAAGGAAAGGAAGGGAGGGGAAAGGGAAGGGAAGGGAAGGGAAGGGAAGGGAAGGGGAAGGAAGGGTAAGGGAAGGGAATGGATAGGGAAGGGAAGGTATAGGGAGCAGGTGGAAAGCGGAAGGGAAGGGAGGGATAGGGAAGGGAAGGGAAGGGAGGGAGGGAAGGGAAGGGAAGGGAACGGAAGGGAAAGGGAATGGGGGAACGGGAAGGGATGGGAAGGGAAGGGTAAGGAAAAGGAGGTATGGGAAGGGAAGGGAGTGGAAGGGGGAAGGGAAGGAAGGGGAAAGGAAAGGGAAGGGAAGGAAAGAAAGGAATAGGTAAAGGAACAGGAGGACAAAGGATAGGATAAGGAAGGAAGGAAAGAGGAAAGGAAAGACGGAAAGAGAAAGGAGGAAAGGTAAAGGAATGGAAAAGGAAAGGAAGGAAAGGAAAGAAAGGAAGGAAAGGAAAAAGGAACTAGGAAAGAAAAGAAAAAGAGTATTTTGACTGGTGGCAGGTCGATGTGGGCCTCACAGTACAACAGCAGCAACACTTCGCATGTGTGAGTAACACAGAGCTTCTTTTGCAAGTCAAACTAAAGACTTAAATACTGAAGATTTCAACAGTATKTAAGGTCTCATTTCTTCTTCTACACTTTGCATATAAACACGACAGGCAGCTTCTACTTTARTAGATTAATAAAGGCTAGTTAAAAGATATTACTACAAGCTTAAAAAATATGGAGACTTACTCTGTCCTTGCTGATTAAAGAATAAAAAATATACATGTGCTGGTTCTAGGTGGATTGGAGAGACTGTTATTACAGCTCACATTATACAGACTAAGAAACAACACASTATTCACTCTGAGACATGCAAAGGTTTTCTGTTGCCTGCAGGTCTGAGCAACAGATTCCACAGACTGCAGTAAAATCCCGCCTACCMCACTGCTTTTGTTTTGCTTCTTTTTATGTCTTAGTTGGTTTTAATTACTAGTAGTGACTGGGGAGCCTGTGTAGGAGGCAGCTGTGAGTGAGGAGATAAAGATCTACTAGGTAAGGCCTTGTTTTTACATGGTTACCTCATTAGCAATGGGACAAATAATAAGGAGTGTCAACAAATACCAAACTGTGGTGATATTTTATGGTAAATTAATATTGGCTTATAATTCCTTAAAGCATGAGAGAAAAGAAAAAAATCAAAACACTTGTGAACTGACAAGTAAATTTTTAAAGTAGAACATTGAATTCTGTATATAAATACASCCTACAAAATATTACAGATCACAGCATGCACAAAAGTACATTTTCATGCCCTTGACTTCCATGCTGTTGTACAACTTTTCAAATTTGTCATACAACAGTAATAAGTTAACTATGTAATTGTTTCTTATTTACTTACCCATTATTGAAATCCTGCCCTCAATGAGCATTTTAAATCTTGTAGAAAATTCTATTTTTCTTTGGAAACTGTAGAAAACTGTAATTATTGCTAGAAAGGCTTGAAGGCAAATAGATTTCACAACATAAAAGCCAGTTTTAAAATATACTAATGAAAGTATGCTTTTATTTATGAAATATTTTATTTGCACATTTACATAGGCACCATGTGTGCTTGTAATTACCACATCCTTGAATGCAATGTGGAATATGTGTGTTAGACACATCAATTCTGTCTAACCTTCTAAATACTGAAGAAATATAGACACCTTTGGACTTCAGGTCTTGAAACACTTTGTACCTAAATAGCAATAGTAGATTCAGAGTCACACAGCCACCATGTAACTCTGAGGCATCACTGCACCAAGACCCAGACATTCTCTGTACCTAAAGCCAGCTGGGATGGTTTGGAGCTCTATTTATTAAACTTTCTCTTTGTTATTAATGCAAGGGTTTTGTTATGTTCAGMTGTTCCTGTCCATGCAGTCAAATTGCAAGTACCCAGGACCAGATACTCATTGTTTTCTTATAATCACTTCTGGGGAAAACAAAAACCAAACCAAACAAACCCAAAACCATTTCACCATACATTTTTCTAAAATTCAAAATTATTAATATTTCTCTTTAATACTGTAATATTTAACATAATTATTTGAACAACTGACAAAGGAGACAGAGGCTRCTAGTTGACATAACTAATCTAAACAGGAGCTTGTTGTTGCTGGACATAAGTAAAATAATATTAGTGTATTCTCTCCATAAGTAGAAGAGAATAATAGTGTATTTTTTTCAATATTTTTTTAACATTTCTTCATTCAAAATAGATGTCTTACTCCATACTCTACTCATGCATTATGTCTCTGTCCATATAAAACTCTGTCCATAAAACTAGAGAACACAGGCATTTTAATGAATGAGATTATGTTTTTTCTTGAGAACAGAACCCAAAATTAAGATGTTCTCTAGACACATATAGTGTAATGATGTTTTAAATGCACATCATCTTTCCAATATGTTATGTGGAATAAAATCAAGAKAAAGCATTAATATATTATGATGGACATTGAAATGTTTCATCATCTGTTMTGAATTCTTTCCCTTAATTCCTAATATGCAATGTTGAACTCTCCAAGAAAATTAATTACACTTCTCTCAAAGTGTTTTTGTTCTTACTTTTCATACATTTTACTTATGCTTGGAAGATATCATGTAAAAAAATTAAAGGCCTTTCTCTTCAAGTTCCCTATTTGAACTCTTATCTACTGATTTTCACCTGAACATTTGATCCTGTGATAGAAACTTTACCCAACAGCTTTAGCAGTACAGTAGGGATCAGAACAGGTAATTTTCTTCACTATAAACTGCCAAACTTTTTAAGAATWACAGTATGCAAGCACCTCTGTGTGACGGTATTCACAGGGATCTCAAGTTGAGGGAAGAGACGAGGATGTGACTCCATGTTTCAGAAGGCTTGATTTATTATTTTATGATATATATTACATTAAAAATGTACTAAAAGAATAGAAGAAAGGATTTCATCAGAAGGCTAGCTAAGAATAGAACAGAAAGAATGATATCAAAGGCTTGTGTCTTGGACTCTCTGTCCGAGCCATCTGGGCTGTGATTGGCCATTAATTACAAACATCCAACATGGGCCAATCACAGATGCACCTGTTGCATTCCACAGCAGCAGATAATCAATGTTTCCATTTTGTTCCTGAGGCCTCTCAGCTTCTCAGGAAGAAAAATCCTAAGGAAAGGATTTTCCATAAAAGATGTCTGCGACACCTCTGCCACAGTGCATTGGGAAAAGCATCACCAGAAGGTTGAGGGAGGTGATCCTGTCCCTCTACCCAGCCCTACTGAGGCTGCATCTGGAGGGCTGTGTCCAATTCTGGGCTCCTCACTGCAGGAGAGATGTGGAGCTCCTGGGCTGGGTGTAGTGGAGGGCAGCAAAGATAATTAAGAGGCTGGAGCATCCCTCTTACGAGGAAAAGCTGAGAAAGTTGGATGAGTTCAGCCTCCAGGAGAATAGCTGGGAAAGGACCTTGCCAATGTCTGTCAGGAGGTGCCAAGGGGATGGACCAGGGTCTGCTCGGTGGTGCTGGGCAATAGGAGAAGAGGCAGCAGACAGAAACTGATGTGCCAGAAGTTCCACCTGAACATGAGRAAGAATCTCTTTATTGGGAATGTAATCACACTTTTTAGCAGATTTCCCAGAGAGGATGTGGGTTCACCCTCAGGTGTGGATTTACCCTTACTGGAGAGGTTTGAGGACCATGTGGACACAATCCTGTACAATGTTCTCTAGGATGAGCCCACATGAGCAGGGAGGTTGGACSAGRTTATGACCCACTGTAGTCCAYTCCAACTTTACCCAGTCTGTGATTCTGTATTCATTCAAAAATGTGTAATCTGCACATAAACCGGAAGGAAATTGTGTAGTCAAATAATTAACAAGGAATAACTCCCATATATTCTTGTCAATGAAACCCAACAGCAAATTATGGTCTCTGATAACTTATGTCATGTAGTAGCAGATGCATAACCTATCTGTGATCAAGCAATGTGAATTGCACCCTGATCCAGAACAATGTGTGTCACCTCTACATATTTTTCTCATTTTCTGTATCATATTACTTGCTCCTCATGTCTAACAGACTTTAGTGTTCTTGCATTAGGGCTGAACAGCTGAAACACTTGAGATTTAGGAATACAGATTGGATTTTTACAATAGGCAATTCCCACATATCTGCTTGTCATTTGGTTTTATTTGCAATTCAGAAATATTTTGTCAGAAATGTTTAAGAAAATAATTACCTGCGCTGGATAAACACGCAACTCATTAGAAGATTATATTCTAGGTCAGCTCCAATACATCACATTTATAGCATCGTGAGGTGTCAGCAAAATAAAGGAAAAAGGTAACTTCCAGAATGGAATCCTGAATAATACACGCTTTTTTTTTTTTTACTTATTTTAATTATGGTAAAAAACAAATCCCTCTTTCTTCTTCTTAGCTAAATTGTTCTATTTTTTCCTGTCTTCTGTGACTAACTTGACTTAATTTAGAACATGATGGCTCCCTATGCCAGATCATTGAGGGGTTCCTGTAACAAAAGGCCCATAAATGTTCACTCACTTTGTCTGCCCAAGTYATTAGAGCATGCTGCAGTTTTCTGTTGGTGAATACTGAGGTCTTCCATACCCTTTTAAGGGAAGAAAAACACAGCTGATATTCATTTTCATAACATAATTTAACCTCTGACGCTGTGGATACAAACTGTCTCCATATAAATCAATAACCCCAGACAAGAGAGTGCTGAAGGACACACACACTCAGAATCTGAAAATGAGTAAGGGAGATACTCTCCAAAAGGAAAAGGAAAAAAACCCACATGTGACTAGGCTGGGGATGGATTCATTATTTAACAAGTAAGCAGGGAGAACTAAGAAATGTGTAGACAAGTATTTGGGCCACAAGAATATAAAGTCATAAGGTGGGTTGCATGCTAGTGAAAGACTTTAAGGCTTGCAGCTTCAAATTACACTTAGCAACTGGAAAAGATTTCTAGGCTGACATTTGGAGGATGTACCTCTGCTTCCCACAGAAGATAGGATTCTGTATTGCCCATAGAGAAGTTTGTCACAAAGACTGTATGTGTGACATACAAGTGTATTCTTGTGCACTCACCAGTCTGACAATTTATTTTTTTTCCTTTACATCTTCTGGCTATCAGGCCAGCTGTCTTTCTGAACTACTTTCATACTWTTTCTAAATGATATGAAAGGAATAAAAAAAAAAAATCCCTCATGAACTTGCAATATTTCTTTTCATCGAGAAAATACATTGAGTCCAAAGCTAGTAATCATTCGGTACCAATCAAATCAGTAAAGGGTAAAGTATTTAAAGACAAGAAAGATAAAAATAAGAAGAGACAATAAAGACAATAAAGATAATAAAGACAATAAAGATAAAAAAATGCAACAAGCACATCACATTGATCCTCACAAGAACTCCATTGCAGTCAATGGTGTTATACCACTCGTTCACTTTCAATACTTTACAATTTTGGAGGAGTGCTTAAAACTCTMAGGAAAAATAAATGTTTGAAAGAATACACTTTTAAGTCCAGTAAGAGCTCCACAGAAATGCACTGTCATAAATAAAAATAATTTGAGCTGGTAAACAAACATTACTTCACAGGTTTTTCACCCCAACCATGAGGCAAAAGAGCATTAAAGAAGCTTTTGATGTTGCTGAAGTACAATAGAGAAATTCCTTCTACTGAGAAAAGGAATTTGAATATGAATTCACAAGACAACATTCAGTGCTTCTCAGAGTTACATTTGTCTCCTTCCTTACTTGGCTTCACTAAATTATTWACAGAAACCTAATCTGGCGCCAGATAACCAAACCAAGAACATTTGCTGGAAAGTGAAATGGTAAAAACAGAGAGGCAAAGGCTGTTAGAATTAAAATAGAGGAGCACAGCTGTTATGCACATATATATGTATAAGCATGCATATTTATGTATAATATGTATATTAAAAATGTGCATACTGCATACATATGTGCACACACACGCCCCTAGATGGGAAAAATAATGAGGGGAAGTACAGGTGAGCATCTACACAAGGYACTTTTACAGCACCATGATTACTTATTTTAAGTGATAACACTCTTAAAGTCACATAAACATTCTGCACTCGCAGTAAATACCAAAACACAACAAGTGCAAACAAACATCTTGCTTCTGGACCAGTAATGCTAACACACCAATGTTCAGAAACCATTTCCCCTGAGYAATCAGATTTGTGCAGTGCACACACTGTGGCAGGCTCAGACGAGCACTGGAATGGACACTCAGCTGAAGGCTGGGGACTTGCTAAATTTTTGACATGTGCAGTATCAGCTATTACAGGAAGCAGGGACTGCTCTTGGCAATGATTGTAAGTGGCAGCAAAAAACCAAACCAAACAAAAACAAYTTCAGTSGTCCTGTTTYCCYCCCTCTTCCAGGMGACAGAAAGAAACCATAACTAAMTAATCTGAAAGCAATATGTGTACTTGGTCACGAGGAGAAAACAATCTCTAACACTGTAATGGTAAATCAGTTGAAATTGTWTTTATTTGTGTTGAAATATTTAAATGTGTTTGGAAACATTTGTTTTACAATATTGAAAAATTTTGAAAATAGCTGCTGTTCAGTTAGACAACCAAAAGGTGCATAACAAARGGGAAGTGTTTAAAAAATGGCCTCATTCTGATAAGCTATCTGAAATCTGATTTCCAGSTCACTAATTTTTTTAATAACTCATTTTCTTCTCATCTTCAGCAATTAGTAAAGGTTCTGTGGAAGASATGTTTATTCATTATTCATATGGGACAGCATATAATACAATTCACATTTATGTTTCAATGTGTTGGCAAYGTAGAACACTGATGGCGCACACAAAACATTAAACACATTTTTAACTTGCGAATTAATAAAATCAAATATAGTACAAATATTTTTGATCAACCAAGCTGAATCTCAAGGCTCCTTAAGAAGTTTGTAAATCTAATTGTAGGACTGACTGTAGGAGAGAAAAAGTCAATTTTTCCAAGAAAATAAGCAAAAAATTAGGGTGATAAATTTGGAAATAGAACAAATTAAATTAAATCCACTAAATTTTCTTTTTTTTTCTGTATAAATTCAAGTTTTCACTTAAAATGAGCTTCATAAGCAGGCAAGCTTCCATGTATGAAGCATTCTGACAGGATTTAAATGCATGAAGAAACTAAAGACGTCAAACTCCACAAGAAACTTGGAAGAGTCTTGACTGAAGGCACCCTGAATTTTTTTTCCTTACTTTTAGGGAAAGTATGATGTTGCTCAGAATAGGTAGAGATTTAACTCCTGCTCTTAAAAGAACTGCTTTTCAGATCTCTGTCCCTCCTTCCCTCTCTCCCCTTCTATCCTCACCACCCCTTGCCCAATGGCAACAGAAAGAGCCAAATTATAGGTGCTTAAAGCTGGCCTCAAGAGATGATGGCTGGAGTTGGCCTCAATTTCACTTAAAGAACTCTCCTGAAATGAACTGTTTTTATAGTGTCCTTGCAATTTTTTTGAGACTTTTCCTTTCCTGCAGGAAATTTCAGGCTGCACAGTTTACCTGTTTCTTGTTTCTTTCAAGTGTGTSATTGTCAAAACTAAAGCAGGAGTACTTTCAGAGAGAGGCTGCTTGCTGTTTGTCCTCTGCCTCGTGGAACCTGACCTGAATTCCTGATAGCAGATACCASCAGATTAAGTTAAATGAACTTCAGTATGCAAAGCCTGTTTTAAAATGTTGGACCCCAGKCCAGCATTTTGCAGGGTCTGGACATCAAGAAGTAATGTGAAGGCAGGARAGCAAGGTAGGGAGGGTATCCTCATGGCCCTTCTTTAGGGATTTCATCAAATACCCGGGGATTTGTTTTCAGAGCTCAGTTMTGTGAATCTGGCAGCACAGAACTATAAGCCTATTTAATATAGCCCATCTGCTCTTCAGAAACAGGCTGATTTGCAGCTTTGTGCTGAACAATAATGATGAGCCACCAATTCTTCTTTAAACCTTTTGGTGTTCTCTACAAAATCTCCTTTGTCGACTTAGATGGGGGTTGAGAACTGAAGGACAACTTCTCTGCTTTTTTGCTTTTTTCAAACCCACCCGTGAAATCAGTCTTTTTTCTACTTATATGGGCCAAGCAAAAGTATTTTTCTGTTATAAATACTGTTTGGAAGGGTGAGCTGCCAGGAACCACTAGCATGTTTAAATGTTGGGACATTTTCCTCTCCCTTTGTAGAAATATTTATACAAAAAAAAATTTGTATAAATATACTAAGTCATCAGGCCTTTTCTTTGATTATCATAATTCTCAATTGGTTTTATTTGTGTTTCATTTTTAGTCTTTAAAAAAACGCAGAAATTGTAGTTTTTATATTCCTAATTCTTCTGGAAAATATATTGAAAAGTACTCATCTTATTTACTACATCACTCTTTGTGAGGAGAGAAAAAAAAAAAGATGAGCCTCTAAACASAGATTCTTTCATATTAACTATGAAGCAGTAATTGCCATTAGCTAAATGTTAGAGGCAAAGGCAAACTAAAATTCAGAAGTCCCAGCTGTACATATCATTCCTTTTGCATTATTCTGGTGCTTGACAGAAAGTCATTCAGAGCAGGCTGGAAATTTCTGACTTTTTATTAGCAAAAATATTGGCACCAAATTGAAAAATATACATAACTTTGTATGTAAACACACTTTCTGTCRCACACATATGGACTGATTTGTGCCAGTTTTCAGACAGGCAGGTAGATGTCTATATTTCTTCCTCTAGCGCAGTTCATAATAGCCCATCATTCAAGGATTTAGGTGATGGAGAACAAGATTTATGAGCAAAGCATGTAAGGTGCCTGGATTTCATACTCTCCTGCTCTTGGCTGTGAAGTTGCTGGAGAGCCTTAGCCTTGACAATCTTTCATTTCACACAGACAAGTGCAGTACTGAAGATTAACCTTGACCTTTCATGCACCTGATGAATGCTCTCACCACTGGGGTAGTTTCCATCCCTGCCTCTGAACCCAGAGTTCTAAACTCTCCGTTTTTGAAAGGATAATAAAAGGGAAAATAATTCCCCAGGAATTACATCACCCCTGGTTTTTTTGCTCATACAGACTTTTTTTGTTTTACTCATCAGAAGTTATCAATACTAGACTCTTTTAAAATTTATTTAGACACTCTAAGAAGGCAGATGATGGAAAAGTGGTTTTGGAAAAATCACTGTGTGAGTGAATCTTAAATTTTTAGGTGCTTTGACACTTGTAAGGAGTTGGTCTTGCACAGCTCAGAAAGAGCACTGGGGATTAGAACCTGGACTCTTAAAAATTCAAACCAGAGGAGCTGCATTAAATCAGACTTTCTAGTGCTGGGAGTGTGCTTAGACACAAACTTGACAGCAGTACTGGCAACAGCTGGAATGCTGCTGTTTAAAATTATATACTGTGCAGAATGGCATAGTTCTTTGATTGAAAATTCTTTATAATCCCAATGTATGTGTTTGTCATAAGGTAATTATACAGTGTGAACATCTCTCTGTGCGATGGCATCGTTCTTCTAAATGTGCTCAAGCACTAAATATATTATCTGCACTTTCCTGTGTGTCTGGCTGGATTCATACAYGCTCACACATCCACATTGAATTCTGTCTGGTTGATACTAATTGCATTAAAAGTAAAGCTAAATGGCAGTGAAAATAATTTGGAATTTTGAGCTTGAAAATGTGCTCTTTTGTTTACAATATTGTTTGCATGTTTCTTTGTGCTTAAAGATGTGTGGGAGATTCATAATTACTTATTACCTATGTATAACATTTTTTGTCATTTATTTCCTGTGCTTCTTATCAAGGGACTTATCTTAGCCCCCACAAATCTATTCTACTTCCTACACATCAATTAGAAATTGACATATACCTTAGCACAGGCTATTACAATACATGTCTAAATCAAAAAATGAAAATATTTTTTTACTAATTTATCACARTTGTTGGCTTTCTAATCTAATAAATTGTTCTAAGTGACTGTGTTGCAACCCTAACAGTGAGACAGTGAGAGTAATTCACTCAGAGATACTAGAAAAAAAACCTTAAGCTGCATTGATCAAGACTTCACACCATTTTTTGTTACTATAGTGCCTTTGCAAGGATAAGCATGCTTCATTTTAGTAATCTTTAATCAATATGCAGCATGCCAGTTAAGTATTTTCTATTTTTTATTCTCAAGAGGCACCATAATCAACACCACAAGTATAACTACAGTYCCCTCTGGCCAATCTTCCACTGCAAAGCAAATGTGGCAGGGGCAGAAATAGAGGACAGAGGAACTTAACAGTAGGGGATTTATATTTCCAAGGGCAAAGCTTTGCAGGGACAGCAGAGCTCACCCTTAGACCAGACCCAGCACAGTATGACATTTGACTTAGCTCTAGGCCCTACAGGTGTGTCCATACTGTTGTCTTGTTCATCTCTAGATATAGCCAAAACTGTTGATCCACCTGTCTCAAGTTCTATGTGAGGTTGGTGCTACAGATTTCATGTTTTCTTAAAAGAAATCAGTTTGGTTGTTTTTTGTTTTTTGTTTTTTTTTTCCTAATAATTTTCATCTTTTTTTACTACAGCTCTGGACTTGYTTTCTCACAGCATATTCCAGTTCTTAAAACAGGAACTCAGTCAAGATCCCTACCAGGACTGGAAAGCTTTAAAAGGTGCATAACCAGAAAGGAGAGACTGAAGAAAAGAGTGTGATTGTGAGAAAAGTCTGTCTACTCCTGAAAGTGCCAGTGGGTTTGCCAGTWAAATTCTCCTGCTTCCCATCTATCACTCCCCACTCATCTTCCTGTACCACCATSGTATCTGAGCCATGAACACCAAATGGAAAAAGATGACTTACACTGAACTCCACAGCCCCAGAGAAAGATGACATTTCTGACAGATGTCTGTGTGCAGTGTCTCTTCTGGAGGCTGTCAGAGCTCCTGTCCCAGACTGGGTAAGCAGCACCT